>BMAV01026534.1:420774-490983 GCA_019973955.1 Trichonephila inaurata madagascariensis | reverse complement strand
GAGATCACACTCTTTATTGATTATGTAAAGAATTACGAAATTCAATTCCATGACTAAAATAATTGATCTACGATATTTTCAAAAGAAGCAAATGTTTAAAAATGATTCATTTTACTTTGCTATACTTAAATTTATCCACCTTTTGATATTTGTTTGTTTTACCTTAGTTTAAAATGGTTATATTTAAAATACCAGAAATATATATCCAATGAGCTGTGAGTAACACCGCGGAAGGGATACGCAAAGCAACACGTCTAGACCCAGAATGAATGAGAATACTGTTGGCATTCTAAGAAATGGTTTTCCATTCCCTTTTAACCTTTTGCCAGTGTTAATCAATTGAACATGTCCGTGATAAAAGTATGCTACCAGCGTCCAATCACATTTCAGGTATGTTCTACTGGGGAAAAATCAGGGATAACAATTGCTCCAAAAGCAACCATATATCTTCCAGAGAACGTTTACCGATGTGTGCAGTATGCGATTGGGTGTTATTCTGCTGATAAAGGGTATTAAGAATCTCCCTCCCCTTGATGTAAGGGTAGTGTCCCACGTCATATAGCATCTTTCACTTATGAATGGACCATCAGAATACTTTAAATACAGACTAAAGGTAAAGATATTGATAGCACGCGTCAAAAATCAGGTTTCCTGAGCTGTCGTATGGTGGGGCATTCCATAGATATGACCGGATTGAACCCTGTAATTACATCGACGACATACAAACAGAATCCCTACCATTGAACAAACAAAAGTGTGACATATTTGTCATTACGTCGTTTTGCCATTCCATCGCCCACTTTGCTCTAGCCATCATCATTGAAAATAGAGTCGTTTGTACTATGAAGTCAACGGCAATCTTCCTAATGGACTTCATTGGTGTAGCTTATTACCAACAAATCAGCGGGTTATCGTTCTGATCAGTATTGGAACATCAAGGATATTCTGTACATGCCGCAAAATTGCATAAAAAGTGGCTTGCGGTGACTTCACCACTTGTCGGTGGATGCATCGATACACATAAACTGACAAGCACTTTGAAACTTGTGACGGCTCACGCGTCCTTTCTCTAACATAACCTCTGTGTTCTTTGACGGCCACGATTAATGGCAAATCTTTTCCAACCCAAATCCAAGAGGTGAAACGAAGGATAGATGCAAATAAGATAACCTTTAAAAGGACAGAAATTTTAGTAAGCGCGATGGCAATTTAGAGAAAGTTCAGTGTAGAAAAGGTAGAAGTGTAAATTGACGGCCTACCCAAGAATCAAATATATCTAGCCAATACTTCAAGGTACATACCATTGTACTCGAGTCTAACGGAATATCTGAAGTTGATTGAACCGTTGATTGGAAATTCCAGGTAGGAAGATTATTTTCCGAATTCGAAATATTATTAGGATTGAGAGTAGGCGGATATAATATAATTATATAGATAAGTGATCCAATTGCGCGATCTGTGTTAACTACAGCTACATATTTTGGTTTATTCTCACTTAATATGTTTGTTCGATATATAAGTAATTTAAGTTAAACTCTTAATAAAAGTCATATTAAGAATTCTAAAATGTCTCTTCATTTCGAGATCATCGACCATATCACAAACTTGCCACATTTTCTTGTCCCAAATATCTTTGGATCAACCGGTCGTGTTTAGATGGGTATTGCAAAGATTGGATGTATTACCCAATCTGTCGTTCTTTGTCCAATCCCTATGCTCTTGGTAAAAATTTCTGCCTTCTGCAAATGCATTCTTCGGCAGAGACCTGATATTTTATGTTAAAACACACGTGGTTTTTTAAAAAGTAAATTTCGATGAGGAAAATTTTTCTAGCAGAAATAACGGCACGGATATTGTCCATTCTACTGGTTCCTTCCCTTATATCCAATCACCATGTGCCGAAGAACCACGCATTTCACATGATTTGAATTACTCAATGAGATGCACCTACTCTGAAATTTACACAATTTCTAGCTAATCTTTCTTTGTGTTACATTTTCAGAGTCACGTAATGTGTGTATATGCACGGGTATTTTGGAAGTGCAACCCCGTATTGGCTAGAAGTTGTTTGTTTAAAATTTTTGTGAAGATTAATTTTTCAGAAGTCCACTATTGGTAAAAGCTAGTTAAAATCATTAAGTAGTCCTGTTTTTTTACCTAAAAGTTTACCAAAAAGGCACATTTTTAATGTACCTGACTAAGCCGAATACTTAACAGAATGCGAAAATAGAAGAATTTTATTTCAATTTTAAAGTTTTCATACAATTTTTTTTTACTTTATAATTTTGGAACACTAAAAACCCTAAATGTTTGCTTTTTATAAGTACACTGCGCATTCTATCAAGAATGTTTCATTTTAATTAAAAGAATTTCTCCCATACTTACAAAGAGATTTCATGTTCGTACCCCTTTTTCTAACGGTTGAGGATTTTGTGCGTGTGTATGTGCGTATATACTATATTCACACTCAATTTGAAGCATGGTGTAATACTAAGTCTTACATTACAATGAGGACTGAGATAATATCGGATTTTTTGGGATTATCTTTCCATTTTCATTTCTTTTCAAGCAACAAATTGCACATTACCTTGCTTTATCGAATATTTTCAAGAATCTAAATTCCTGCCTTCAATGAAAAATTCCAGATGAGAAGTATTTCAGTACCATGGACGAACTGCATCTCTTAAAAACACTAGCACTAATAATCTCGCTATGAGAATCAAAAGTATGGGCAGATCAAAGATAGAAAGAAGAAAATATTTATACCCGTACACAGCGTACAGACAAACTAGTTGTGACCAGCTTTCAGTAGTTAGTACGGTGTACGGCAAACAAGTTAAGGGCTTACAAAGATACAATTTCTTTCATTTTTTTAAAAAAAATTACTTGTAGTTTTTTTTTATTTGTTATAGTATGGGTTTAATAAATTTCCGTGGCTTGCCTTGTCACGAGTTCGAGCCCAGTACCACTAAAGACCCGCCGTGTAGGGCAGCGATGCACGTTAAATCTGTCGAGAGCTGAAACGTCCTCCCGTTGGTGTGGTGTGGTAGTTAGGAGAGGGGGTGCCAGCTCAAGTGTCGTCCACGTCACTTGACCATGGTTCAAAATGACGTGGTCCGTCGCCAAAAGCCCTAGTGTAGCTGAACAGTGCGACGTTAATATTCAATCACTCAATCAATCAATCGCTGGTCTACGCGCTGTGAAACTCTCTCTAAAACTTTATTTTCTAATTATTTAAGAAATCGGTATTAGATTTTAAAAATATATTTCCTTTTGCTTGTTGAAAATTGTTATAAAATGAGTTTATCTATTGCTCGATATCAGTCTTACGGATATTTTGCTTTGAATTCATTTTAATGTTGTATATTGTCTTATTAATTTCGTTTTCTTGAAAATTTCAAGCATTATGATTCCTTATCTTAATCTACCTACAAAATTACATTCAACATTTTTTTTCTAATTTTTATAATAAATCGTGTCAAAATGATTCCCCTATTTTATTTAAAAAGGCATTATCATGTTTTTAATTATATTGTTGCCAGTAAGGCTAAAAGAGAAATCTTATATATCCCGTTGTATTTATTCACAGCTTTAATGTTTTTTCATGATAAAAGGAAAAAGTAAAATATTTGCATATGTTCAGATCTTTTGAAGTGGAGTAACTGTCAAAATTATACATGAAGTAAAATATATTTTTCCAATAAATTAAAATGATAAAATTATACTTAGTCGAAAATAATACAGATAATCCTTCCGGAAAGATATTATATCGTTAAACATAGTAATCTAAATTAGTGTAGAATGCTACACCCTAATAAAAACATAAAATATTAACTTTTAACTCACGAGCTATACAAAAACATAACATACATAATTTAATATTATTCACTGTCATAAACATTAAAACAACTCAACCCCCATGCACTAAGAACAGAGAGAGAGGAGAAATTTACATTCCACAAGGGGGAAACAAAAAAGTTTGGAATTATTCTTTTTTATCACGGACCAAAAACGAATTAGAAAACAGAAACGTGCACAAATGCTGTTTCCAGATAAAAATATGACTTTTCAGCAGAATAATAGTGGGGGAGAAGAGAATTTTGGGAAAGAAAGCACAAAGAATGACCGAACAGGATTATTCAACATGATAAAGGAATATTCTCCCCGGCTCATCAAAAGAAAAGAGGAAAAACTTTTTTTTGTGTGGTTGAAAAGATCTCTTAGTGTTATTCTGGAGTGCTTTGTAGTTGATCTTAAGACTACTTTAATTCTTTTGAACGTAACATGATTGTTGCAATTTGTATAATCTAAATAATCTTTGCGCGTGTAATTCTTTTATAAAAAAAAAACAAAAATGTTAGTCCTTTTTATTTTTACTTGCTATTTAGTAATTCAAGGACGAAAATGGATTTTTTTAATTATGAAATCTTTTGTTGTAATTTACGTAAGATATGTTAACTAGATGGATACAAGAATTAAAAAATGAATACACTGTTATTCTCTATGGTTGCCACGGTTACCAAGTTGCAAATGTTAACGGTAAATTAAGAAATTAAAGCACCTTTTGTTTAAAATTCTGAAGTAATTAACAAATAATATAAAAAATTAAGACAATTCCTACTTAGGATAACCAAGAAATATTTTAGTTTAGTTATGCTTTATTAAATAGTTACAATTAATATAAATATATGTATATAAAAAAGAAAGAATCACAATATTAAGTGGTAATTGATTTTTATTAATTATCATTAAAGTATCATATTGTCATCCAAAATAACGTGTATATAAAATTTCAGTTCAACTGAATGCTTTAAAACTTGAGAAAAAAATATTTTAAAGTTTTGACCCAAGCCGCTAAAAATGAAGTCAACGTGGATGTATGTGTAATTCTTTAAATTATTAGTTCCATTCAATAAATTTTAATTAATTATAATAAAATTATCATATTGTCACCCAAAATAATAGCGTATAGAAAATTTCAGCTCAAATGAGCGCTTTAAATTGTGAGAAAAAAAATCCTTTTAAAGTTTTGACACAAGTCGGCAAAACGGTCGCTAAGTCACCAAAAATAATGCCAACGTGGCTGTATCTGTAATTCTTTGAATAATTAGTTTTAATAAATCAATTTTTATGAATTATAATTAAATTACCATATTATCTAAAATAATCTTGTAAATAACATTTCAGCTCAACTGAGCGCTTTAAAATGCATTTTATCAACGATTGAAAATTTGAACAAGATATATATAGGGAGATCGTGAACTAAAGGTAGGAATTGAAAAAAGAGATTTATCCTTCCATTGACACCTTTCTCGACGCATTATTTATAAATTAATATATAGAGCGCGCAGTAGGGTAGTTTCATTTCAAAAAATTAAACAATAATACTAATTTTATGTTTTTGACACTAATGTACTAAAGATACGTACATCAGTAAGAAAACAACGATTATTTATAGTGATTGAAAACTAAAATTAATTGTAGAATTCGTGGACACAGATGGAATTTAATACTATTATAATTTATTCAAGAAAATTGAAAAGAAGGAAAAGCAAGATATAATTATAATTTCTACAGAAAATAATAATAACGATTGGATACATTTCAGTCAAATTCATGAATTCCTGCTTAAGAATCCCTAATCAAGTTAATGCATTAATTCTTGCTAAAAAAATTGGTACTAAATTGATTTAACTGACTCGTACGATTTAAGATTGCAAAACTTAATTTCTAATATGCGTATAATTAGATTTGAAAGTGGATAATCCCTTTAATTTTTTATTGTCATAAGTTTGAATTAATTGTTTTTATAATGTCTTTATTTAGTTAACAATAAATTATTCAGAAGGGACGTTTTTTCTTTATTGTACATTGACATTTTTTTTTATTACTACTGTATATTTCAATTTCAAAATCAACTGTCTGAAAATGTAACGATGTACTAATTTATAATCCCTTTCATCATACTTTAGCTTTACAAGACTGTGTTTAAGCATGGTGTTGGACATTTAGGCAAAAATTCTCTACATTCGACTTTAATAAATTTTTAATTTTAGTGTATAATAGTAATTATCTTATTTCTTGTTATGTTTCATCTTATATATGTACTGATAATTCTAAGTTAAATCATGGCATACGTTTTCAGTCGCTTAATGAATTTAAATTATTACTCAAGTGGATTGAAAATTTTTAATTGAAGCATTAAGGGTAATAATACATACCAAAGTCAACACTTTTCGTTATACAATGCGTTACTACAAACTCACGCTGAATACCTGGATTTTTTTAATGAACATATAAAGCATGTTTCTTTGTATTTTAACTGTAAATTTGAAAACAATAAAATTATTTCACGAAAGAAAAGAAAAAAGTACACACGTATTTCATGTACATTTTCCGTATTAACGATAACGAAATGCTAGAGAAATCAAAAATTATCTTGCCCGCCTGTCAAATCTGTAATTCTTCTTTTAGGACCATTCAAAAAACAAAACTGCATAGATTTAAGATATAATTGCTGTTTCTTCTGAATATCAGTAAAACATTCTTGATTCTTTTCGCCAATGTATGCTGATCACCGTATTGATAGAAAGTATTTCTATAGATCAAAATGACAAATGTCATCAATATTTATATATCACGTATTTCCTAATTTTTTACTGTTTATTTCATTTATTTGTAAAGCTTTGTAAAGCTTTATTTGAAGCTTTTATTTGTTACATTGGAGTCACTTTTTGATGTGAGACTTGAACAAAAGTTAAACTTCAATTCTGTAGAAAATGTGAATAACTATTGTTTTATAATGTGACTGATAAAAAAAAATTGCATGATCCTATATGCCAGAAGTCAAAATGAGAGGTAGAGTATTTAGCATTTAATTGTACAAAATTTGAATATCTTAAGTAATTCATATATTTTTTTTTCTATTTTACTGAATACTACCAATTCAAAACATATAAAACAGTGTTGCATCAGTAATAAGAATTTAATATATTACATTCTAAGAAAATTTATATGGAAATTTATTTAAGTTTCTAATGTACTGCAATTTAGGTATAGTTTATATGTAGTATATTACTGTAAAATAAATCGGATTATGTGTGGTTTAGCATAACACCAAAAAAAAACCCTGGAAATTTTATGAAAATGTTACTGTAACCGTCACTGGAGTTAAAATATTTTTTGAAAATCATTATTCGAATCCTTAAATTCAATTCAATTTCATCAATTAGTATATATAGTACTAGCGTAAGATCTAATTTCTCGCTCATCTAATTCAATTATTCCGCGTAAATGCGAGATTTACCGTTTTGTACTATATTTTTCAAAACTGGTGCATCCCCTTTTTTTAGAATCTTAAAAATTGGAAAATTGTTACCTTATAATTAAATTACAAAATCTTCCTGTAGATACTAATTTAATTTTGCAGCATAAAAAAATGCAGCAAATTTTATAATGTGCGAGAGACTGTGTGTATTATTGACAGCCCTTTGATTTTTTTTTCCGATTGGTTATAATTTTAAGCATATAATACGTAAAAATTGAATATTTGTTATTAATGATTAATTTTATTAATTAATGCTAAATATTTATTCAATAATTAGTTTTTTACTATGTTTTGTTGCTGAAAATGGACAAAATCAAAAATAGCATGATACAAGAATGGTGAACTTTCGACCCGGGACCCCCCCTTGAAAAATTCCTGTGTGCGCTACTGTCTGAGGAGGCCCTGTATCACAAAATTCTTTCGGAGCCCTTTCTTAGATATGGAAGCCCTGATAGTGGGACTGTAGGTACACATGTTGGAATCCATGTAGCTTGGGGGCCCCGTATCAATGATACGGCTGATACGGTTGTAGCTACGCCCCTGTTTACCTTATTTAAGGTATCCGACTACTTGCGACAACTCTTTTTTGAAAAAATAGAAATATGACGATTTTTTTGTGATTTTTATATTTAATTAGCATATTTTAAGGAAAAAAATCCTAAGATTGAAAGCAGAAAAAAAAATCATTATTATTAAAATGGTAAAAAACTGGTAAAAATGTACAAAAAATTATATAAACGGGGCCCGCTCTGTACAAAAATTTTATTAACCAATTCTCAATTTTTCAATTTTGATATGTTACTTTATTATTCATGTTTGAAATGACCTTTAGGATAAGCGATATTTTAATTTTTACAAAAACTAGAGCCCTTTATCTTAGTGATTATATGAAAATGCTTAAAAAGACAGTGATTATATCCACATAAAGGACTGTAAGTTTTGAAATAAAACAGTGATTGATAAATCTTAAAGTTAAAACACTTCTACTGTTATACAGAACATACAGAAAAAATTTCAGCAAATTATTTTCACAACTTTTTGAGCAATCGCCGTCCTCGTTTGAACTTTTCGCGAAAAAACACATTTCGAGTAAAACGCATTTTAAAATTTGACATCTTGTGTAAAGTTATGGCATCTTCTTTAGTTGAAACACTTGTAGTTTTTGTTCTAGTCAATGGAAAATAAAAAAACTTGGTATTTTTATTAAGCTAATAGGATGGCCTATAAAATAAAATCATAAACAAAATTTGTCCATTTTTGAAAAAAATCATGACTTTAGGGTAGTCGGATACCTTAAAATCAACCACTGTGCATAAAAATCTATAACTATATGTAAACATTTTCTGGTTAAACAGTTTTTTAAGTCGTTGTAAGTTTTTATTAAACTGTGATGTCTGTAAATTTTACGTAGTCCAATTGCGGTGTGCATATTCAATAAAACTAGGTTGTGGGATTTCCCTTTATAGAGCTCACTGCAACTGGAAATACATAAATCAGAATGTAATAATTCATTCTGAGTCCAAAAATAAATAAAACTGAAAAAAAAAATTTCTTTTCAAAATATAAATTCATGCTTGACAACCTAGGAAACGCGGGTGCCCCACCCCTTTCACAGAATAACAATGATCACGAAATGCTCTATGCTACTTTTATAATTTGCGCAAGACAAAAAGTTTTAAAAATGTCCACTCGAATTTCTTTCTTTTTGGAACATAAAGTAATATTCGAATTTAAAGTTAACAAAATTGAATATATATTACATAAAAACAGCCCCAAAATTATGTTGAAATTGTCGTGAAATTAAATGAGAATTTACTGGATGAATGCGATATAATTTTTTTTATTTTTTCTTTCAAAATTCTACTTCAAAAGATTAATCTAAACTATTAAAATTAAATACAAATTTCATCTGTCACTATTTTTAGCTCCGTCATTTGTTTTTCGTTCTTAATATTGTTAAATGCAATTAGTTGCCAATATATGAAATGCAAAAAATTTGAATAGCAAATCCATTTATTAATTTATTCCATAAAGTGTGTTAAAAAATTAAATACAAATTTCATCTGTTACTATTTTGAGCTCCATCATTTATTTTTCTCTCTTAATATTGTTAAATGCAATTAGTTGCTAATATTATGAAATGCAAAAAATATGAATAGCTAATCCATTTATTAATTTATTCCATAAAGTGTATTAAAAAATTATTTTTATTCCAACTAAATGTTTTTTTAGAAATATAATGATTATATTCTTTACCAAGATTTATATATGTCAATTGAAGATGAATAATTCTTATATATATTTTTAAAATTACTTTTGAAAAATATTTTTATTAATTATGTTTCTTCTCTTATTAATTTTGAAACTTGTAATTCTCTCTTTCATTTATATTACAAAAAATATTAAAACTGGAATTACATTTTGATCGGTATCTAATGGATATCGATGTATCATCCACAATTATGAGTGATTTTCGCACTTCTAAAATGAATGCTTAATTACGATAATTTTCCGCAGTATTCTCATTAAAATACTGTCAAATGAACAAAGAATTTTTCAAGGATTAGTTGTAAAATCAAGAGGTGCAGTAAATTATGCAGTCATAAATATCAGGGGTCATTCTTTTCGTTTCTTCGAATCATATATGCTAAACTCGGTCACGGAAAGTATGAGTAACATTTCTTTTGATAAAACTTTTCGGATCGCAATTTTTTTTTAAAAAAATTTTAAGACAAAATAACTTATCTCGTTAACTTAGAATTAGTGTTATTTTGTGTTTGCAAAATGAAGATTTTGATACTATTATATTTAGCGGACTCATTAAATTAAAGATTTCATTTTTAAAAGTGCAAAGCGAAAATTTTTTTTTTCTCTGCCTTACATTCCATTTTCGTGTATTGGTACAGAATTAATTTTATTTGCTTAAAACTACATCCCGAAATGCATAAAAAATAATTAAAACTACTTTTTTTTTTACTTGACTGCTTACTTAAATATCGAGACTAATAAAAGGCAGTGACAAATGTAACTGAAAACATGAGTGGAAAAAAATTGTTTTTTGCTTTAAATTGCTTAGAAACACTAAAGTAAAGCATTAAACAATGTTTAAGACTTCATTTAATGAAAACTTTACTTAAACTTTCAGAAAACTTTTTAATTACTTTAATGCATAGATTTAATTGTCATTCAAACAAAAATAATACATTTTAAACAAATATTACTAAAGCTTTATATTAAACAACAACGAACAATTTTTGACATTCGCAAAAACTACTAAGGCACAAAACAATCAATTACTACTCAATTGTTCCGTCTCGCCCATTCACAATAATTTTATAGTGAAGTTAGCTTTACTGCAAAGCGATTATCGCGGAGAAAGCACAGAAAAGGCGTTTCAAACAAAATCGATAATTTTTCCGCATTCGTAAAAATGTAATTTCTTTAAAATTTCATGCACACAACAGCGAGAAAGAGAGAGAAGAAAAATTTTACTCACCCCAAAAGATTTTAAAATGTAAGGCCCTTTTCTAAATGAAGGTGAATAGTATATCTAACAGCATCTCCTGAATCGGAAACCTCGAAACCGGAGAAAATACGCAGAATCGAAATTTGACCACTGCTGCCCTCTAACGGGAGAAGGAAAAATCAATAAAGGAACGCGCTTTATTCCAAATTGTCTCGGTTCGATTTTAAACGCAAACACGCTCTTTAGCAAAACCGTGAGCAATGGATACTAGGAGGTAACATTTATTTTAGCAGTGGCAAATTAAAAAGAAGGCGTGCTTTTCCCAGACGGGAAATTAATTAATTTAAGATTTTTGTTTTGAGTACATATTAAGGTATGCGACTACGTTCGGAACCTTGATTTTGTAAAAGCGTATAAATGGATACTATTTATGATATTTAGTGTCACTTAGATTAGAACACGTGTATAAAATTGTTTTAAGGACATTTTGACAAAAAAAAATTATTTAAATACAATATTTCGGTAAAAAATTAACTTAGAATAACCTTTTTTCAAAATGTTCTCCTTTTGCGAAAAAGGCTTCTATTATAATAATATTTTCTCTGTACAGAGGCTCAACTAGAACTTTTGAAATATATAACTTAGAAGTGGTTTATCCATGTTTTACGGCAACAGAGAGAGGACACATTTTAAGAAAAGAACACCGATAATTACTTCAATGGGTTGTAACTCTAAAAATAATGTGAAGTTTTCAAAAATCATGGTTGAGCCTCTGTACAGAGGTCTGAGCTATATACAGGCAGAATATTATTATAATAGAAGCATTTTTCACAAAAGGAGAACATTTTGAAAAAAGATTATTCTAAGTTAATTTTTTACCGAAATATTGTATTTAAATAAAAAAAATTTGTCAAAATGTTCTTACAACAATTTTATACATGTGTTCTAATCTAAGTGACACTAAATATCATGAAAATTATCCATTTATCCTCTTTTTTAAAGTCACATTTTCGAACGTAGTCGGATACCTTAAAGAAAAATTCTGTTTCTACACAAATATAATAAAATTGATAAATGGCCCAAAAAATAATTCTCATGGAAGAACACATTCATAACTGTCCTTTATTGTAACACAATAGTTTTGAGCCCGCTTTCATGATAGTCACCCATGAACTAGCTTCAGAGGCGAAGAAATTTTCACAAAATACTTCAGCTTTATAAATAAATTCTTCAAAATATATCTCTGTTCTATCTTTCAATATACTTAACTTCTTTAGAATAACATAAAAATTATTAACAGGCATAAAATCCAGTTAACCACTAAATGAGCTATTTTTTTAACTACCAATAAACTCTGATTGGTCATTTTTCAATTTTGTTTGAGATCCAATTCCAGCTTTTTTCATCTATGGTGAACTTAATTTTAGAAGCATATTATGCCAATGAAACTTTCTTTTTAATGTTTAATTCATTTTATGTATTGTTTCAATAACATGGCTTCTTAGTGGCTAATTCTGATTTTTGCAAAACTTTGCTTATAACGATCAAATAGAAGCTCAATGGGCTTAATTCATGAAGTCACATGATAAAAACAAACACGTGTTTTCCATTGGATTCAAAACAAACATTAAACTAATCGTACTTGTTCTATTTGTAAAACTCAGATAAAATTTAAAATTTCATATTTGGGTAAAGATGTTTAAATGTTAGGGGAAAAAAATTTCTTCAAAAAGATTTTTTTTTTAAAATATTAAAAAAAGTCGTATTTTATGCTTATACTTTTAAAAAAGATGCATTTTGTATACATATGTACTTTTTAAGAGAAAGTTTCTACAAAGAGCAAAACTTGGCAACTCCGAAGCGCGTGAACTGATTAGTTGGAAATACAAGATAGTTTTTATAGTGTGACTATGACGTCGCATGAGTTTTTGAATTGATTGGTTAGAATCACGTAGCTTTCACTATCATGTGACTATGACGTCACATGAATTAACCTCATTGCTCTGACATCACCATTAACAATAGAGGTTTCTTTTGTTTCAAGCAATATATATAATCCTGGTAATTTTGGTGTTTTTTTACATTATTTTTAGGAGTGACTGAATTTCAATTCTGTTCTAGCATTCCTTCTCCAATCTTCTCTATTATGCCAAAGGTAGTACTTTGAATCTCGACAGATTGAACATGCATCAACCCTACCACACAGCAGATCTTTAACGGCAGCAGAACTCGAACACACAACTTAACAGGAACAACACCGGATACGAATTTCTGGCTACAGCCACCAAGTTTCCATAGCCACAGTTGAATAATGAGAAAGGCTAACAATTCTAATCATTGACAGGGACGTCTTAAGGCATAGACAAACTTGGCCCGGGTCCAGAGCCTCGTCTCGTTCTCGACTCAGCCTTAATAAGATCATGATTCGAACAATTTCAACGGTCAAATGTTATTTCCGGTTGTATCCTTCAAAAAACTAGTAATTTGGGACGATATGTCAACTGGGTACACGTGATCACCGACGTCCCTGTACCCTATATAGGCTCAGAGCCTATCACAATACACAGTCATTATTCATTCATTCAAATGGCAACAGTCGATCGAGCCGCTTTGTGTGATTGTAAGTCATACACTTTTGTTTATTTCGGCTTTGTACGAGTATTTTACAACGTGCGGACAAATTGACACTGTCTACTTTTAATGGTCATAGGTGGGGCCTACACTTTCTTAGAAGCCCGGTGCCTATTGCGTAAGGGCCCAGGGCCTAAAAAATTCTTAAGACGTCCCTGATCATTGATACTAATTTTATACCTCTTTTTACATTCTGCTTAAAAAATTACCAACTCCTCCTTCCATTCTTAGAATCGTCTAGTACTGTAATTAAATATGTGTGGCTTTTTTCATAGGTCTACTTGCTGAAGCATTAGCTTTATTAGAAGTAGCTACTTTGAATATTTCTGAATTCTAATTTTGAATCAATCATACCGCACATTTAATAGTTGTACGCCTCCATTATAGTTTATAATTATAAAAAAGTCTTTGTATTGGTTTTTTACCAAAGCTTTAAATGTGTCAGTGTAGTTCA
Organism: Trichonephila inaurata madagascariensis; assembly: GCA_019973955.1. Taxonomy (NCBI): domain Eukaryota; kingdom Metazoa; phylum Arthropoda; class Arachnida; order Araneae; family Nephilidae; genus Trichonephila; species Trichonephila inaurata. Next base: position 477,105 of record BMAV01026534.1, on the reverse strand, counting down.
AAATTTCTCCGCTAAAATGTGTCCGGTAAAATTAATAAGTCAAAAGCACACTCCCAAAGAAATAAGAAATAATTGATTTCTTTAGTTTTAAATAATCAAAGAAATCATCAAACAATTTTAAACTCTGACTTACATTTTATAATCTCCAAGAAAATGTTTTAAATTTTAAGAAATTTTATTTTTGTGATTCGTATATCATTATTAAAAACAGGTTATATAGACATAGTTATATACCCTTCCCAAGATAATAGTGTTTTCCCCCTGCCTAATCTCACCTAATAAATCAGCGATTATTATATTTTTTCTAACAGCTACTCAAAATATTGTCTTAAATTTCTTTAGAAAATTTCATATATTTAACAATTTTTAATTATAAATATTTCAGATATGAAGAGCTACATGTCCATCAGAATCTTATAGAAATGAACATACGGCCAGTTCAACATAAAGTTTGAAATTTAATCAGTTCATTTTTACAATGAATAATTTTTCATGCGTTCATTAAAATATGCCACTTACAGTTCCGACTACGTTCGGAGCCATGATTTGGCAAAAGCGTATAAATCTGTAATATTTATGATATTTAGAGTCACTTAAATTAGAAAATGTATATAAATTTTTTTTAAGAATAGTATTACAATAAACAATTATTTAAGTACAATATTTTGACAAAAAGTTAACATAGAATGACCCATTTTCAAAATATTCTCTTTTTGTGAAAAATGATTCTATTATAATAATATTTTACCTGTGTATAGGCCAGACCTCTGTACAGAGGCTCAACTAGAATTTTTGAAATATATAACTTAAAAGTAGGTTTATCCATGTTTTACGATAACAGAGGGGAGAAATTTTAAGAAAAAAACGCCAATAATTATATTTCAATTGGTGGTAACTGAAAATAATGTGAATTTTTTTTAAAAGAATAGTTCAGACTCTCTGGAGAAGTCTTCACTTTATATAAGCACACACACACACACACAAAATATTATTATTTTAGAAGTTTTTTTTTATAAAAGGAGAACAGTTTGAAAAAAGGTTATTCTAAGTTAATTTTTGCCAAAATATTGTATTTAAATAAATTTTTTTGTCAAAATATTCTTAAAACAATTTTATACACGTATTCTAAAAAGTGCATGATTACATACATGATTCTAAATCTAAGTGACACTAAATATCACGAAAATTATCCATTTATAAGCTTTTTTAAAATCACGGTTCCGAAAGTAGTCGGATACCTTAATTATAGTAATGTTACAAACAAAGGGAAAAGTAAGATGCTAAGATGCTATGTTAATCAATCGATACAAGGCCCAAATCTCAGGGATGATGTCTAGATAACAACTAGAAATTATATAAATCAGGCGTATACACCCGGCACAGAATTTAAAATTTCCCAATGTGTATTTTAGCTATAAGTGAAAGAAAATAGAGATGATCTTAAGCCCTTCGTGGGTTTCGTGGGAAAAGATGAGAAACATGTTGCAATGCAGAAGAGGACATCACATTCTGAACACATGTAGAGGTTCCTCTTTCCTTGTCCTTTTCTGCTACATTTCTTACATCGTCTACAGTTGGAAACCACCTTTGACATATTATTTCACACAATGGCTAAGCGCACATCATCCGGAACTTCATTATTCTTTTCTTGGAAGCTAGCAGGACGTCCTTTCCTTTTTCTTCAGGAATATCCGACAATTAGCTGATGAGCTAATGTTATACGGAATGTTAGCTTGTCTAAGCTCTTCTGTTTCTTTTGTTCACTTGTCACAGTATGAAACTATTTGTGATTGAAAGGTCAATAAGAAAATAAAAGATACGATGCCACCATTTTACAGTTTTTATTTGGTATATTGTGATATAGCCCCCCTTTAGTGACCATATCTTTGATTGTCAGCGTGAGCTAGAGGTGTGGGATTCTCGGAATAAACAGACATTTTAAATTCTTAATATAACTTTATTAAGAATATAACTTAAACGTCTAACAATTTAGATAAATTTATATAAATGAGAATCTAGAATGAACTAACAGACCAAAATAGTTAAACCGAATCACGTAATTTAGACCACTTTCTCTTAATAATTATATTATTCGCCTATTCTCACTTCTAATAATATTATAAGTCCTAATATCAAATAATCAGTCCTACCTTATTCCAAACTTAACTTCAATCTTTAAATGGAAACTTTTGGGCGCGTGTGCAATGGTATGCACCTTGTAGTAATGGTTGAGTTTCTAGGTAACTTTACGATAGGCTGTCAATTCACGCTTGTATCTCCTCCTAACATAACATTCATCAAATTGCCATTATGCTTACTGAAACTTCTGTTCTTTTAAAAGCTATCTTATTTGCATTTCTTATTTTCTTATTCGCATTTCGCTTCTTGGGTTTTGGTTGGAAAAGAGTCGTCATTAATCTTGGCCGTCAAAGAACCCAGAGGTTATGTTAAAGAAAAGACGCGTGAGCCCGTCGCAATATTTCTTTTCTTTTATCGAAGCGATCAACCCCTCCCATTACATCGTTGTATACAACGACAGCTTTGGACAAGGTACTTCTTCTTTAGTACCATCTTTTTTGTCCCATTTGTAAATGTCATAATTGCTGGATTATGTGCTGTAGCACAAATTGAAGCGGGAATTAGTCTTCTCATCATTATGATAACAAGCTCAATATATTATAATAGGCTCTGCGCTTCCTACATGTGTATTTTGTAAGATCATGTAGATGTGAAGTAATCTTCCTAAGGCCCATGAAAGGGTTAATATCACTAAGATAGTATACTTAAAGAACTCATGCCAAATATTTAAAAATAAATAAGATAAATCTAATAATAATGGCAAGCAATTTTTAACAGTATATTTGTATCTTTAACCCTTAATTTCGCACTGTTGCATTTCTGCAACACATGATTTATTTTAATTTAACAGACTCAATATTTTTTTAATTACCTACAAATCCCTTTTCTGAGGAAAAAAAAGTTACTGCTACGAAATACGTGCTAATTTTGTCACTAGATGGAAGTACATTTTTTCCAGAAATCACAATAATTATAAAAATCTCTGATGCCTCAAGACCTGTGTTTTTGCTCTATAAAAAGAATCCATTATATTTCATACTTCCTATTGTTTATTGACGAAATAAATTACCAGGTAAGAAATTTAAATATTTTATGATAATAAAATCCTCATATAAAAGAAAGTGTAGTAGTTTACAGCACTACTGCGCAATGTTGTACTTCTGCAACAAACAAAAAAATGACTAAAATTCAATTTAAAACTGCTTAATTTTTTTTCACATTTTTCCCTTTTATTATTATTTGAGAACTAGCTGATATAATTTTTTCATAGAAATTTAAAAAATTGCGAAGTTAAGTGTTAAGGCCCAGTGGTCCAGTAGTAGCGTGTCGTGCTTCCACACCACAGGTCCGGGTTCTATTCCCGGTTCGGACAAGGTTAACTCAGCCTTTCATCCCAAATGCTGTGGGGCGAATAATGAGTACCAAGCTTGCTTGGAGTTTAAGAACTGGGGGTCTCGCTTCAGACTGACCAACTGATCAAGACATCTGCTCACGCACCTCAGCGCCCAATGGTCACCTATACTGGGATAGGCACAGTAGGCTCTGGCCCTCATGGGCTGTTGCGCCACTGAGTTCGAGTTTTGTATCTTTATGAAGTAGTGAGGTAAAGAGAAATGATTATCTCCACGCAGGCTGTTCATTATATTTTGATTCATATATTGCATATCTATAACTCTGAGTCACCTTTATTCTTATATAACGGCATATCCACCAATCTGTAATGTTTCAATAGATTATACTAATACACTCCTTTTAAAAAACAGATTATTTTTAATTTAATTTTAAATTCTAGACGTGGTTAGTTCGTCTATAATTCACATGATCTCTCTAGCTATTATTTTAAACATCCTCATTGAGTTTTATGACTTAAATCGATAAATTTTTATAATTTAGTTTTAATCTTTATTAAATTTTTAAAAAATGGAGGGTGTGGGGGCGCTTGTGCTTATGGCTGTTCAAGGTATATTTTTTTAAGTGCAATGTATTATTAGGTAAAAAATATGAAACACATCAAAAACCTTTTTTTCTTTACATCCAAAGAATTTCCATTTGAAATGGACTCGTTTTGCTTTAAATCGTTTGAAAAATAGAATGTTGAATAATTATAAGAGAATAATTTCCAATATAATGCGCAAATCGTTAAAAAATTTATTTCCACAGCTTTTTATTAAAAAGCATCTTCTTTAGAGCTATTGAAAATACTCCTTTAATATTACAAAATATATCTATTTCATCTTCCCACAATTAGGAGAATGTGCTTATTGCCAATTTTAGATACAGAATGTAACATTAGGTTCTTTTTTCGCTCATGTAACATGTATGCCTTATTTTACGTTAAGGCTGTTTTCTTTAATATTAAAGAATAGGACCCGAATTTGGAACAATTTTTTCAGATATAAAAGAAATGAAAAATTAATATGATATTCTGGCTTCACTATCCCTTAGAGAGTAGCATTTTTTATCATACTTCCCATTTTTAACATTCATTTTTTCTAGTATAAAATATGTTTCGCCTGTTTTATCCTATACCGTAATGTTAAATGGGCTTTGCCTTCACGAATTAAAACAAAAAAGAAAGTATTCACGGAAAACTTTTTCAAAACACTATATTGTTAACAGAGGTACGAGTTATAATATTGCAAATTTCCTTGGAAATTGGGTCATTTTTCTGTCTGAAAATGTGCTTCGCGTTTAGTTAGAGCTCTCATATTTTTACCGAAGACAGCCTTAAGGCTTTTCTCGCCATATTTCCAAGAGCGTGAACTTAACGCGGAGCACATTTATGGACAGAAAAATTGGCTCAATGTTTATAAAAATTTGTGACATTGTAACTCATACATTTGTTTATAAAATAGTGTTTTTAAAATTTCAAAATATTTCATAAATAATTAGTTTTTTTTTTTTTCTTTTTAACATGTAAAGGGATAGCTCAATTAGCATTACGGTATAGGAGAAAAAATACGAAACACATTTTATAAAAGAAAAAATATGTCAACTCGTAAAAAAAGGAGTAGTATGATAAAATAAGCGATTTTTTACAGGATAGTGTAGCCAGAATATAATAATAATGTTTGTGTGTGTGTGTGTGAGTACTCTTATATATGAAAAAATATTCCGAATCTGGGTCCTATTCTTTAACATTAACCGAAAACAGCCTAAATGATAAATTAAATCAATAAAATATAAAAGATAGACAACATAAACTTAATATAGCTAAAAAATTAATAAGAATAAAAATATTCAATGGGACACATTTGAAGGGAAATGCATTATTAATGAAATAAACTTCTTCAAAGAAAACTTCTTCTAGTAAAAAAGGGAAATAATAATGAATAATAATGTGTAATAATAATATATAATAAAAGGAAATAATAATTCCTCATTAATAGCCATGAAAAATTCTTCCAAAACGTTATCAGCAAAATCTAATCTTTAATATTTGAAACTTATTTCGACCTCTCTTTGTGCTAAAAGCTTTTAATAATTATTGAACAAACGAATAGTTTCTATTTTGAGAAATATACTCCCACACAGCAGACTAGATTTTAAAATTAGATTCAAGAAAAATAAGTTCTCGAAGCTCTCTTTTGTACACTTACAACCGCTACGATTCACAAACTTTACTCCTACGATATCTCGTACCGAGCGATGAAGTGGGTGGTTATTTATCGATTAATCCTTCTCGTCATAGGGTGACGACAAACCAATCAAAATTCAATTGAAAGATACGTCATCGGGACAAATTCGATGTCGCTACAGTCACGCAACTTCATTGTGAGAGATCGAATAAACTATTATTTCTAATGGAAATTTATTTTTTTCTTTGTTGCTACTTTAGAATTGTCGCATCCATAGTATTAATTAAATTTCGAAGAGTTTTATTCTCGTTTTAATAGATTTTTAGAAATGACATTGTTGGATAAATATGTTATACTTTATTATTGTTTGAGTCCATATACAGAGTAGCTAGAAAAAGTCTGCGTTCACGTTGTATTGCAAACATGAACAACGAAAAAAAATTTAAAAACTGGGATTTAAAAAATATTTTTAATTATATTTTATTTAGTTCATTTTAAGTATTCAGAATAATAGAAGTAAATTTGGTATACCTTCATAGATTTTAAAATAATGACAGGTTTGTAGCGATGCTAACAAAAATCAAGTGGAAAAAGTCTGCGTTCACTATTTTAGTAGTAACTATAAAAATTATTTAAAAAGGGAATAATGAGCAATTTAGTAGCTGGTTGGATAACCTCATCATTTGAGAACCTCCTGAAGTTGTTTCGGCATTGAACTAACAAATGTGGTTTTTTCAGCACTTATCTTTTTCCATTGGTCCTTAAGAACATGCTTCAGCATATCCTTGCTGGATACATTGTGTTGACGAATCATGTGTTCCAACAAATCTCATAGGTGTTCTGTAGGATTCAGATCAGATGACTGCGAGGCCATGTGCAGTTGATTTGGGACATTACACAAGAGCCAAAGCTTCACAATCTCAGCGGTGTGCTTAGGATCGCTGTCATGCTGGAAACGAAACGATCATCCTAAGCCGAGTTTGGTGGCACTTTCCTTTAAATTGTTTTTAGGACTTAAAAATAATCATATTTGTTCATAATTGATTATATATACTCCAACTTGCCAACATCATTGCTCGCTATTCGGGCCCCCCCCACCATGACTCCACAATCACCGTGCTTTACCATTGGTACTAAATGCTCTTTTTGAAATACTGTGCAAGGTTTTTTCAACACTAATTTACGACCTTTTATGCCGAAGATACAAAATTTGCCCTCATCAGAGAATATCACAGTCCTCCAGAACTCCAGAGGCTTATGTATATGATCTTTTGCAAAAGCTATCCGCTTAAGCCGGTTGGTCAATGAAATATAAGGTTTTATAGGAACCACTCGACTACGGTATCCGGCCTTTTTTCAAGATTTTTCTTGCAGTATCCTCCCAAATATTTTTGTTAAACTTCTCGTGAATGTCTGTTGCTATTTAAGTTGCAGTCAAACACGGATTTTTTGTCACCATTGATGTTATACATTGTTTTTCTCTGATTGTGAGTTTAGATGGACGACTTAAATGAGGTTTGGATGTGTAAACTCTTCTATATTTAAAGTTATAAATATAACATGCTAGATAGATTAATACTGCCGTCCAACGGATCTGGCTATATCTCGAAGACTTTTTCCATCTTTTTACATTTTCACAATGATTTTACTCTCACTGATACTAATTTCCTTCTCTTTATTTTTCATGTCCTTGAATTGCTTCGTATCTCACAAAAAAGGAAGAATTATTGCGTCACAATTTTCTTAAAATATTTTACTTGATAACTGAATGCAAAAAAACTCTGTTAACCTATAACGCCTGTTGATACAACTTCCAAGAATCAAGAATATTCAAATAGTGAACGCAGACTTCTTCTGCCTATTATTTGTATGTTTTGCTTCAAAACTCCTGTTATCCTAACTAGTTTTAATTCAAAATTAACGAACTCTTGCATGCTTAGTATTTAAATAATAGTTAACAAATTCATGAAATTTTGTTAGAAAAAAAATTATATTTCTATTAAATATTATCTTTGCAATATGATCTCTAATGGGTGAACACAGACTTTTTCTAGCAGGTGTATCTATTTTTTTTTCTTTTTACAACTAGTAAAAATGATAACAATTAAAAGATTTCAGTAGACGCCATTCTTCGAAAAATATGGTTTATTTCAGTTGTCAAAATATGAACACCATTTAATATTTGAGGCCGTATAATTTAATTTAATGGTTACAGAAAATTCATCATAACTTACAGCTTTATAAATGATTTATTATTCAAAAAAGAACATTTGAATATATGCAGTAATTTAAATCTATAACTAATTATTTGGCCTATTCCTAAAATGATTTCACTTCAGATTTTAAAGAGGAAAAAATTAGTTCTGCTGAGATTCTTAGTCAAAATGACTAATTGGAATAATTTTTCATTTCTATAGGAAAATTTGTAAATTACACCGTTTTAAAATTTGATTTTTTCAATGATTTCCAAATCAAGGGAATCTCCTAATCAACCGATTTCCTAACATGGTTCTTTGTTGCGAGTAGCAGAACGCTTCGTCGCTGTTTTCAACAATCAATACCTTGTCAACGATATTCTACTCTTCCCAACATTTTGCAAGAGTTCTTAAACTTTGCTGACAATTATATTAAAGGAATGTAAGAGGCCGTGGGTAGCCTAGTGGTTAGAGCATCGGACTTCAGACGGGAGGGCCTGGGTTTGGTTCCCGATGCCACCAAATACCCTCCGAGTACACACGGAGTACGTGCTCGTTGAATCAGTTGGTCCGAAAGTCTTGTGGGTGGTCTCAGCTGAAACCACGAGTGCAGGGGGCTGGAGAATATTTCCTTCCCCTCCAGTTCCATACCTAAATTATGGAGGTGGAGATCAGTGGTGTCGCTATCTATCGTAAAGAAGTCCAACCTGTCTCACAGGCTCTGGCATCATCCATTCCTTCCCTTCGGAAATTCCACCGAGCTTAATCGTACTGTCACCTGTATGGTTCTCAAGGCTAAGGCGAACGACAGGTGTACATCTAACCCCTCACCATGATAATTTCGTGGTCCTCTATCTCACTACGTCAGACAGGTGGCATTACAAAAAAACAACAACACAACAAGGAATGTAATGAAATTTTACTTGTAAGCTCATTAAAAATATTTTCCAACCATGTTCCCGTTATTTTATTTACAACCCTTGCTAGTGTGTGTTTGTGTATCCGTACGTGTACACGATCTAACAGTTTGAAAAATCTAACTCACACACACTATATATATATATATATAAATTTCTTCTTTAAAAAAAATCAAAGTGAAGTTTGTTAATAAGTACAATCCCTGACAATTAATTAAATAATTAGGCTGTTTTTCAATTAAAAACGTACTTTCAAAGCTTCTAGTTATTCCTATCACAAATTTGACTGGTGTATGATTTATAAGTTCAAATCCTTATAAATTCAACTTATCAGGTAAACGAAATGGGATATTTAATACTACTCGAGATACTGCTCGAAGAATTGTAAAAAATGTGAGAAAAATCATTCCAGATGCTTTAATTCTGATACACTTTTAATCCATTTCAGAAATATGCTTGAATTTTTAGTAAAAGTGAGAAAGATAATATCTGATTTAATAACTATTTCTTTTAACTTTTGCTCCAATTGAGGATTCTTGGCATGGTTTAATATGCTAGTTAGATTTGGTTTTAATTAACACTGACCTACAATGAAGAAAGAATAATTGGAGAAGTACCCGGAATTTTGGACCAGGATCAAGAGATAATAATAAAAATCTAAGATATAAACTTATTCGTTTAACAATAAAAGTACGTCGAAACTTGCAAACAAATTTAAGTTTTGTTATTTAAACACACCTCAATGTAAAATGAAATAATATCTTAAAATGGCTCTTTCTTCACCACGGGAAAACAGAGCTCCCCTCTAACAATGGTTCAGAACTGCAAAACTTGACTCTCGGAAGGCTATCATTGAAACACTAGGAAAAATACCAGAGTCAAAAGTCTGTAGAGTAGTATTTATTTAAATTTCAAAAATGTTTTGCGAAAAATCTTTCGTATAAGACAGGATTTTTATTGAGCATTTGATAAGAGGAGTAATATTCTTCTTAAGATCAAGAGGCATGTTTGTGTTTTAAGAGTTTGTCCCATTTTAATTAGTTATTTAAAAAATTCATTTCACATTATTTTATTAACAGAACAATAATCACCTAACACATATAAATAACTACAATAAAAATTTTAAAAAATAAGACGATAACACAACCGACAGTAATCGATTCAATAAAAATTAATCAGAAGAAAAATGATCGTTGCCACTGTCCCATACGAAATGTTTTATTGCTTCGTTCTTAACTGTTTAAACCAAAACATTAAATTTCCATAATTTCGTTATTCATTTTCCCAAATAGGGTATTTGGACCGATTCCAATATTGAACTACCTTCGACCAACTGAATACCCTCTTGGATAGGGAAAATGAGCAGGAATTCCCTTTCTTTTAGGGATTATCAAGAAACCGTGTTACGAGTTCCCACAAATGAGATACGACAAATTTACGAATTATAGACAACCGTAGATATTTCATAAAGTTTACAATATATATGTAAAACAGGCTTGTTTACAGAAGGCGAAAAACTTTTAACAATGATTTTTTTATTTATTTACTTATTTTATTTATTTTTTTTTTTGACAAAAGGAATGCTTATCAAATTAGGAGAAAGAAAGGAAGAATTTGAGATATAACTGGAGTTGTATGTGTATTGTTACATCTTCATACTGTGATATATATATATATATATATATATATATGTAATGCACAGATGTCACACTATTATGAGATATTCCAAGCTCATGTTACTGAGTCAGACAGAGTAGACAAGCATTTGATACTCACTGTGATCAATAGTGTATCCTATAATCATAACAATGTCAAAGCAATTGGAATAATGATAAATGTACGATATCTACTAACATCACTACTATATATAAAGCGCTTATAGTTCTTAGTATCTTTACACTGCTATTTATTTGAATTCTATTATAAAATCTTTGGAAATTATCACAGTACTAGCTGTTATACCCGTTCTTCGCACGGGTGAATTGAAAAATTAAACAATACAGATTGAAGGATAAAGAAGTTTTTAATGAGTTAATTTTACGTGAATTGCAAATTAAACAAAAAAAAGCTTTCTGCAAATCTCAGCTGTGCAAAAAAAAACCCCTGTTTGTTAAATTTTAAGTCTGTAGATCTAATAAAGCTGATAAAAAGGATTTTTTTTATCTATAGCTCCCCTTAACTCTCTTGGGGGTCGATTTTTGAAAACACCTTCCTAAGCTGATCTCTGCTCAGCTAAAGTAACACATGGCTGCAAATTTTGTGTAATGAACGCTTAAAATAGTATGAATAATTTATATCTGTAAGTGTAATACGTTAATATTACTTTTTGTTGTATTTATTTTATGTTAAAATTGTAATCAGACTCACACTCCGCCTGTTCAAGCTTTCGCAGTTCCTGGCGCCTGGCGTAGACAAAACAAAATGCAAAGTTTTGCTTCACATATAAAAGATAGATATATGCTGCCGAGGGCTTTTTTGCAGATGGCTGAATTTTTTCCTACTTACTTGACAATTATTGTCATATTTTGGACACTTCACACAATATCTTTATAAATTATAGGTCCAATGGGGTTTGGAGCTTCATTGCGTATGATAGAAGTATTGAGAGCTCTAAGAAGGCCAATCGATACATTGAGGATGTATGATGTGTAGCTGTGAATGACTCTTCAGAAGGTTATCAATGCCCTTTACCGGCAGAATAATTTCCGACTGCAAACTGCTCATACCAAGTACTGCAAAATGGAAGGACATCTTCCGTACGCCATTTGTACTCTCACTAACTCTGTACATGAACGTAATATTTCGTGTGTATTCATATTTTATGGTCCTGCAACTAACTGAGTGGGTATTATATTTTCCCTCTATGCTTCGAGTATTATTTCAAAGTAAACTTCTTTCATTTTTCTTTACTGTCTTCCACTTTGTTTGTTGAGTTTCCTTACTTTCCAATCATTCCCTCTTAGTGTTGCATTTTCAATATCATATATCTGTGTATATCATGTAATATTGACCAATATATATATATATATTCTGGTTTTTGATATATTATACAAATTTCTTTCATATATATACAACCTGTGACAATAAAGTTCGGTGAATGAAGTCAGAACAGCCGATATGGCTACATTTTCGAAACAAAACGCTACATATGCGTAACGACAGGTGTTTAACTTCTGTCCCCACCGTTGTTCAGTTCAGAGTCGTTTGTGTTCCATATAAGAGAGACTTGTTTAATTAAGTGCTTGTTTAGTGCGTTGGTTCTTAACTGATAGCACACAGGAAAATGAACGAATAAAAGATCAATTCAAAGTTTTGTTTTAAGCTTGGTAAGACAACGAAAGAAATGTATGCGATGTTGATACGTGTTTATGAAGATCAAACACTGTTCATGAAGTGTGTTTACGAGGGTTTCGTCTGTTTTCACGAAGGTCGGGAAAGCGTTTCTGACAACCCCCTTAGTGAAAGACCGGAGATCTACGTCAATGAGACGAACACATTGAGAAAGTGAGGAAATTAATCACGAAAAATTGTCGATTAACTATGCGCATGATAAATGAAGAACTGCAGATTAACTGTGAATTCGTGCGACAAATCTTTACCCAGAAATTAGGGATGAGAAAAACGTGTTGTCGTCTTGTGTCACATCACTTGGCTAACGATCAGAAGCAGGCATGTTTAGAGGCTTCACAGGATTTTGTCAAAACGACAGATGAGACACCAAATTCTTTGAACTGTATTATCCCTGAGGATTAGTCCTGGTATCTCAAGTACAACCCTGAAACAAAACGGCAAAGCATGTAATGGCGTTCTCCTGCATCACCTCGTCGGAAAAAGGTCAAAGTAGTCACGCATCAAAAAGATGATCATCACCTCTTTTGATAGTCAAGGCACTACCCACCAGGAATTTCTACCTGAGGGAACGACGATGAGTGTTGCAAGGTGCATTAAAACTTTGACCCACTTCATGAAACATCTATGCAAGGTACGCCCACAGTACGCAGAACAAGATTCATAGTTTTTTGTTCACGACAATGCCCCTCCTCACACAGCCAATATCATCAAACAGTTCTTGGCAAAAAGGAGGTGGTGCAAATTGAACATCCACCATTTTCGCCAAATCTCAATCCTCCAGACTTCCTCCTATTCCCAAGGCTCAAATTCGCTTTGAAAGTAAAGAGTTTGGACGAAATTTCTGACATGCAATGAAACATGACGAGGCTTTTAAGCTCCATCCCAAAAGAAGATTTCTTGCAAAGTTTCCAGGACATATGTAGCAGATCTCAGCGGTGCATAGTTATGGGAGGTGATTACTTTGAAGTACATAAGGTAACTTTTGTTAATATTTCATCTACGTCAATGTTTCAGGACTATTCACCGAACTTTATTGTCAGAGGTTGTATATTCCGATTCTTGAGCATTTCTTTTAATTTCCATAATTCTACAAAAACTGAACTGGAAAACATGGCATTCGTAATATTAAAATGAAGAAAACATTATAGCAGCAAAAAAAATGAATGGAACTAAACTGTGTAAAATGAAACAGAAAAATATTTTAATAACTGAATAACATAGGTAAGAAAACACTGTCAGTCCTAGCAGGACAGAAAGTTAAATTCCCTTCTTAAGAGACTTTCACTCAGCAAAAGGATTAGGTGTTACCTTTTATTCATATCAATATTAAATAATCCAATATCTCTTGAGGTAAAATTCCCCCTTCCTGAATGAGCATGTGTGTCAATTTCTTGGTGTTTTTCGGAGGATTTGGTCTTGCCAGGTCTAAAATCAGGCAGCCAATTCATTCTGCGGATATCTGCCTTTTCTGGAAATTCCTGAATAACATGGGATCTGTATAGATGTACATTATGGTCCATAAAATCGTGGTCTGGTACATCCGAAAAAACGCACATGGGAGGATAACTTGATTACAGTAGGAAGTTCCGTCCATAAGTTTATCCCAATGCCTTCACAAGCCGAGACCGCACTCTTTTCTTGGTATTAATGATACGAAAGTATCTCTATCTCTCTCTTCAATTATTCTCAAAATCATTTGCCAGACTAAAACGACTTTCATCGAGATAGAGGGCAGGACTGCCTTCATGAGTATCAAGTGATGTATATGTAAACACAGTGTGAGGTATTTACCCGTGGGTGATACCTTACTCCTAAGTTATCTTCGTGACCTAGAGGTGTGGGAGTGAATGAAAAACCAGGCGTTGCCATGATTTTAAAATGTCTTTATTAAGATCTTAACTTAAACACTAACACTGATAATATTTATATTATAACTTAGCGGATCTGAGGTGAGAAAACACATAATACGTATTACCAAATAAGCACGATCTTAACCACTATATTTAACTTTCCCTTCTGTTCCTAATCTCTGTTTATATCACAGTTACTAATAGATACTAGAATTATCCTACCTTAATCTCTTGCTTAACCGCAATCCTCTCGGATCCTAAATATCTTTTTTCTCACGTGGAATTGTATCCCCCTTGACCTGATCGCTCTTTCACGGATCGCTTCACACTCAATGACGGCTTTCTTCTCTTCCTTCAGTTCACGCGCTTAAACCAGACTAGCATAATCACTTTCCAATTGGTCATACGCTTACGTTAAACTTCTGCCATTTAAAAGGTTTCCAGTTTGCATATTCACGCTTCGCTTCTGGAATTGGTTGGAAAGAATCTGCCTTTCTCGGCCCCAAAGAACCCAAGAGGAGATTTTAGTAGAAACGCGATGAGCATGTCACAACTATAGTTAACTTACTGTATGCTACATTAAATTGTATCACTTATGAGTTACTATCAATGGACAGCATTCAGAATAGAAGAACGTGCCGCTGCTATGGGGTTGTCTGGTCACAGTAAACAGGATACCCAACATTCAGTTACCGTATGTTGCTATTGAATAATGTTTTCTACCATTTGGCTATCATTCTATTCGCTTGAACAGCAATATGTTGGTCATCCATTGCCGGTTTTTTTCTTGAATTATACTTTACTTACAGCAGTATTTTTTTTCGTTGTAGAAAGCTTTCCAAACTCGAGATATAAGACTTTCATCAATTTCAAACTCGAGATATAAGACTTTCGCATTTTTCAAACGACGCTCCACATCAAGCGTGTCACTTATTATATCACGTGTAAAGGTGCCCTCATGGTTTATCATACCATATTGCACATAAGATTTTGCTTTTAATTGCAATGAATATCTGGAAAGGAACATTTTCTCCGTCTTTGTATGCTAACTTGCACACCTCGCTGTGTTTCCACGCGTTTTGCCCTGTCACCTCTGATATCATACTCCAGATACGCATCTGTATCAATTGATTATACTTTCAAAGTTCAATTTTCTCAAAGATGCTACTTGTTGAAATATTCCGGACTTCTAACACAGAATCCTGTTGAAATTAAATTAATAAAATTCGAATTCAAGTAACAAAGTAAAATTTGCCTTCAATTAGTGATCGTGTAATTTTAAATCCTTATAATTCAAAGTACATAAGATAAAATTTATCATAAAGAACTGAGAGTTAGATAATCAGAACGTAAAAAAAGGAAAAATTATTTTCAGATCCTAAATCTCTGATCTTGATAATAAAACAGATAATATGAATGTGTAGGTGTTTATTATGTATGGTGCAAAAAGTTAGAATAATTCCTTTGAATTTACTTTAAAAGTATTCATTAATATTAAAACTTCTGTCAAAAATGTAAAAGAAAAGAGAGATTTTTTTTTGCATAAAAATGGCACTTTATTAATATCAAGCTTTAATTTCTTTATCAACCAAAGATGAGTATATTTTTAGTATAATATAAATAAATCCTAAGTAATTCATTTTATTATTCTATATATCCATCATACTATCCCTTTAAACAGAGTTTTAATCTTATACTTTGCCAATTTCTTAACGCAATGAGATTGCCAATTATATGTGTTAGAATTACACGAAATGGTATTATATAATATTGATATATTGTCCAAAACAGAGCAATAGTTTTCCGATTTCGTATGCATTTTTTTAATATTTAACCGAAGAAACAAGATACGCTACAATATATATTTATAATGTATTAAATGAGAAGAATATAGCAATAAACACACAGAATTTCAGAAGATCATTCGAGAACGAAATAAATTTCCCTTAAATAAAATGTGAAACAAAAATGAACAACGAAATTCTCCGCCGTCTGACCAAATATTTCTTTGTATATTCTTTACGGTAGAGATACTCTGATCAATATATGAAAGGGGGAATTCCAAAAGGAATTTAGTTGTACATTATATATGGCAATTTTCTAGACGAGCAGAAATATTTCCTTAGGATCATTTATTAATTTTAAGTTAAAGCTATTGAGCATGTTATAAAATGATTTGTTAATGAAAATTTTTGAATTTTAATGTGGGGACTAGTAATATCCTACGTCATACCGAAACTGAATGAGCATTTTTATAAAATATATTCATGTGTTTAAAAAACAATAACCGCAAAACTTATAGCCACACCAATACTTTTTTGAATTTACAAAAACGCTTGCGACAGGGAATACGTTCAGCTCATCCGCGTGTAATGCAAAAATCTTGTATGGAATGAAAAGAGTAATTAAAGAAAAAAAAAGGAATTAATATTGTGTATTGAATGCCAAGTCAAAATTGTTCGGTCTCAAAATATATCAAGAAGCTCAAATAAAGAATAAATACAGTCGAACCTTTATGTAATGAAGTCGCTAAATCCCCCAAAAAAGTTCGTTGTATGATAAATTCGTTAAATAGAGGTTCATCTTTCAATTTTCTGTATAAATAACATAAAACAAATTTTAAACTCATGAACACTATATATCAAAAAAAGTAATTTTTCGCACCTTTTTGTAGATTAATATATATTTATTTATCATTTTTAATTATCAAAAAAAAGGAAAGAAAAAAGAAAGGAAACCTGCAAGGAGAGAAAGTTTCTTGACGCCTTCATCCACTTCTTGAAGAATTAAATTTTTATCTTTGATGCTGAAGCATTTATATTTTGACGTTTTCGATCCACAAGAAACGAAGTTACCAGTATGACTGATCAATAAACACTATTCAAGGACAAGGGAACACGAGACAATTCCGCTGAGGGTGCAAAGGGATATCGAAGATGATTTTACTGAACTGAACAATGGGGGTTAAAGGTTACACTTTTTGGATGAAACGCCCATAATTCTACTGCTTTCGGGGAGTTAGGCCCCTAATAAAACCAGTTCAAGATTATTGCCGCCATAAAATGTGTTAAAAGAGAAAATAACTTGAAATGTCTACAAATATTTCAAAAATAGAGAGAAAAAAAATTGAATCACACAGAGAAAAAGTTCGTTACATTGAAAATGCACTTCGCTATTGGGAGGTTATTTTACGAGGAAAATCGTGAAATGTTCTTGGTTCCAGGAAAAAGTTCGTTATATAGAAAAATTCGCAATATAGAGGTGTGTAACAGGAGGTTCGACTGTAATTTCTGATGCGAGGCTATAGTAATAAATTATTAGTTTAAGTAACCCAGGTTCGGTATTCGTAAATCGCATCATGGCCAATGTTAACAAATAAAATTATCTTGATTAATTAATTGTTAATAACTACAAACTCGATTAAATATTCATTTCGTTTAAGATACAGTTAAATTTATTGATACATAAGTAAAAATTAGGTTTACAAAAAAAGTAATGAAAGAAAAAGGAGGGAGGAGTACATGGTCACCTTGGACAGTCCCGGTTGGGTCGCGAGCTCCTTCTACTTGTTACGTCTTTGCTGCAATTGTGGGAGAAAGCGCCTTTTGCCGAAATTCGGGCGCGTTGCATTTTATTCTCAACCCACCAAAATCATGGAGCCGGACTAGTTACTGTCCTTTGAATTGCGCATCTAATTGAACAATCCCCATCGCGCAATGCTACAAGTCATAAAATTTATGCGTTCACTGAACTCAGAAAAGCGCGGGAATCCCTTGACACTCCCCACCGAAGGAATTTCACCACATCCGGTCAAGGGGGGGACTCGTATATAAATTGCTAGAAAACAAGAGACAATTTCTAGCCTCCCATCATTTCAAAGCCACGAAACAAAAATGTGTTGTAGCCTCATTCAAATCTGGCACTCATACGCAGTGATTTCACGTTTAGGTCAGGATGGAATAACTTAGTCACTACTCAAAATCATTCACTTTCACACTCTTAACAAATATAACAGGACTTTATTACACACTTTTAAAATATACTAACATCATACGCGCTAATCAAAACACACATAAATATGGTCAACTCGCAACAGGCTGTATACCCCTTCGTTCACTGTGTCTTACTCTCGCGTGAGTGGGACTAAATACCACTACACCCTTGCATACCCGCGCTTTCACAGCGCCCTCTACAATTGGGCTCTAACAAATGTTAGCCTCACACCTGTCTTTAAATTTTGAAAAATATTGATTGTATATTCAATGGTTTCTTGAAATTCTGTTTAACTATAAATTAAGATATTTCATGAATTGATAAGTGAAGAAATGTTTAATTTTTAACTGAGTTTAATATAATTCAACGAGAATTTTAAGAGAATTTTTTCAATGGTATAGTAAAGTAAAATTTTGAATATTAGGACAAGACTCAAATAAATCCGATTTTTTTTTCAAAATTTTTGTTTAATAATCGTTAATAATCTTTTAGTTGTATTGTTTGCATCTTGACTTAAAATATTTCTTTTTCCAAGCAAATTAATTTGATTGTATTTTCAAGGAAACATTTTCCAGATTAATAGTTTTTGAAATTTTTAACCCGTATAAATAAACATTTTGACACCAAATTTATTTTCTAAATTACTTCATAATGTCCTCTACAAAATAACGAATAAAACTCACATTGCAACATCAGCATTAAATTTTTATAAAACATTATTCACATATTTTCGTTAAAAAAATTTTAAAGTTTCATATAATGTGCCTTACGTGATTCTTAATGTCTGATGGAAAAATATGCACACACGTTTTAGAAACAATTCAAAATTATTGCGCAAATTATTCAGATTTCATGTAGAATAAATTAAATGATGAAATTTTTATCTGGAAGTTAAAGATATTATTATTGTTTTTCATTCTAAAAATTTATCTTTTTAACAAGTCCTACACTATTTGTACCTTCTAATTCTAAAACTCTTCCTCTATCTCATCTCAACTTAATGGGCATTATTAATTTTCTTTCTGTGTAACCATTTTACAAAGAAGTGTTTGTATTCTATAAAGTAAAATTACAGTTACAAATTCTTGAACTGTTGTCTTAAGAGCTCCGAAGTAGTGGTGTTAATTTAACCTAAAATTAGATGTTCATTCCGAATTCTATCTTCGGTTCATTAATGACTTCAAATGATCAACCTCACTAATGTCTGCCTTTGTAACGGCGCTCCCCTTGGGTGCCCTTCTCCTAGATTATCGGCGTGAGCTAGAGGTGTAGAAATAAATGAAGAACTAGAATTAACTAACTAATTAGAGAACTAATATTACTTTATTAAGATCTTAACTTAAACCAATTAGATAAAAATAGGATATGTGAAAGAATCTACGGTGGCTAAACACACAATATATAATACCGAAATAACGTAATCCGGACCACTATCAATAACTAACTCGCCTAAGCTCAATTTCAATGCGAACACAGATCCGAATATTTAAATGGTCACTCCAACCTTAATGTCCGACGAAGCCTCAATCTATCTGATCCTAGCTGAAGTTGCGGTTCACTGGCGTGCAATGGTATGCACCTTGACTAAGGCCTCTCTGTCACAGGTAGCTTCTCTTGACTGTCACTTAACTTCTTGAAATACTCTTCACACTTACCACACGAACTAACGTAACACTCCTCAAATGCCACCCCGCTTACTCTTAACTTCTGTTATTTAAAAGCTTCCTAATTTGCATCTTTCCTTCACGTTTTACTTCTCGGGTTGGTTGGAAAAGAATAGTCATTTACTCTGGCCCCAAAGAACCCAAAAGGACATGTTAATGAAAAAACGCGTGAGCCCGTCACACCTTTATGATTAATTATGTGCCATGAAAAAATTTGAAGTACTTCATTATACATTACCGATTATCAATATTGATTTACTGAACTGAACTCAGTGGCGCAAAAACCCGTGAGGGCCAAGGCCTACTGTGCCTATCTCAGTTTACGTGACCTTAAGCGCTGGGGTGCATGTGCAGATGTTTCGATCTAGTGGTCAGCCTGACGTGTAACTCCCAGTGTCCAGTTCCCAAGCAAGCTCGGTACTCATTTATCGAGCCACTGAATGAATGAAAGGCTGAGTTGATCCTTTCCCAGCCCCGAATTTGAACCCCGGGCCTGTGGCGTAGAAGCGCCACACACTACCACTCGGTCACTGGGCTTCTGACTTTTTATATACTCAATCAAAATATGCAATTTGATAACATTTGTAACGTTGATTTATTCGGAATTAATTTCATTGCAAATATCTGTTGAGCACTCACATATAATTTGCCCTGGATGGTAAATATATGAAAAGTTTAATTTCATATTTTGGGGATTTTGAATAAACGCAACCATTGTCAATTTCTCAAACGAGATTCAGTGTACCATTGTTAAAGCTGAATTACTATATTTAAATCTAATGTTGCTAATACCTCTAGATCAGGGGTGGCCAGCCTTTTTGGGACGAGTGCCACTATCTGATGAAAAAATAATTATTCGTGCCACTTCCAACAAACGAACATGGAAAAGTGAAATTTATGGGATTTTTACGCAATAGTACATTTTTGAATGCAAGTCTACGTATATAGTCGAACTTTAAAAATAATATAATAAATAAGATGAAAGTACAAACTTAGGTTTTATTATTAATAAACCTTTTACAAGTTCAATAAATTGGGTTAGGTATAAAATAAAACTGAGTAACTTGAATCGTTTAACTCAAAATAATTATTAAACGCTCAGTATTTACTTATTTTGGCTTTTGAGTTACTCCTTTTTCTACCAAGTCATCTATATTAGGATTAGCTCTTACAGATGCCCACAAAATTAGGTTTTTATAGGTGCTCATCAGCTAGTTTTCAGTGATATTTATTTTATTATGTTAATAGCAGTAAACATTTATTCGCAAACATATTTTGATCCAAATTTTAGGTTTGTTTATGTCTGAGACAACACCACTTAAATTAAATTGCAAAAGATGGTTAGTTAATATCTTTTCAAATTTCTTAAATTTTTCAGTAGGTCTTTGCGTGCCACTGTAAGAACACTACCTTGCCGCGGGTTGGCCACCCCTGCACTAAAGCATGACCTTTACGCTTACGTATACGGTATATTTTTACCCTCTTAATGCATATGACAAAGCAACAAACTGAATTTTATATTTTAATTAGTTTTCTTGTTTTAATTGTAATCTACAATATTTTATAACGAATATGCCAAAATCAATTAATAAAAAATTCTGTTGGATGATTATTGTAATATTCCCTCCAGGCAGATGCACTCACTAAAGAGGGTTGTGGTTTTTATCAACATACATATTCCTCCTAGAAACATTAAACGTATTATTAGAGAACACTTCCATAAGGGTAGATTCTCTTATATATATTAGAGGGATATTGCAACTGGGAAGTATTGGTCTTCTATATTAAACAAACAGATCTGTGTCTCAGCCAAAAGCTATTTGTGTGGCTTGTTCCAGATTTATGACTGAACATTTTTATTTACTGGCTCACCTTTTCAGAATTAGATTTGTTGATTCTCCTAATTGTGAGTTATGTATTTCTGCTTTATTAACTGGAGAATTTTTTTTCTTAGCAGCTTGAAGCAATGGTCACCAAACATTTTGACCTCATGGACCAGTAAATTTATAATTTAAATCCCATGAACCACTAATATGATTTTGTGAATGTTAAATATATTTATAAAAAAAATTGTGATCTAAGAAAACAATCAATGCATCTTAAAACATAACTTACGTGATAAGTGAGTTTTTCTGGGGACCAGCGAAATTTTCTCACGGACCACTAGTGGTATATATATATATATCTTGTTCAAATTTTTAATTGATAATAAAATACTTTCTACTCATCCACTCAAGTTCAAATACATTTTTTAAACTTATTGCCCGCCACACGGGACTAATACAGATGGACTCTTGAAATTAAAACTTAACAACTTTAATTTAGAACATAAAAGATATAGACAAATGCCAGCAGCTTCGTGCAGCTAAATCCTCTCCTAGCAAGGGACAGTACAGGAACTGAGCATTTCACAGATATTGTATTACACAAAAAGGCAAAGCAAAAAACTTGTTGCCATCGCGCAAAAGTTAAATACAGTAGAAGGCGTTGGTAAGAGACATGACAGTAAAACTAAATATTTTATACAAAACACATATAAAACAGAAATTGTAAGTAATATTGAGAATTGAATAGAAATTAAGTGTATAGAATATAAATGAATATACAAAACACATTAACAATAAAAATACAGTTTGAATAATAATAAAAGTACGGTTTGGATAATCATCAAAATATAATTTGAATCAAAATGAAAATACCATTTAAATAAAAAATAGAATTCCATCCAAACACTTATAGTGGATGAAACTTGATGTTAATACATTTTTTTTAAATATAAATTCAATAATTAAATTTAATTAATGAATAAATAGTGACAAAAATTATAGTCCAACATCATATATAAAAAGGAAAATCACTCGTTGTGTCCCTGTAGCGTAATAGGTTGCGCGTTGGACTTATAATTCAAAGGTCTTGGGTTCGAATCACACCTGGGATGGCCTAATTTCTGAAAACCTTATAGTAATCCCAGAATTTTATTATAAATAAATCCTTCACTCACCAAAACAGATATCTCCCATTTTTATGACTCCAGGAACCGAGAAACCTCAGAATCGTTAAAAATTTAATTTAGTACGCCACTTATTTTTTTCTTCTACATTATAATATTTAATGAAATATTTATGTATCTTTTTATACTGGTACCTGACACACAAAAGCTTGAGGTTGTACAGTTTCTTCATGAAAAATGTGAGACACTTTTGAAAACTTCTACAATTTTTATCACTAATCAAATTTAATTATTTAATGGCTCAAAGTCTATTAAATGTTGGTCTTATTGAATTAATTAAAATACTTATAATGAACTTAGAAAAGTTATTTCATCATGTTATACTTTTACTGTTTCAGAACTTGGCAGGAAAGGCTTTGTGACCCACGTTTCAAATGTTATTCAAATTCGACCATTAGTTTTAGAGGTACTTATTCTAAATACTCCACACACACACACATTTAGTCCTTAATATATTACTTCATTATAATAATTTATTTCCGAAACAATTGCTGTGTTTTTAGCATGTTTGAAAATTTCCGTTGATTTGATGTATATATATAAATTAAGATAACGAAGTTTCTAATAGTCACACATATCTATGGTTTTTAGAAAAATCCAAATTCGTAACTTATTTTCAATTGCATTCTCACATTATTGTTTGAATTTACAGAAATTCATCTGTTACACTCAT
Source organism: Trichonephila inaurata madagascariensis (assembly GCA_019973955.1). Taxonomy (NCBI): domain Eukaryota; kingdom Metazoa; phylum Arthropoda; class Arachnida; order Araneae; family Nephilidae; genus Trichonephila; species Trichonephila inaurata. The sequence goes on along the minus strand of BMAV01026534.1, from coordinate 453,795 downwards.
CACCTAATTTGAATTAATTAGCAATCAATTTAAATTTAAGTGTACTGCTATTGTTTTAAGTAACTTATGTATATCCATTAAATACTCTAATCAGCATGTGATTTATATAATAGTTCTAAAGAATCAACAGAAAGTATATTTAAGGCCAATAGAATTGATGAGGAAAAAAAACCTAAATAGTCTAGGATTAGTAACAAAAGCCTTTCACAACGGGATTGAATCGGTTTTATAATGCTTTAATTAGATTTATTTTAATTTTTTTTAAAAAAAGCTAATTACTAATTAAAAAGATATTGTTGTTCTTAATTAGATAGGTATCTTTATTTTATTTAGATGATTATCGTTATTCTTCTTTTCTTATCTGAATCATTTTTTTCATCTGCGTTCTCAAAACACCCATTCGAATTGTATTGCATCTATTTTTTTTTCTAGAATTCTTCTTTGTGTGTCAATAAATTGATCCTATATTAATTGTTGTTTGCTTATTTAAATATATATATATAAATATATTAGTTTTTAGTATGTTTAATTTATTTCATATCAATTTAAATGATTTTAGAGTAGAAAATGAAGATTAAAATATAATAAAAGGGAACATGAACCAATAGTTTTCAGTGTTTAACAGTTATAAAATAAAAATATTGCGTGAAATCAAATATACAAAATGATGAAATCAAAATAATTTTTTCAAAAAAATATGGATAATAAATCTTTTAAGTACTGCACGTATTTGAAATGTTTAGAACCAGTAAAAATATTTGAAAACTCTGTACATAACACAGCTATTTAATGGGTTCACAACAAACTGCCGTACAAAATTTTTTGGATGCACTAACTCTTGCCTTTCAGAAGGCAACTCATTTTATATAGTCTGATAAAATATAATATATCATTCATTTTAAGTAATCAACCATAATTTGATTAGTTTAAATTAATTGAAAATTAATTTCATGTGCCTTTTAAAGTTTTGTTTATTCTCTTTTCTTAGTAATTTTTTTTTTAATTATTGAATGTTTTTCACTTACAATCTTTTTACATTTTATTAAAAAAAGATCTGTCTTATCTACAAAATTAAAAATTTCTACTTAACATTGATTCAGTCATTTAATTAATCTTATAGCTTAATAAAATAAATATAATAAAAATATAATAAATACAACACAAAATAAGGCTACGTTTGAAAATTTATTGTTATTAGCTAAAAAATAAAGCAAAATGCTGTTTCTGTTAATGTTTCTTTTTTCTAAAACCACCTATTAAGCGTGGATCTGTAATTACACTGGGCAAATTTCTACTTCCAAAATAAATACAGTCAATTCATAATGAATTCCATGTGCTGAACATGAATATATATATATTAGCGTTACCGCTGCCAAAATTGCACCACGAGAATCGTTTTCCTTCAAATAAAATGCGTAAGAATCTTTGTTGTTTAGATATCATGGCGCGATTCACGTGGAGAAAATTTTGCTGTGGTGACGCTAATACGTAAGTACCGAAAAGGATATAAATGTACGTTTATTACAGTACACATGTTAGGAATACTTTAATCTGCTTCGGACGCTCTACTTTTTTTTTTGGTTTGTCGCTTTTAATGGACGTTGCGAGAATCTTTGATGGGCTGCGGTAGCCCAGTGGTTAAGGAATCGGATCATGGCAGGCACTTCATGTGTTCGAGCCCAGTACGACTAAAGACCCCATGTGTGTAGGGCAGCGATGCACGTTAAATCTGTCGAGAGCTGAAACATCCTCCCGTTGGTGTGGTGTGGTAGTAAGGAGAGGGGGGTGCCAGCTCAGGTGTCATCCACGTCACTTGACCATGGTTCAAATTTACGTGGTCCGTCGCTAAAAGCCCTCATGTAGCTGAACAGTGCGAAGTTAATATTCCCTTAGTCACTCGCAAGAATCTTTGAGAAGCGTCCATCAGTGGTCAGCTAACATTGCCGTTGATAAATTCCCCTGTCATCGTTTTACTATGTTGACAAAGTCCTAATGAAAACGTTTGCCCGCTCATCGCAGACCTTTCCCCAGTCATCAGGAAAGAGATACAAGTGAGAGTCCAGAAAGCGGGCCTTTAAGATCATATTGCTACAAAACTCCTGAAATAAGACAACATATCCTCAACTACATCCTTATAGTTTTAATTCTTGTCACTTCCTACGAAGTTTCTTGAATCTTGATAGAACGCATTCCAAGCTTACTTTTTTTTACTCCGAAGAAAAGCTGAAATCCTGAAAAGCTGTCTAATCTGAGGCTCCACAAAAAAGCTTCTTTAATTTTTGTTACGCTGAGTCGAGGTTTATCATAGAAGTGAGGGAGACCGGGCAAGATGAAGGGTGGGGCAAGATAACGAATGTCTTAATCTTTCCGTTTTCCGCTAGGTAGCAGGATCAACCGAACGCTACTGGCTCTCCTATTGGCCGTTCGTTAAACAATAGTATAGAGAAGCTGAAATCGTCATTTTTGTGTTAGTTGTGAAGTTTTGATTAATTAAATAACTTTTATGCATGTGTAAATAAGCTCTGCTCAGATGCAGGCAAGATATATCATTTATCTTTCATATTTATGAGTAACTCAGTTTAAATACTACATACTATCACGAATAAATGACAATTACATTGCTGGGGCCAACGTAAATGCAACACCCTGAAGGAAGCATGCAAATAACATGAAATTTACAACATGCATTGGCGGAGGTGAGATATGCAAATGAGTAGAATTTCAGCGCAGACATACATCACGCGCGCCTGTGGCGCCGCCTCAAAGCGCTATTTAAGGCTTGGAGATTTCGACGATTTCAAGTTCGGCAATTGTGTTTTTCTTGTGGTTTTTTCAAAAAGCGATCAGTTATACCTCGTAGAAAACAGCGATCAGCTTTTGATCAAGTATCCGAGTTCGACAGAGGAAGGATAGTGGCCTACCGAGATTGTGGATTATCTTTCAGGGAAATCGGTAGTCGTGTTGGATGAAACCAAACAACTGTAATGCGGGTATGGGACTGTTGGATGCAGGAGGGTACGACGGACAGACGTGGTCGATCGCATCCACCTCAGTGCACCACTTCACGTGAGGACAGGCAAATTGTGCTCATGGCAGTGACGGATCGCTTAGTCACATCACGAACCAAAGCACAGCACATTGAATCTGTAACGCATCATTCAGTGTCTGCGCGTACCATTCGACGCCGTTTACAGCAGCAACAACTACGCCTACAAAACATTTAATATTAACTTTCAATAGTTCCATACTTCCAAAAACTATTAAAGCTGGATATTTGACCTGTAAAATATGACCTTACGTTCCGAATCCTCTGCGCTTTTTCAAGTGCCAAAGGTTCGGACTCTCGCAAACTGTCTGCTGCAAACAACAAACGTGCTCTAGGTGCACATCTGTTGGACATTAGGGATGGCGATCTGAGATCGATTAATCAAAAAATCGATTTCTCGGACAAAAAAATCGATTTTTTAAATCGATATGTAGCATTGAATCGATTCAGTGAATCGATATTTCATTCTAGAAAATCGACATTCAATTTTTTCTGTTTTGGTAAAAACCATAAAATCATTTACTTTTAGTTGAATGTACTATCTTTAAACACTATTTATCGCAGAAAGTTGTGTACGTGAAGTATGATCCTATACTTTAATGGCAAGAATAAAAAAACTCCATTTATCATCACGTTCACTCAATAGCCATGATGTATTTGAGTATCGTGGGATCATCTGTCCCTTGTGAGCACCTTTTTCGATTGAAGGCAACATCGCAAGGGATTAGCGGAGCCACTTGGATCCCAGTTCACTTGACAAACTGCTATTTTTAAAAAGTTTAGATATTAAGCATTGGGAACTATAATCTGTATTATCTACATATTTTCTAAACTTTTTAATGTATCAAATACATTTAGAAAATGAATATGTCTTCTTTTATACCTAATACTTTGATATGGTAATAAAAATAATTGTAATTGTCGAATTCCCTGAGCTAAAAAAATTTACTCATAAGAGATCGTTTATTATAGCATCTTTCTTGTTTTTTATAAAATTGATTTATATTTACATTGTAAACGTAGACTTGAAAAAAAATCTATTTTTTATAAATCGATCTTTTAAGCCTTGATTTTTTTGTGAATCGATTCATCATGTTGCGATTCGAATCGATTTAAAAATCGATCTTTTTCGGAAAGAATCGCCATCCCTATTGGACATTCCTCCACAGATCGCAATCAAGAGCAGAAATGCATTAATTCTTCGCAGCCTCATTCATCCTATTCAAAATTATGTCCAAAAGGGAAGACTGAAAAACAAATACAGGAAATTAAGACTCATAGAAATACATCTTGCTTTGAATCCAGAAAACTAATTACCCTCACATATATCTAAAACATATATACCCAGGTTGCTAAAACTTCAATATCTATTACTACTCAAACAGATGAAAAGATTAGACAAATAATATGCCCTCCCTTTTAAATATACTTCATCCGGTACCAAAAAATTCTTCCTTTAACTTTACTGTTTCCACATCATCGACTCAAGCAATCCTCTTGACATCTGCATCTTCAACTCCAGCGACTCAGCCAACTTCTCATTAATTAACACTACCATTGCCAAGTCCAATAGTCGAACCTCTGCTGTATCTAAATCTGCAAAAAATTTAAAGCAAAATTAAAAAAATAGAAAAATGCTCAAAACAGAACCAAAACCCGAGTTTGAAATCAAAAAATGACACTTCATAAGCCGAAAAAAAGTTCTGTAGATTATACATGAGTGACACTGCATTGCCACTGTTTTGGTTGATTGAATATTAACGTCGCATTGTTCAGCTATACTCTGGCTTTCGGCGACGGACCACGTAATTTTGAACCATGGTCAAGTGACGTGGATGACACCTGAGCTGGCACCCCCTCTCCTAACTACCACACCACACCAACGGGAGGACGTTTGAGCTCTCGACAGATTTAACGTGCATCGCTCCCCTACACGGAGTGTCTTTAGTGGTACTGGGCTCGAACTCGTGACAAAACCAGCCACGATCCAATACCTTAATCACTCGGCTACCACGGCCTAGATCAGGGATGGCGAACCTTTTTGAGGCGAGGGTCAAATTTCGTTCATATTTTTTTTAGTACTAGCGACTGGGTCATTGATGCCCATTTACACCAGATTTAAGTTTAAAAATTTTTAACTGAGTATTTTTTTAAAACCTCACATCTCTGTAAAATTCAATTGTCTTAACGGGTAAAAAATGGTGCCATGGAGTCTCTATAAACATAACTGAACGTAACCTTACAAAAGTGCATTTTATCCAAATAAAGTGCTTTAAATATGGTTATTTGCTTTGGTTTTCAATTTTCTTTCAACAAACAAAATGTGAGTAAAATTATACACTTTATTTGATATTTTGTAAGTACTTCTGTTTTATTTCAAATGCTACATACTTTCATACTTTTTTCTTTTGTTTTCATTTGCGTAACTTTGGAACTGTAATGATCAAACTGAAGGTTATAGACAGCATTTAAATTGCTTTGGTGTCAATACGCTTGAAAAATTTCAAGTAGAATATAAATAATCCACACAAATTAGAAAATCTAAATAAACCTGCGTAAACAAACAAATGGTTGCCTAGTAATCGTGGGTCAGCTAAGAAAAGTGCGTGGGCCAGTGAGGATATGATCCTCTATGACGTGGATGAATCCCTAATGTATCGGAATATGCAGACTTATTTCAAGAAATTCTTGACACCGACAAAAATTCGAAAAAAATAATTCAACAAAATGTTTTAAATTCTATCTGTAAATATAGTGTCCATATATGTATATATATATATATAAATATATATATATATATATATATATATATATATACATAAAGTCGTGTTTTATATTATTTTCGATGTTTTTAAATTCACTTTCTATCATTTGTATAGTGTAAAATTATGAATGAAATTTAAATACTATTTTAATAAATATTAGTTTTTAAATACACCTTGTTAATGTCTGTATATTTTAAATTTTTAACTTTATTGTATTAAACACAATGAGAGGTTGAAAACAATGTTTGGCGCAGTATAGCCAAAATCGGCTTTTGCACCAATAAACCCTACAATCACTCAGAGCATATTTATAACATTAAAAAAATTTACATATTTCTAAAACGAGAACCAATCTACTTTTTTTTAGTAAGATATTTGTGTTCAGTATGCTGAATTCATTCAGGATTAGGTACTTTTAATTAAGAAGTAATTTCATTATTGCCCAGTGTTATTCATAATCTAGTATGGGACACCTAAAAATGGATCCAATCTAAAATCTGGACTTCGACTTTGTATATATACTAAGCTATTGGAATTAACGCCGTACAATTTTGAAATTACAGTTTCAGGACTTGAAAAAAATTTTAATATTTTTAATTTAATATTTTAAATGTTTATCACAACATTATTTAATAATCCGTACTTTCTAAAACAATATTTTTTCAACTGTCTGGCATTTCAGAGTAGGACATAATTCTTTATCGAGTGAGTGAATGAATGAATATTAACGTCACACGATTCAGCAACTCGACGGACCAAATAATTTTAAACCATGGTCAAGTGATAAGGACGACATCTGAGCAGGCATCTCCCTCTCTTAACGTCTACACCAATTGGAGGATATACGAGCATCGATAGATTTGACGTGCCCACTACACGGCGGGTCTTCAATGGTACTAGGCTAGAACTCCTGACACGCCGGACACGAGTTCGTTACCTTGATCACTAGGGTATCACGGCCATATTCCTTATAGGTATTATAATTTTCAGAAATTCCTATCTGACAATCGGTAAGGGACATCTTTTATTTTATTTAATTTTAAAACTTTTGAGCACATTTATGAAATTTTTTTCTAATGTTTGGATGAAAATAAATTGTACAAAAAAAAAAGAAATTCAATATTAGGAAAATTTATAGAAGATAATTAAGTATAATAATTAATTAATTAATACATATTAACATCACGCAACTTAGTTCCCTTATAAACCATTAACAATTTCATCAATTTTTTTGGTGCAATTTTTTTCTTCTTTTTCCTGGGATCTTTAATTAACTCTACTGGCTTACATAAACAAGAAATCAGCTGTAATCTTCTTACCCATAGAATGATATACCCATCAAGATATCGAATGCTTTATCAAAAAGTGATATGGGCCTCTAATAGATATTTTACATGTTAAATGGATGTTTACAGTAAGTATGTCTTGTACAGAAGTTGTCTTGTTGTCTAAAGTAAATTAACAGAGAATTAAAGAAAATAAATAGAAGTCACGAATGATTATTATTTTTTTTGTACAATTTTTTTGTTCTTTTACATAACCTAAATTATCTTCCTGCCTTAAAAGAGACATCCATTGCCATTGAAATAGCGCAAGATGAATGGGCTTGGTTATAAATGAAGATAAAACAAAATACATTTTCTCTTCTTATGAAATAGAATACTAGAATTGAAATAAGCTGTAAAAATTTGCAGCAGTAAAAAGTTTTACTTACTTGAGTTCAATTATTACTAATGACAGTGACGTACACAAGGGGGTCTCGGTTCCACCTCCCCCAAAGCCCTTGTTTTTTTTTCGATTGATTATAATCCTATGTATATAGTACTTGAAATTAAATTAAATATTTGTTATTAATAATTAATGTTATTAATTAATGATAATTATTTATTCAATAATTAGTATTTTACTTTTTTTTTGTATTCCCAAAAATCGACAAAATCAAAAGAATATTTTGGGTGGCGAATTGAAACGTGATAAGAAAATAGTGGACTTTCGACCATGGACATCTCCCCCTCCCCTTGAAAAATTCCTGTTATTGGTAGTCCTGTAATTCTGATTTCTTGTAAATGGATCAAAGATCAATCAGAAGTCGTTACGGAGATATCTTCAGAGGAAGGTATTGGCTATTTATGATAGTGATGATGATGACAATCTATATATAAATAAAAAAATTACCAACAAATTCATTTCCTTAAGGGGAATGGAGGGAAAAAGGAATGTAGAAATTTAAAGTTATTTCTCTAGCTATGTGTGGTTCTTCCTTTAATTAAATTTTGTATCCAAACATCCCAGAGAAAAAAAATCTTCTTTTTCTTTTTTTCACAACTATAAATCTTTAAATTTCAAACATAAAGTGACTGAATAAAAGATAAAAGAAAATTAAAAAATAGATAAAACTTTTAAAAACCAAAGCAAAATACTCTTTTTATCTTTGTCCTGTTTCCTGATCAATTGATCAAAATACGCAGTAATTATTTCTTTTTCTTACCGCAAGATGGCGTAAGTTATCAAAAAAGAATCTAAACGAAAATCCGTGGTTGAAAGAAATGTTGGTGATCAAAATGATTATATTGATAGGTAGAAGGATTATTTTTTTAAATGTGAAGTATATTTAAGAACTGTAAAATACTTGATTTTTTTTTATTTAAATATTTTCTAGCTAAAAAAATCGTTTTTCAAGTTTAAATTTTAAAAAATTAGAAAACAAAATAATGTCTCTTTTTTTTTATATTCTTAATTTTATTTATTTACATAAACAAGTATCAGGTTAAAATTAGTATTATTATTTTCAAGACAGAGTAGTTGAATTTTTTTAGGGAAACGAGCCTGATGCAATTAAAATGTTATAATATAAATAATATCAGGTTTAAAATGTCGCAAATCTTGATATTAATAAATGAAAAAATAATCTTGTGCTATCAAACAAATTGAACTTAATTCGATTTTAAATAATTTAAATACTATTATTAAATTTAATAAAACTATATTTGAAATAAACATTTATTTCTAACCAATTCACTTATAAAAGTAAATTTCCAAAAAGAACGATATAATTATATATTAATAAATAACATACACTCTATAATAAAAAAAAACGACGCAGCTAGAAGCAGTTGCCCGATTGTTATGAAATTTGGTATGCAAAGACATTTGTACTGAACACGCAAATGATTAAAATTTGGTGTCCAGTAAATGAATAGCGGGAGCTACAATGCTTCGGAACTAAGCACTCGGCAGATGTTTATAAGAAGCTATTCTCTATCTAAAGGTCAAAATTTCTGTTGCATTGCGATTTAGGGTACCATTCAACGTCTGAAAAAATGCCTCGCAACAGGATTCTAGCTCATTACAAACAACTGTTAGAGTTTGAAAGATATCGTATCATAGGACTGAAAGAGGGGGGTAGGTTGGGCAAATCAGAGAATCGCACGTCATATGGGTCGAAGAGATGTAGCCATTAAAAGATGCCGGAAAGAATGGGTGGGCAGTGGCAGATTTCAGCGTCATGATGGTAGCGGTCGACCTAGGGCAGATCGGGAGGACAGACTGATTGTTAGATCAGCTGTCACAATGCCTGATTCATCGTTATCAACCATCAGACGTGCGACCCGCACACGAGTGTCCACCATGATCATTTACAGACGGCTGATAGAACAAACCCTACGCTCATACCGACCGCTGCTCCACCTACCACTCACGCCTGCACACTGTAAAGCCAGATTACAGTGGTGCTTGGCTCGATCAGGTTGGAATCCAGCTGACTGCGGACGTATAGTATTTAGAGACGAATCCCTCTTCCAACTGTGTACTGATGATCATCGAAGATGTGTCTGGAGACGCCCAGGGCAGCGTGCCGATTCTGCTTTCCCTAATGCACACCACACATGCCCTCAAACAGGAGTTTTGGTCTGAGGTGCCATTTCTTTTGACAGCCGGACCCCTTTAAATCTCATTAGAGTCATACTTACAGCACAGCGGTACGTCCACAACATTCTGAGAACTGTTTTGCTACCGTTTCTTTTGAAGTACCCTGGCCTTATTTTTCAGCAAGATAACGCCACACCACATACTGTGTTGCTATGAACTGTCTTTCAAGTTGTCAAACACTTCCTTGGCCAGCCAGTTCGCCAGATCTCTCTCCAGTCGAGGATGTCTGGGATATGATAAGAAGGCAAATGCATCTGCCATGGAATGTTGATGACCTGACCCTACAATTGGAGCAAATTTGGTAAGAAACACCGCAAGTGACCATCAGAGTGTTTTATCACTCTATGCCACGTCGTGTGGCAGCTTGCATCCAGGCTATAAGTGGGTGAACACCTTATTAAGCTCGTTAATTTGTAACTATGTAACAGAAATAAATCATTCAATCTTTTTCTGAAATTTTAATTATTTTCTATTTAGTACCTAATCCTTCTACTCACCAATTTTCGTTTCTATCGGACAACTCGATCTTAATGCGTCTTTTTTTTGTTTGTTATAGAGTATAATATCAAATTTCTAACTACTTCTAACTGTACATGGACATCTTCATATTTTAAAATGTTCTGTATAAAATCATTTATTTATTTTGGTTTTAAGCAATATAATGGAAAATACTTAAATCAATTATCATAAATTCTAAACCCCATCTTAAGAAAATTATTAAACAATAGCGTTGTTATTGTGTTACTAATGCCACCTGATCGGCAAAGGCCAGACAGTCTCACAAAATTCATCATGGCAAAGGCAAGTGGTGCCTAGTCGTTAGCCGTAGCTTTGAGCACCATACAGGTGACAGTACGGCTTTTTACCTTTTTGGGTTTTTTTTATCCCAACTTTGAGGGAGAGCACCCTAGGGGTAGTCAGGGGCCCCCTCCTCTCTTCTCCATCTACCAACCTTAGGATAGGACTTGCAGCTCGACGGATATTTAGAATTATTATCCCCATACCACGAAAGCAATATACAATTACAAACTTCCGTGCCTTTTCCTAACCCATGCACAGCAGTCTGCGTTTCAAACCATTATACGGGATAGGCAATAGAGTTTTTTACTCTCTTTGCACTGCTTATATATGTGCATTAAAAAGCATTGTTATTTACATATTCTAAATTATTCATTATTTTTTCTGCCGCTATTATGAAAAATTTCTCAATAATTAAAAAAATAGCCACGCGGGTTTTTTTATACATTATTTTGTTTTTAATGGTTTGAATAGGCATTTCTTGATCCTGAAGAACTTTTATAATCATTTAAGAAGAAGTCTTAGAAGACAATTCTTTCATCATAGGTCTAAGTGTTTCGAACTCTAAACCCTGCGTTACGTTATGGCAAAGCCGTATCACCATTTTTTTTTAACATTTATTATCTGCAATATTATCATATTTATTTTCCATAATATCAGTAAAACATTCACACACAAACAAAGATATCGCATATTCATTTTATTTCCTCCTGTGTGTGTGTATGTGTTTATTTTAATGAAAAGATATATGGATTATTAAAAACGAAATTTACGATAAAAGTTTAACGAATTCGATCTCTTGCGTTGCAAAAATTATTATAATCCTGATTAGAATTAAGTAATTAACATTGTTCAGAGGTGAAACGTTTTTCTCATATTCATTTAAGAAGATGTCGTGGAAGAAAAAATTCATCGCGGTCCGAAATAAGAAACTTGATTCGAACACAAAGCTCAAACACACGATGCCTAATATGTTACCAACTGAGCTGTAAACTGTGATAAATTTTCTTTATGCTGAATTTTAAAATACCTCACAACTTTTTGAGCTTTAATCTGATTTACTTTCATCGCTTATATATTATCGGTATTTCTTGTCAATAGTGTTAAGAATACAACCAAACATATGTTTCTCAACTTCATTTTATTTCGTCCAAAAAAGTCTTGAATAAATGAAGAATTTCGGAATGATTAAAACAAATTTGCTTGTGTTATTGTGTTTGCATTATATTGGTTTTAATAGTTCAAATAAGCATTTATTGGTCCTCGGAAACCTCTATAATCTCTCTCATTTAAGGTATTCAAACACATTTAGAAAACTTAAAAAAAAAAAATAGCGTACTAAAACATAATAAATACTTTTTAGGGATGAATACCAATAAATAATATTCAGCTATAACAATATTTTTTAAAAATATCTGAATTTTATTAGGGAGTAGGAATCCTCTCTCTATATATATTTTGACAATGTTAAATCGGCTGTTTTCGATGTACCTTTTCTCAAAATCTGTTATATGTACAAGCTTGAATTTTTTCATACAATTAAAGTACATCTTTCTCATTACACTGAAATGAGTTTTTAGCTAATTTTGAATGTTTTCATAATTTATGAAATATTTTAACAAACACTGCGAAATTTGATCCATTTTTCACATAAAAAAATTGTAAAAAATAAATGTTTGAGTTTTTTACAAAAAGCTCATTTCAGTATATATTAGCCATCATTATAAATACACTGCTGACCAGCGTAAATGCAACACCCTGAAGGAAGCACGCAAATAACATGAAATTTACAACATGCATTAGCGGAAGTGAGATATGCAATTGATTAGAATTTCAGCGCAGACACACATCACGCGTGCCCGTGAAGCCTCCTCAAAGCGCTTTTTAAGGCTTGGAGATTTCGACGATTTCAAGTTCGGCAATTGTGTTTTTCTTGTGGTTTTTCAAAGAGCGATCAGTTATGTCTCGTAGAAAGCAGCTATCAGCTTTTGATCAAGTATCCGAGTTCGACAGAGAAAGGATAGTGGCCTACCGAGATTGTGGATTATCTTTCAGGTAAATCGGTAGTCGTGTTGGACGAAACCAAACAAGTGTAATGCGGATATGTGACCGTTGGATGCCGGAGGGTACGACGGACCGACATGGTTGATCGCATCCACCGCAGTGCACCACTTCAGGTGATGACAGGCAAATTGTGCGCATGGCAGTGACGGATCGCTCAGTCACATCACGAACCATAGTACAGCAGATTGAGTCTGTAACGCATCATTCAGTGTCTGCGCGTACCATTCAACACCATTTACAGCAGAGTGGTCTGTCCGCAAGACGTCCATTGCTTGGTCTACCCTTGAAGCAGAACCACAGACATCTCCGCCGCCAATGGTGCGAAGAAAGAAGGATGTGGGCGGCAGAATTGAATGAAGTTGTCTTTACTGACGAGTCACGCATCTGTCTGGAACACCGCGATGGTCGGATTCGAGTCTGGAGACACCGTGGAGAGAGGATGCTCAACAGCTGCGTTATGCACCGCCACACTAATCCTGCACCTGGTATTATGGTATGGGGCAATATTGGATATCACTCTCGCACTCCTCTAGTACGCATTGCCGGTACTTTAAACAGCCAGTGCTACATCTCTGAGGTGTTGGAGCCAGTTGTCCTTCCTTACCTTCAGGGATTGGCCACAGCCATATTTCAAGAGGATAATGCGCGACCACACGTGGCACGCATTATCAAAAGGTTCTTCGTCAATCACCAGATTGAATTGCTTCCCTGGCCGGCTCGCTCTCCGGATCTTTCACCGATAGAAAACATGTGGTCCTTGGTTGCTCAACGATTGACCCAGATTACACCCCCAGTTGCCACACCAGATCAACTTTGGCAACGTGTGGAAGCTGCTTGGTCTGCTTTACCCCAAGAACACATCCAAAGTCTCTCTTTGAAACAATGCCGAGGCGTGTGGCAGCGGTGATCTCCAACAATGGCGGCTACTCTGGTTACTGATTCTTTTAGGAACCACACTTCACTGAAGTCTATAAATTTAATCATTTGATACTTGGTCAACATGTTATCTACAAAATAAATTTTGTTGTGTTATCTCTTGTCTTTCTTGGTGTTGCATTTACGGTGGCCAGCAGTGTATATCATAAAACATTAACATACTTGTGAACTGTTGTTTCTCAGAAAAGGTACATCGAACATCAAAATTTACATTTTGAAATAAATTGATTTTAATGTACACAGTGAAACTTCTAATCGGCTAGGAAATGAAAAAAGAAGAGGCTCCATTTACAATCAAAGATGTATGTTTTTGTTTATATCAGACGTTCAATTTTTAAGCAAAAACGAATTACTTTGTTTACATTTTTCGCGCCATTTAAATGGGTGTGGCCCAGATTCAACGATTATTTAAAAATAAGTTTTAAGGGACTTCTAATTACCATAGATGTTAAAGTAATGTAATTTTAGAAAGGTTAAAATCTATGCAATTTAAAAATGTAAAGATCTCAAATTGTCAAAAAAATATGATTTTACACCTTATGAAACACCCCTTAAAATTATAATTATATGTAAAATTTTAGCAATATATTTGAAAAACTTTAAAGCAATTAGAGAACAAAGTAATACTTTTATATCAGTAAAAGAGTATTGCTAATACAAATTAGATGCATTTTTCTAGCGAAAGTACTAAAATTTTAATGTTTCATTAAAATTTTAGAACTCTGATCGAGAGAGAGAGTAAATACTGTAAGAAATGTGTCTATTTTATTAGACCATTATTTAAATAACTGGTCATAAATCAAAACCTCTATAGACCTCGTAATTTACAACCATGATCAAATGACGAGGACGCGCCGACACCTGAGCTGGTACTCCTCTCTCCTAACTTCCACACCACTCCAAAGGGAGGACGTTTGAGTTCTCGACAGATTTAACGTGCATCGCTCCCCTACATGGCGGGTCTTCTGCGTCATCAGACTCGAATTCATGACACGCCAGCCACGAGTCCGTTACCTTGATCACTGAGCTATCATGGCCATCTTTCCGTCAAATACAGCTCGTTGAAATTTGTATCAGTTGTTGTCAGAGTCCAACTAGACATTGGCCATACATCAGTCGGTTTTTGTCGGAACAGTAATGAAAAAGTGCAGAAGTTACTGCACTTTGCATCTTTTCTATGTGTTATTGACATTGGATCTGATAACAATACCATAATAATTTTGAAGTTTATTAATGAAACTATCAATTTATTTCCCACGACCTCCCAGACTATTTCGCTTCAGCTTCAACTTTCGAAGCCTTGAGCCAACACACCTTTGAATACAGCCAATACTTTTAATTTTATTAACATTCTGTTGACACCACATAAATATTTTTAACAACATCAAAACTTTTATATTCCCCATCTCTATAAAATTTCACATATTAAAATTTACTCATTTAAGCAGATCTTTTTTCTTTTTTTTTTCAAATATTCAATAAACACTAACAAGTTCCATCCCACCAGATGACCCAACATATTTCACAAACTCATGTAAAATTCTGTCTTCAGGTTTCTTCAGACATAATCTGTACATTTTTCACACTACTTCAACGCTTAAATCCTTACCAGTATCTGTGGAAAGGGCACTAACACATCAAGTGGCGTAACATGGAGAATATTAGGGTTCCCCTGCAAAGTCTGGTTAGGTCAAATCTCTTACAAAGGACTCTTACTTGGCTCCAGTCAGACTCCCCCCCCCCTCCGCAATATGGGAGTTGCGAGGATGTACGTTACACCATTGAACACATCCATTTAAAGACAAGGGTCCACTGCGTCGCCAAGTTCCATCAACTGATACACCGCATTGAACAACTTCATTCAAATTCTTCTTCTTGTGAAACTTAGCTGCAGCCTCATTAATGAGTTTACAAGCAACGTTACAACTAATATTTTTTCGACATCTGAAAGCTGTCTTAGAAGGAAAGTTCACATTTATAACTGAACTCAGCTTCCTTGTGGCAGAATGTCGCTTTCCAATGATTCTTAAATCAAAAACAAAGGAAAAGTTGATACGGTACATTTTGTTCACTTTCATAGATATACAAAATAAACTGAAAAACTTATAATTTGTTCATTTAAGCAACATATTAGATGCTAAACCAAACACAGATTCTTGAAAAGGTTGGATCTTATTTTTGAAACATTCTAGAGTGAATAATAAAAAAAACACATTACAGTAAGACCCCGCTTAACGTGGGGGATACGTACCATCAAAGTAGAGCGTAATGCGAAACAGCGCTAAACGAGGCTATCTGATCATGTAAATAATGGGGTTAGGGGAAGATGGTTAGAAAATTGGTTAGGTATTAAATTTAATAGTTATGTTTTTTTTAATAAAAATAAACCAAACATTTATTTTTCTTACAAAAATAAAAACAATATAAATGAATATATATATATATATATATAAACAAATAAAATTCTAAGTCAGTCAGATCATTCAATCTATTCTGTGTTTCCAATTTTCTGCCTTTTTTTCAAGAAGGCATCTTGTTGAAGTTGTCAAACTCAATATAGCACTAATTTGAGATTGACGTTTACCAGAATCTAATCTTTTAATCACTTGCATTTTAGTTTCCAGTGAAATGCTTTTTCTGGTGTCTTTCTTTTCTTGTTTTTCATTATCACCCATGATAAAAACCAAAGATCATAATATTTGTCACTGTATTAATCGTTATAGTATTATCTAAATTTATACTTACAATAGTGTCAACAAATGTTTCAAATGAAAAAATTGCGTCTGTACATCACCGCTCCAAACACGAAACACAACTACACTGTTTCGGATATGTTATGTACAGTCAGTCACAAAAGTCTACATACACCCCCAATACACCTAGCCCGATACTTATATTTTCGAGAATACAACTTTATTTTCGTAATTATCTTAGACAATAATTCATATCTAATAAAAAAAATTATGAACATATTCATTAAAATATATCAAAAATAAACAAAATATGAAATTATATAGTCACGAAAGTCTACATACAGGGACAGAACAACACAATTTTCAATAATTAATAAGCAAAAATGTAATGTTAATATTTTGTAGGACCTCCCTTTGAAGCAATAACTGCCTGCATTCGGTTTGGCATTGACATAACAAGAATCTTCGTCTTCTCGGGTGAAATTTGGGCCCAGGCATGTTCTATGGCCTTCCTCAGAGTTTCCTTGCTGGTTATTGCTTGTTGCCGAACTCTTCTATCAACTTCCTCCCAGAGGTGTTTGATGGGATTAAGGTTCGGCGACTGTGGCGGTGAATGCAGTTGTTTAGGCGTGCGGTAGAGCAGCCATTCTTTAACAATCTTAGCTGTGTGCTTCGGATCGTTGTCTTGTTGAAAGACAAAGTTGCTCCCAAGTCTCAATTTTTGGACCGATGGGTGTAGATTGCTTTGCAGAATCTTTAAGTATCCAAATTTATTCATGTTGCCATCGATAAACACCAAATTGCCCACTCCAGTTGCCGCCATTGCGCCCCAAACCATTACACTATCTTCGCCGTGTTTCACAGCTGGAATCAGATTCTCGGGGTTCATTGCTGTGTTTTTTTTCTCCAGACTTTTCCGCGGCCATCACTTCCAAACACGTTGAATTTGCTTTCATTGGTGAATACAATTGTTTTCCAAAAGTCAAAATCCCTGTCAACGTGGGCAGAAGCAAAATCAAGTCTCTTCTGTTGGTTCACAGATGAGATGAACGGTTTCTTTCTGGAAACTCTACCATTGTAACCACCTGATCGAAGAATTCTACGAACAGTTTCTGGATGTACTTTCTTTCCACTTGCTGTTGCAATTTGATCCGCTAATTTTGGAGCACTAATTTTCGGATTTTTCTTCACTTTTCTTACTATGGCTCTTGCATCACGATCACTAAGCTTGTGTGGACACCCACATCAAGATTTGTTGAGCACATTCCCACGCATAACCTAATTTCTATAGATTGTTTGCACAGTTGACCGAGGTTTTTTTACAATTTTGGCAATTTCGGATTAAGATTTATTTTCACCTTTCAACTTTACGATCAGATTTCGAAGTTCTAAAGATGTTTCCCTTCCCTGGATCATTTTGTTGAAGTTACAATGTTGAAAAATCGCGGAAATTGAAGATTAGAATATAGAACAATACGTGTCACCTCAAACTAAGGTAATCTTAGAAAAAATATTTGTATGCAAAATTCTTATTTTATCAGCCAATCGAAAGTATGCAGACTTTTGTGACGTGACAATCGCTACACATTTCACAAAATTTCCCAGTAATTATTATTTCTGAACTTTTTTATTGTGAAAAGCATATTTTTTCACTGAAATTGAAAGATCGATATAATTTTTCAAATTGGAACTTAATCACTTTTAGAGATAACCCTATTTTGATAGGTGTATGTAAACTTTTGTGACTGACTGTACATATTTTGAAACCTACTATTTCGGGTAATCCCCATAGCACTGCGAGCAATTTCGGGGAATCCCCGGGTTGAAATAAAAGAGCGCTAAACCGCGCGAAACAGCGTTAAGCGGGATCTTACTGTCTAAAAATTTTTAAATTAAAAATGTTCTTATCTCCATTTTCTACAGTATTATATATATATATATATATATATATATATATATATATATGACGCATATGAATCATTCTGAAGTTTTGATTCTCTTGCACTTGGAACAGATCTGACATCTTTGTTCATGTCTAACGTATTAGTGTACCTGTTGCCTTTAAACTTATATTTACGAGCAAAATCTCGATTTTTTCTACTACCCATAACTTAATGGAATACAAACTTTAATCGATATAGTTAAGAATTCCTTAAAACACTTGTAGCATGATAGTGCATAGTACAAGACTCTGAGCAATGCATATCTTCAACGAATTACTAATATCAAGGAGAAATCTAGGTACCACCCTGAAATAAAACGCCAAGTTTGAAATGTTTGTTCAGCCAAATAAAATGTTTGTTTTGTGAGTGTGCTGAATGTGACTCAGGTCACGATTTACTACTCATAGTTTTGCACATGCTTTACTCGTTTTTCTTTCCATTCCTACTTTTTCTTTTTTTGGAATTGCTAAATGATTGGCACTGTTTAAAGATTTTTACTTTTCAAAAAAATTCTCAATAAAAAATCATACTTATTTCAAATAGTCATTAGATTCTAACATTTGTTAATTTTCGATTACCCTGAATTGTCTCTGCATCAATAGCAATGTATGTAATATACCGAAGAAAATACTCTTCAAATTTATCTTTTTTACATAGATATAACACTTTCTTTATGCAATACTAACGATTTCTTTATGCGAAAATTTGAGTGCAAAGCGTTTGAATAGCGAAAGTGCTAGAGTGGAATTCTGTGTATGACGAAAAATTGCTACTTATACATTGTGTATCAGTTCAACGGTTGCAAACTTTCAAGACAGATAAAGTACACTTAGACGATGGGGAATCACACAGGAATGCATAGTCGGAAACACTTTCCTGTCGCAGTAATGAAGACACAAAACACAAGAAAGACAGAACAAAAATAATAGAAAACATGTTTATTATTTTTAGTACAGCAAAAATGCTGGGAAGTCTTTGGTTGGTGTAAGCAATTGATGGCGCTAAGTAGACCGAAGCATCAGATGACGGTGCATGGACACACGCTTTTTTTGCTGCTGCGCATGCTCTGTGAAGCTTCCTTTAGACTGTCGACAAAGTGGTAGTAGAATGGAACATTACACGAACGCTGAGCTCGTTGATGTGCATCTGGCATACGGAAACGCTGACTACAATGGACGAACCGCGTATCGGTTGTACGCTTAAAGTTACCCCTAGAATCAAGTTCCTAGCCATGCCTTCTTTGCACGCTTGCACTACAGATTGTCCGACAGTGGATCCTTCATTGTGGACACACAGGAATGTAAATGAAGAGTAAGAACACCAAACAACGAGGAGACTATGTTGGATCTGGTACAAAACAACCCAGTATGTGGGCTATCACCAATCATGAAGGGATTTTCCATATGAACGTCTGTCGGATCCTGCATACTAACGACGTGCACCCCTATCTCCCGGACAACTACCCGTATTGTCCCTTTAAAGTTCTTTTTTCTTAATTTTTTTGTGGTTCTAGAACAATAAACACATGTTTTCCTTTTATACGTGTCCTTTCTTTCTTGTGTTTTGAATCGTCACCAACGCACCAGGAAAGCGTTTCTGAACATGCATTACTATATTATTTTTCATCATCTAGGTGTAATCAATCTGTCCTAAAAGTTTGTAACCTTTAAACTAATACAATGACGTGTATAGTGGGATAAACAGTTCCTGCATTGCGCCGAAGTGAAATGCAATATTTTTAAATATTAGTATGCATATTGCCTTTTGTGTTGAAAAACAAACACTATGCAGCTATCTGTTTTGTATGTGTTATTAAAAAAAATTCATCCAAAATTAACTACATTTGAGGAAAGTATTTTATTCAAATTTTATTTAAATCTAAGATGTGAATCTTACTTTTGGAATAATTTACTTTATTAACGTCGCACAACGTAGTAACACTAAGACCTTGACTGACCTTGTAATTTTCATCCGCTGTCAAGTCACGAGGACGACATCTGGGTTGACACGTTTTTCTTTAAATTTCCACACCTCAACAAACATGAGGTATATGATCCTTGAATCCTACTTGGAGGCATTTAACTCTCATTGTTAAAAGAATGAATAATTCCATTATTTTTTTTAACCTTTTTTTTCAAACATTTATTTTCCCAAATTATTTTAGATTGAAAATATAAGGATAGAGACAATCATAAGATTTCCTAATAAATATACCATAAAACGCTCTTCTAACAGAACAAATTTCATAAAATGTACTTCTAGCCATTTTTGCCTCTTACACACCCTCATATTTACATATTTGTTGTTCTGATTCATATTAGCTTGTATGTGAAAAGCTTCATAAAGTAAATTGATAAATCAATAGACAAAAGGAAATAAATTAATGTTTAAAGATAGTGACTTCAAACTTTTTGTTTTACTCTTCTAAACTTTTTTAATTTAAAGCTTAATATGAAACTTAAATAAATCAAATTGGATTATAATGTTTTTCATTTAATAAGATTCATATAATGCGCAACGTAACTTTCTTCTTATTAGAAGAAATTTTGCAATGTAGAGAATATTTGTGGCAAAAACATCCTGAATTCTTCGCAAAAAAAAATCCCTTTTACCTCTTTCAATTTATATTTTTAAGTTATGATATTGTACATTATTTAAAGTATCTTTGCTTGTAATTTTTCATTTCCTTTGATATATTCAAAAATCAATTAAGTATTTGTTTAATTTATATTTAGTAGGATTTGTATAAATTGAGTTTATATATGTATTACGTATTTGAATTCTTAGGTGAAAACAAATAACCTGCTTCATTGTAGAGTGATTCACAACACTTCATCAGTCCAATTTTGCACATTTGCAAATATATTTGTCATGGGTTCCTTAAAGTTAAAAGCGAACTGAACATATTTATTTAAAACAGTAAAATTGTAAAAGAAAATCTAATGCATCTAGCAAAAATATAATTCGTTTCTTTTTTCCGGCAATTTTTTAAATTTTTATCCCTTAAGGGAAATGTATAATAAGTTATGCTATTATAGATATATGTACTCATGTGAGAGGAAAATAAAAGAGCAAACAGAATTCTTGCCTTTTATACTATATAAGACAGCTGTTCTTAACCCTTAACTTCGCAATTTTTTAAATTTCTATGAAAAAATTATATCAGCTAGTTCTCAAGTAATACTAAAAGGGAAAAATATGGAAAAAAAATTAAGCAGTTTTAATTTGAATTTCAGTCATTTTTTTGTTTGTTACAGAAGTGCAATGTTGCGCAGTAGTGCTGTAAATTACAAAACTTTTTCTTTATATGATTCATTTATATTCATCATAAAATGTTTAAATTTCTTACCTGGTAATTTATTTCGTCAATAAACAAGAGGAAGCATAAAATATAATGGATTCTTTTTATAGCAAAAACACATTTCTTGAGGCATCAGAGATTTTTATAATTGTTGTGATCTCTGGAAAAAATGTACTTCCATCTAGCGACAAAATTAGCATGTATTTCGTTGCAATAATCTTTTGTTCTCAGATAAGTGATTTGTAGGTAAAAAAATTATTGAGTCTATTCAATTCAAATAAATCATATGTTGCAGAAATGCAACAGTACGAAGTTAAGGGTTAAACTTTCAATATCCGCTTCCCCCCTTGGAGTGGTGTGGAAGTTAGGAGAAGGGGATGCCATCTCATTGTCGTTCTCGTCACTTGAACGTAGTTCAAAATAACGAGTCCGTTGCCAAATGCCTTCGTGTAGCTGAATTGTGCGATGTTAATATTCAATCACTCGCTCAAGCCTTTATATATAAGCCTGACGTCACGGCCCCTCAAGATTTTGAGCATCCCTCCCTGACAACGAATACATGACAGAGGAATTTAAAATTTTTCACTAATACTAAGACTGCGTTTGCTATTTATACAGATATTTTTAAAACTGCTTTTTCTTTAAGTAAACGATAAACATCTAATTAAAATTATCACAAAATACTAATTTAATACTAACTGAATTAATTTCTTGATCGAAATACATGTTCTAGTAGAGTTTATTTTTGTCGTTGGGATAAATTAGTGATCTAGTCTAGGATAACACATCTTTCAATTTTTTCACGAGGATTTTCAGAATCTATAAAAGAAAAAAATCTTAACATTAACGGAGGGACTATCGCGGACCACCCAGAAAGGCACTGGAAACCCCCAGGGGTCCACGGACCTCAGTTTAAGAACCTCTGCTATATATATATATATATATATATATAAGGTTTATTCTTAAATTTTATTATATATTTAAGTTTATGCTCCTTAAATGTGATTGTTTACATTGTTAACTAAAAACTTAGCTAAAATACAATGTAAATGCCAAATTTTATCTTCGCACAACTATAAAATGTTGTCAAATAAAATTTAAAAATGTGATGTGATGTATAAAAAATTCTAATAGTAATCCTTAATAATTAAAAAAACATTATTAAATTGTCGAATTAAATTGCTTCAAAAATTCAAAACAAAAAAAATTAAAACTGAGATCGTTGATTTGTTTAAACCCTTCATTTTTTTCCCAAATATTGCCTTTGTTTACAAAAATTTATAAGTAAACAGAAACAAAAACCGAGGAAACATTTTATGAAGAAAATGTTATGAAATTAAATTTGACTATTTTCAAAAACGAAATTAACTTTGCGAATCATTATAAAATAAAATTTTGCAAGACAAGTGATTCTCTTGTTTAGCTTCTAGAAAAGAGCAGCTGAAAATACATTTTTTCAAGATATATTCTACACACGGGTCTTCGTTAAAACCATTGCTCTTTGAGAAGCCTTGCATCTGTGTTTACTGATTACGTCAATCCTAAGCGTTCATTGGCCGGAAGCAGAAACGTCACTCGGACACGCCTTCTTTTTGTTTTCCAGTCGCCGGTTTCGCGACACATTTCCTATGTTTTTAGACTTGATAGTTTCTTCGATGTTTGTTTGGAAGGTTCGAAAGAGCTCCGATGGTCTGAAACAAATTAAACTTTAAATTTATTTTAACTGCTATGATCTCTCTGTTATTTTATTTAAATTGGTGGAGTGTCTATGCGACCACTCTAAAGACGTATTTTTCTGTCTTCTTAAGCGACAGGTAAAAATATGACAGGTGTCAAACGTGATACAATTCTAGAACTTCGGCTCTATTCTTTCCTGGTAAATGTAGAAACATCTGCCATTTTTCTCTCAAATAGTCGTGTTTTTGATTTGAATATCAGCCTCCAAAGAGATTAAGGAATATTGTTTCGCAATTTTCTGCTCTGAAGACTGAGTAATCCAGATTGGAACACTTCCTCTTCATAATAGTGTGCCATTTTCAAGCAGTCTGAATTGTGTACTGAGTACGTTCTAATTATCATACTTAGCATTTCGTCTCCTAAAGAAGTAAAAATATATTTGGCGACAATCTGATTAAATATTGTGGTACAAATAGATTATAATGCAAATTATATTTTGAAATCTACTTCAATGGAGTTTCTGGCATGGCACCTCCAACTGTGAACATGACTTCAAAATTATAACATCTCTTAACTGATATACTCAGGAAATCACTCCATATCTAAGATTTGCAACAAAAGTAATCAAATTTCTGCAACATGGGACCATTTTCTTGGTTTCAAGATTGCTGGTTGATGATGTTAAGAACAAAACCTCAGTATTTATCAGTTCTTGGACGAAAACGTAGCAGCATTCGAAGTCCTCAGAAACAATCACCATCTGAAGAAAGCTGCTGTGTTTCTAAGCTGAGATCTTGTTTATGTGTCGTTGTTATGCTCTGCAGTATTTCTTATGGAGTCGTTCTATTGTTGTGTAAGGACGCCTCGACTCTTACAGCCTCAACTTTGCTAGTTCCTCTTATTGTTGCTGCCGTGGCTTCAGTATCTGGAGGTAAGTGTGTGGATATCTATATTGTTCTTTCGTTTTTACAAGGATTGTGTAATTTTATTTTGCATTTGCATTAAAAATATTATATAATATTGAAGAAATTTATTGCGTACGTTAGAGTGTATTGTGGTTATATGGAGAGAAAAAATTATTAAAATAATTGAAACCTATCTATTCGGAAAGGATGTTCTTTAATATGTAGATTAGTGTAAAAAAAGAATAATTTTAAAAAAATAATTTCATTATTTAATATTTCCACATAGTAGTTGAATTTTTAAGGAATAGAAAAAGACACATTTTTAAATAGATGATTTTAGACTCAAAATTATATATTTTCCTACAGTATAAATAAGCAAAAGTGAGTAAGTTGTGGGATCGAGAATGTGATTACTTTTTACAATACAATTTTATTCGAATAATTAAATTTAATTAATGAATAAATAGTAACAAACAAAAATAATAGTCCACAACACCCTATAAAGAAAGGAAAATGGAAAATTGCAAGGAAACTCTCTTTCTATTTTGCCCCTTAATATTGTGATTCTGTCATAGGTATGAAAAAGGAAAAATATATATTCAAAAATTATTTCGGCCTTTTGGAAATAAATAAATTTGAAATATTATTACAAGCAATATATTAAATATTATTGCAACTGATTTAATAATTTATGAAAGCACAGCTGGTGCTTCGGGAGTTTTCTTAATTCAATGACACTAACAGTATAAACATTGAAATAAAAAAAAAACAATCGTTTATAAATATATTCTTTACTCCACGTCTAGTGCGTTTAAATGTATACAGTTTGTACGTCAATTTTGATTTGTATAAATACACTTAAATTATAAAAAGTTCAAAATTTTGTGTGTTTCTTAACGACATTTATAAGAAAAGAAGATTGGTAATAAGTTAGTACTGAATAGAGTGGGTAATACAATGTACATTGTAATAAATTATAACTCCAGCTCTCTCTCCTGGCACCGTCGAATTAATTGAGGGGGGAGATCAAGCTTTTTTCCACCTTCCGCTTTATCGTGCAAAGTTAACTTCGACAGAAGGATTTTTTTTTAATTTAATACTAAAAAAGCTGTTAAATGTATCTGATATTTTTTTCTTGTAGCTGTTAAGTACATGCCTATCATCACAATAAATATTCAAAAGCGGTAAAATACCTGCTTTTTTCCAATTCCTACTATTAATTCACTCTCTTCCTATACATAAATATATCTTGTTCAGAAATTTTTCATCGTTAATAAAAAACTTTTTATTCATCCACTCCAGTTCAAATAATTTTTTTTTAAATTTGTAGTGGATGACACTTGAAGTTAATACAGTTTTTTCAAATATAAATTCATTAATTAAATTTAATTAATGAATAAAAAGAAAAAAACAAAAATAATAGTCCAACACCATATATAAAAAAGAATATTGCTCGTTGTGTTCATGTAGAGCAATGGATAGCGCGTTGGACCTCTAATATGAAGTTCGTGGGTACGAGAATGTGATTTCTTCTTACTATACTATTTTATTCGAATAATTAAATTTAATTAATGAATAAATAGTAAAAAACAGAAATAATAGTCCAACACCCTATATAGAGAGACAAATGGAAAATTGCAAGTAAAATCGCTTTCTATTTTACCACTTAATGTTGTGATTTCGTCATATGTATATACATATTTATATTAATTGTAATTATTTAATAAAAAGTAACTATAAAATAAAATTGTTCTTTATAATTTTTTTTTTTAATTATTTCTTTATAAAATGTATGTATGTATGTATATATATATATATATATATATATATATTGTTTTTGTTAAAAATTATTTTGACTTTTTACCATAACAATATGCTAGAATACCTAGACTTCGTTCCCCTTGTGACAATACTCACCATGAAAATTAATTTTTTTTTCCTTTATTTTATCCTTTCCAAAGAATATCTTTTTTGCATAGGTAGTTTTGAAATTCTGAAAAAAAATATATTTTCATTCGTTCCAGTGTGCATGTATTGTATAAAATACACTAAACTTTACTTTTTGAGCAAAAAAGTCTGCTTATGTTATTCAAGAATGTAAAATTTTGATTTCGTAAGAGTGGAATAATAAACTATTTAAATAGCATTTACACAATAAGTGTTAATACAAATAGTAAAATGTTGTATAGCCCCATACAATGAGATAGAACAGATCTTACAATTCTGAGTTATGAGCAAGAAACGAGGTTGAATTGGTTGAAATTTTTTTCTTCTAACTTCTTCATAGCGCTAAGAGAAACCCTTAATACTTAAGGTATCCGACTACGTTCAGAACTGTAAGTTTGCAAAAGCGTATAAATGAATAGTATTTATGATATTTAGTGTCACTTAAGATTAGAAAATGTATATAAAATTGTTTTAAGAATAGTATTACAGTAAAAAATGATTTAAGTACAATATTTTGACAAAAAATGAACATAGAATGACCCATTTTCAAAATAGTCTCCTTTTGTGAAAAATGCTTCTATTATAATATTTTGCCTGTATATTGCTCAGACCTCTGTACAGAGGCTAAACTAGAATTTGGAAATATATAATTTAGAAGTGGGTTTATCCATGTTTTACGACAACAGAGGGAAGAAATTTTAAGAAAAAAACGCTGATAATTATTTCAATGGGTTGTAACTGAAAATAATGTGAATTTTTCAAAAAAAAAAATAGTTCAGACTCTCTGAAAAGAAGTCTTTACTTCATATAAACACACACACACACACAAATATTATTATTATAGATGCATTTTTAATAAAAGGAGAACGTTTTGAAAAAATGTTATCCTAAGTTAATTTCTTGCTAAAATATTGTATTTAAATAATTTTTTGTCATAATGTCCTTAAAAGAATTTTATGCATGTATTTTAATCTAAGTGACACTAGATATCATGAAAATTATCCATTTATGCTTTTTTTTAAAATCCCGGTTCCGAACGTAGTCGGATACCTTATCCATATTAAGCGTGCAACAATCTTAACTATTTCTCACAACAGCCTCAGTAGAAATGAGCTCAAAACATTAACTCTTCGAACATCAAACGATTAATCGACAAGCAGATAGTATGTGATATACATTTGTTGTTTTAACCTAGAGGTTGTTTAACCTACACAAAAGTTTTTTTTTAAAAACACAAAGATTCTTTTTTAATATTTCAAAATATTTTCTATTTATTCCTCGAAATTATCATAAAAATACCATGTTATATAAACGTTTAATAAGTGATCTAAATAATCAACATCGCTGTCAAAGGAAGAAAGAAGTTTTTGTCGGAAAACTTTGCTTTCCACACTTGACCTTGCGAGCGTCTGATTCATGTTATTTGCTATATTTTTATACTTCTAATAAAGATTGAAGGCATAAGAAATGTCGGTGTAAAAAGGAATACCTACGAGTATGCTACTTTTAAAAGCAAAAGTAGTTTATTTGATCATACGAATAACTGGAGTTAAATAACTTTTGAAAGTATTATAAAAAGTTTAAAGAAACAATGTCATAAATAACCATTATCTAGTATTCGTTGATAACGTAATTCTCGGAAAATAACGTTATTTTTAAAGAATTCACAAAGTATATTACAATATCTTAAAAATGGCAAATATATGCAGAATATATTTGGAGATCCTTGTAGAGAAATACTATACTAAGTTTTATAGATAAGTCCTGCGCGCGAAATTTTAAAGCACAAATATTGTTCTTAAAAATATTTCTTTATTAAATCAAATTAAAGCCACTCAAACATTTTCTTTTAAATATATTTTTTTAAATGAAAGATACACTGACCAGTCTCAAATGTAGCTTACAAATTTTAAAGTATGTTTTCCTAATTTTTTTTTTCAACTCTGAATTTAGGAACTAACTTAGATGGGAACAAAATCAGAAACCATATAACTAGCATAGTTATGCCATTTTTTTATACTTCGAATGTAGCCCAGCATATATTTTCAAATGTACTTCAATCATTAATTAAATTTATGTGAAGTTTTCTTATATTGTAAAATATTTTATTTTCAGACTTCGCTGGAATAGTAAATTGATAAAAAATATAAAATATTCAGTTTTCAACAATTTTGAAAATTTTCGAATTACAAGAAAAACTCACTAATAATAAGCGTATTGAAAAAGAAGAAACATATATTTAAAACTTATTATGGCCTTTTGGAAATAAATAAATTTGGAATATTATTATAAGCAATATGTTTAATACTATTGCAACTGATTTAATAGTTTGTGAAAGCTGGTGCTTCGGGAGTTTTATTAATTCAATAACATTATCAGTATAAACATTGAAATAAAAAAAATTGTTTTAAAAAATACTCTTTACTGCACTTTTGGTGTGTTTAAATGTATATGTATGTGTGTTTTATGTACGTTTGTGTGTAATGTACGTCAATTTTGATTTGAATAAATGCACTTAAATTTCAAAATTTTGTCTCTTTCTTAACGACGTTTATGAACAAAGAAAATCGGATAATTTATTTGCATATGTTTGAATGTCTCTGCAAAAATTAACCTAATTCGGGTCTAATAAAAATATTAATTGTATAAATGTATTAACAGTGAAAAAAATTATATTTGTTGGATTATGTTCAGTTTAGGATTATTAAGTAAAGAAATATAAGCATCAAAAACAGAAACTGACTAACTGATTTTAAAGTGAGACAAACATTTCTTACATAAATAGTAAACTAGTATGAATTTTTTATATTTCAGTTTCTTTCTTGTTGATCTTGCTAGTTAAAAGTATTATGAAAATTTATGAAGTATGAACAAATATATTAGTAATAGGTAGAAATAATCAATTAAAAATTCACATGTGTTTTATTCGTATTGAAACCTTTAATTTGTTTAATTCCAAAATATTTTCAGAATGCTTAAATTTTAAGTAAAATTTGATTTTATTATTTATAAGGTTATGAATTCTCCTCAATAGAAGTTAATTGTTTAAGATTGATGATAATGTATGGGATGTCTCAAGAACTAGGCAATACCTCGTGATGCTAATAGTTTAAACGTAAAATATATATATAATCGTTGTGATACTTGTATTCTAAACAATTTTAAAAGCTATCGTTATAGAAACGAAAATGTTCTTAATTTTAGGAAGTGGAAAAATGAATTTTATAGTATTATTCCTCTGTTAATTCTTTTATTTGAGAAGATATTAAATAGTAGTATACAATTAATTTCTAGTTAGCATAAATAAAGGGTATATAGTTATACTTTTTAACTTGCTCAAAAAATTTTTATTTAATATTTATCATCTATACTTGTAGAGATTTGTTGAGATAAAATATAATAAATTAAAAGCGCATCACAAAAGTTTTTATTAAGTTTTTTTTCTTATTATTAGATATTGCATGAAACATTGTAAATGCATAATGTTATAGAAAAATTATTTCAAAATATATAAATAAAATTGATTTTTACAATATTCCGAATCCATATTTTTAGGGCATAATTAGCATTTTTAATATGAATACGGTTATTTTCAAATTTATTAAAATTAAAATATGATATACTGTACAAAAATTAATTTTC
Organism: Trichonephila inaurata madagascariensis; assembly: GCA_019973955.1. Lineage (NCBI taxonomy): Eukaryota > Metazoa > Arthropoda > Arachnida > Araneae > Nephilidae > Trichonephila > Trichonephila inaurata. The sequence goes on along the minus strand of BMAV01026534.1, from coordinate 424,151 downwards.
TGTATTTCAAAATAAAAACATTAGAGAATATCGAAGGTACATTGGAACACTAAAATCGGTTGGTTGAAATCCCACTCTTATAAGCGACTTTCATGAAGAAGACAGAAAACTTTTTATCAAAAAGAGTTTCTTAGAAGACATTTATTTAAATAAAAATGCTAAAATAATAATAATATTAATAAACCCTCTTAGAATTTTTCAAAGTAATGGTTTTTCATCAAAAACTCTCATCTGTATTCGGCCAAGAATTTCGAAATATTGATTACTATGAATATTTATAAAATAAAGAATACTATTTATTGAGGGGAGCGAAACATTCATCTATGAAAATGTTTTTTGTAATACACTGCTGGCCATCGTAAATGCAACACCCTGAAGGAAGCATGCAAATAACATGAAATTTACAACATGCATTAGCTGAGGTGAGATATGCAAATGATTAGAATTTCAGCCCAGACACACATCACGAGCGCTATTAAGCGCTATTTAAGGGAGCTCAAAACGCTATTTAAGGCTTGGAGATTTCAACGATTTCAAGTTCGGCAATTGCGTTTTTCTTGTGGTTTTTTCAAAAAACGATCAGTTATGTCTCGTAAAAAACAGCGATCAGCTTTTGATCAAGTATCCGAGTTCGACAGAGGAAGGATAGTGGCCTACCGAGATTGTGGATTATCTTTCAGGTAAATCGGTAGTCGTGTTGGACGAAACCAAACAACTGTAATACGGATATGTGGCCGTTGGATGCAGGAGGGTACGACGGACCTACGTGGTCGATCGCATCCACCTCAGTGCACCACAATAAGGGTTAAAACTTTCTGCAGAATTTTATCAAAAAGGAGAATGAAAAAAGCGTTATCGTGGTTACAGCAAAATGGTCAACAAATGGACATCGTAGCGTAGGGCTTATAGATCGGATCCCGATTCTCACTTTAGCTTGTAATGAATTTGTATCTTCTGTGATGTCTTCTTAAATGAATACATTAAAATTCTCTGAGAGCTGAACAATGTTAGTTACCCTTTATTAATTAGAATATAAAAGCATGTTAAAACAATCAATAAACTGAAGAGAGTTTTTACTGAATTTAAACTTCGTAGAATTAATATTGCCAAGTAACTTTTTAAAATTTAGCTGGAACTTTAATCTTTCTTTCATTAGAACAGAAAAATATGCAAAAAATCAAATAAGTGGAAAAATAGTAAGTCTAAATGTTTTCTTCATTATATAAAAAACAATTTTAACTATCAAATCATTGAAGTAAATTTAGAAAAAACTACATTTCTGTAAAATTTTTGGAGATAATGAGGATAAAAAAATGATAGAGGTGGATATTTCTTGTGTGTTCTTAGTTTATAATTGATTTTAAGGTATCCGACTACGTTCGGAACCGGGATTTTAAAAAAGCGCATAAATGGATAATTGTCATGATATTTAGTGTCACTTAGATTAGAATATATGTATAAAACTGTTTTAAGGATATTTTGACAAAAAAAATTATTTAAATACAATATTTTAGCAAAAAATTAATTTAGAATAATCTATTTTCCAAATGTTCTCCTTTCGTGAAAAATGCTTCTATAATAATATTTTGCCTGTATATAGCTCAGATCTATCTACAGAGGCTCAACTAGAATTTTTGAAAAATTCACATTATGTTCAGAGTTACCACGAATTTAAATAATTATTGGCGTTTTTTTCTTAAAATTGCTCCCCTCTGTTGTAGTAAAATATGGATAAACCCACTTCTAAGTTATATATTTCAAAAATTCTAGTTGAGCCTCTGTACAGAGATCTGAGCAAAATATTATTAGAATAGAAGCATTTTTCACAAAAGAACATTTTGAAAAAGGTTATTCAAAGTTAATTTTTTGCCGAAATATTGTATTTAAATAAATTATTTTTGTTGTCAAATGTCTTTAAAACACTTTTATACATGTATTTTAATCTAAGTGACACTAGATATCATGGAAATTATACATTTATGCGCCTTTTAAAAATCACGTTTCCGAACGTAGTCGGATACCTTAAAATATTTTAATTGTATTGAATTTTTAGTTTGAAAATCCAGAAATATCTTCAGTTATTTTTTATGTGTAGCATCTTTCCTCTCGGTTGCTGGATATTTGTGGGAGTGATTTCTTGAAAAGGGACGGATGTGTGTAACAGGATGTGACGTAAGAGCGCGCTACTTGATTTGACCAATGAGAGTGCGTGGCTGTGTCTTTTCGCAACCCTCACATGAGGGTCCAACTCTAGTAGCCATCAAGCACTCGAACGCTTGATTCTAAATCCGTTAGTCACGATATATTGGGGGGCATAAGTGCAGCAGAATGCTTATTTGAAAATGGACAAACAGTGATTTCGGTGGTCGTATACATTTCTTCGAATCAAACGGTTAAAAAAAAATTAAAAGATTTCCTGCATTTTGTACTTTTACCATATAACGAAGGTGGCTCTGCTCTTTTTAAAAAATTATCACTCGCTTCCCCTGATTTTGAGTGGTGATTTCAACTTTAACTTCAGTTTGCCAAAATCTGAGCCGCTCATAGCTGTTATGAATGATGAACTCAAGCTCGAAATGAACACACAAATCAAAATGTTTCGACTGCTAACAGTGGTACTGTTATTTACGCTGTTTTTCAACGGTTTTTAAATAATTTGAAATCACAAGTATATGTGTCATATTTAAGTTATCATAAGTCTATTGCCACCGTTCTTTCCCAATTTGAACAAGAATAATTATTTTTGATAAAATATTGCACATTACTCCATTTGTTAATTAAATACAATTTTCATTAAAGATATAATTATTCGATAGAAAATTATTTCGAATCATACCCGATTTTCAAATTTTTTCAGAAAAAAAGTTAATGCGTATTTACCACGATAACATATGTCAGATGTTACACATCATATGCGACTACTGTAAGACTCGTTTGTTTTATTTTTTTTTTTTTACCTGCGCATGCGCATTACATGAAACGATTTTCCTTACGGAATATTTGCTCTTGTATATCATTTTCTTTCAAGATATCAGTTGGAAATAGAAATGTTTTCATAGAAAGCTCCTATTTTAAAGTTTTTTTGCTACATTTTACATTTTTTTATTATTGCATTTTATTTTATTTTTACTTATTTACTTCTTCTCTCAATTCCTACTATTAGCTCACACTTTCTCTATATATATTTATTTATCTTCGTGGAATTTTCAGTTAATAAAATACATTTTAAAGCGCTCAATTTTGAGCTGAAATTTTATACACAAGATTAGTTTGGATGACAATACAGTAATTTAATTGTAATTAATAACACTTAATTGATTAAAACTAATTATTCAAAGAATTACAAATACAGCCACGTTGGCATCCTTTTTAGCGAC
>BMAV01026534.1:397093-420374 GCA_019973955.1 Trichonephila inaurata madagascariensis | reverse complement strand
GTGTGTGTGTGTGTGTGTGTAAAATGGGTTTTTTCCCTCACATTTTAAAGCGCTCGTTTGAGCTGCAATTTTCTATACAGTATTGTTTTGGGTAAAAATACGATCATTTAATTATAATTAATTAAAATTAATTGACTGAAACTAATTATTTAAAGAATTTCAGATATAGCCACGTTGGTTTCATTTTTTGCGACTTGGGTCAAAACATTAAAAGACTTTTTTTCTCACGTTTTAAAGCATTCAGTTGAACTGAAATTTTGTATGCATGATTGTTTTGGATGGCAATACGATACTTTAATGATAATTAATAAAAATTAATCACCCCTTAATGTTATGATTCTGACCTATGTATATACATATTTATATTAATTGTAACTATTTAATAAAAAGTAGCTAAAATAAAAATTTTCTTTGTTGATCTAAGTAGGAATTGACTTAATTTTTTTTCAATATTACTTGTTTATTTAGTCCTTTGCTGAAGGATTTCATCAAAGAACTATAAACTATAGTTTAAGTTTCTTACAGAAAAATATTTGAAGATGAAAATGAGGAAGGAAATATCTAATTTTATTTTAATGGAAAGCTAAGAAAAGCTCATGAGTGTAAGGTCGCAGTAACCTAGTGGACAAGGTCACAAACTCACGGCCGGTGTGTCATCACTTCAAGCCGAATACTGTTGAAGACCTGCCGTGTAGAGAGGGTTGATGCAAGTTAAATATATCGAGGAACACAAACGTCCTCCTGATGATGTGGAGTGGAGGTCTAGAGAAGGGGGAAGTGGGGGAGTGCCAGCTCCGGTGTCGTCCTCGTTACTAGACAAAGGTTAAATATTACGAGGACCGTCTCCAATAGCCTTCGCTTAGCTTCATATTGCGACGTTCATTTCAATTTCACTCACCAGAGTTAGTTGGAAAAAATTTTATAAAATGATTCGTTTTTCTCCGTTTTTGTGCAGAAAAATATAAAATTTGCTGATTTTTTTAAAAATTTATATATATATACACTGCTGGCCACCGTAAATGCAACACCAAGAAAGACAAGAGATAGCACAACAAAATTTGTTTTGTAGATAACATGTTTTGACCAAGTATGAAATGATTAAATTTATAGACTTCTGTGAATTGTGATTCCTGCCAGAATCAGTAGCCAGAGTAGCCGCCATTGTTGGAGATCACCGCTGCCGCACGCCTCTGCATTGATTCAAAGAGACATTGGATGTGTTCTTGGGGTACAGCAGACCAAGCAGCTTCCACATGTTGCCAAAGTTGATCGGGTGTGGCAGCTGGGGGTGTAATCCGGGTCAATCGTTGAGCAAACATGGACCACATGCTTTCTATCGGCGAAAGATCCGGAGAGTGAGCTGGCCAGGGAAGCAATTCCATCTGGCGATTGACGAAGAATCTTTGGACGATGCATGCCACGTGTGGTCGCGCATTATCCTGTTGAAATATGACTTTGGCCAAGCCCTGAAGGTAAGGGAAGACAACTGGCTCCAACACCTCGGAGATGTTACGCTGGTTGCTTAAAGTACCGGCAATGCGTGCTAGAGGAGTGCGAGAGTGATATCCAATACCGCCCCATACCATAATACCCAGTGTAGGACCAGTGTGGCGGTGCATAACGCAGCTTTTCAGCATTCTCTCCCCACGGTGTCTCCAGACTCGAATCCGACCATCGTGGTGTTGCAGACAGATACGTGACTCGTCAGAAAAGACAACTTCATTCAATTCTGCCACCCACATCCTTCTTTCATCGCAGCATTGGCGGCGAAGACGTCTGTGGTTCTGCGTCAAGGGTAGACCAAGCAATGGACGTCTTGTGGACAGACCATTCTGCTGTAAATGGCGTCGAATGGTACGCGCAGACACTGAATGATGCGTTATACACTCAATGTGCTGTGCTATGGTTCATGAGATGACTGAGCTATACGTAACTATCATGCGCACAATTTGCCTGACCTCACGCGAAGTGGTGCACTGAGGTGGATGCGATCGACCACGTCGGTCCGTCGTACCCTCCTGCATCCAAGGGTCATATATCCACATTACAGTTGTTTGGTTTCGTCCAACACGACGACTGATTTACCTGAAAGATAATCCACAATCTCGGTAGGCCAATATATTTCCTCTGTCGAACTCGGATACTTGATCAAAAGCTGATCGCTCTTTTCTACGAGACATAACTGATCGTTTTTTGAAAAAACCACAAGAAAAACACAATTGCCGAACTTGTAATCGTCGAAATCTCCAAGCCTTAAATAGCGCTTTGAGGTGGCGCCACAGGAGCGCGTGATTTGGGTCCGCGCTGAAATTCTAATCATTTGCATATCTCACTTTCGCTAATGCATGCTGTAAATTTCACGTTATTTGCATGCTTCCTTCAGGGTGTTACATTTACGGTGCCCCCCCGCCCCCAGCAGTGTATATTTAATACGTTGCATATTTTAACAATTTATTTCCAATTAATATATATTAGATTGATGAAAAAGAAATTCATTATTTTTTTACGTGAACTTCAAGGCTTTTTTTTTATTAAAGGTAGCTTCATAATGCTTCTTTCATAGACTCTTATTATCTGTTGGAGAAAAACTCTCGTTGTCAGTTTTCACAATCCTTTCTTAAACCAATTTCTTATCACTAAGGAAGTTTTGCAATGCAAGAAAAATATAGTAATCGCTTGGTACACGTTAAATCTGTCGAAGCTCAAGCGTCCTCCCTTTGGTGTGGTGGGGAATTTAGCAGAGGGGGTGCTGACTCAGGTGACGTCCTTTTCACTAGACCATGGCTCAAAATGACGAAGTACGTTACCAAAAGCCCTCGAGTAGCTGAATAGCACGACGTTAATATTCACTCACTCACTCACAAGTGCTGGGATGTAATGAATTGTTGTGCAATTATGATCTAAGCTTATGAGGTTCAACCGAAAATCTAAAGCCTATTCCTCAGATGATTATGCTAAGAAAAAAAGAATGTGTTTAAGTTTCCTAAGGCATAATTTAAAGAATTTCTTAATAAGCGTAAATAATTGCTGCTTCCGCAAATAATGGTGAACAATAAGCTCCGATTTTATAAAAACTTTAATTTTTTTATGTCAATAAAAAAAACATGCAAAGACTAGTTTAAGTAACGAAACAAATATTAATTGTATGATGCTTTTAAAGATTAAAATGAATATTTACACATAAAGTTAAAGTTCAGGAAATAACTAAGCAAAATATTCCAAATCAATTTGTATCAAATCAACATTATTGTATACATTTCGCACATTCTATTTAATTATAACTATAAAGAAATAAATAAATCTATAAAACTATCCAATTTATTCTTTAAAAAACCTTTATTCCGAATAATTTCATTGATTTTAATTCCTTCTTATCAATAAAATAAAAGAATATTTTTATTTATATTTTTATTTGCACCGACGCTGTATAAGAAATGTGTTTCTTTTGCGGATGCATTTTTTCTTCCTTTATTTTCTTGTGCTCTTAAAGACAACGTTGTTGTTGCTTTTTTGGAAAAAAAATTATCTATTTTTTTTTTAATAGATTGTGCAATTGTAATTAAAAAATGTAACGTCACGTTAATCATGTTTTTATATAATTATTGCGTAAGAAACTAATACTTGATAATAAAACAAGTAATATAAAAAAATAAAGTCAATTACTGCTTAGATCAACAAAGAAAAATTTAATTTTAGTTACTTTTTATTAAATAGTAACAATTAATATAGATATGTATATACTTGAAGCCCAGTGGATGAGTGGTTAGAGCATAGCGCTTCCACACCACAGGTACGAGGTTCAAGCCCCGGGCTGGGCAAGGTTAACTCAATCTTTCATCCTTTCAGTGGGTCGATAAATAAGTACCAAGCTTGCTTGGGAACTTAACACTGGCGGTTTCGTGTCAGACTGACCACCTGTTCGGAACATCTGCTCACGCACTTCAGGACCCAAGATCATGTATACTGAATTGAATACAGTAGGCCTTGGCCCTCATGGGCTGTCGCGCCACTAAGTTAAGTTATGTATATACATATGACAGAATGACAAAATAGAGAAAACTATTTTCCTTGGAATTTTCCATTTTCCTTTCTATATATGGCGTTGGACTATTTTTTTTATTTGTTAATATTTTTTCATTAATAAAATTTAATTATTCTAGTAAAATTGTATGGTAAAAAAGAAATCACATTCTACGAAGATAGGCCCTCCCAGGTGGGATTCGAACCCACGACCTTTGGATTAGAAGTCCTACGTGCTATTCATTGCGCTACAGGGACACTACAAACGATTTTCCTTTTCATATATGCTGATGGACTATTATTTTTGTTTGTTACTATTTATTCATTTTTTAATTTAATTAATGAATTAAAAAAAATATTTGAAAAAACTGTATCAACATCAAGTGCCCTCCCCTATAAGTTTAAAAATGTATTTGAACTTGAATGGATGAATAGAAAGTATTTTATTAACGGGTGAAAATTTGAACAAGATATATATAAAAATAGTAAGATTATAGTAGGAATTGGAAAACAGAAATAATCAATTAATATTAAAAGCCCATTTTACTACTAACTGTAACAAAGAATTTCAAAGTAGTATAGGTGAATTTAAATATTTTTACGACAATTTTAATTTTTAATTTAAATGATTTTTTTCGGTTTTAAACCTGTTTCGGACACAATTTATACTCTCCATAGTCAGAAACATAATAAAAACAATTTAAAATACATAAGAAAACATCTATATAAAAAAATATTTGTCCCATTTCTTCGAGTTCAAAATATAACAATCTAGAAGAAGCACATTTTGGGAATTATACCTTACTTTTCCAAATGAGATAAAATTGTTTGGATATAATTCATTTGGTGTATTGTCCATCTATTTTTTTTTCTTTTTTTACAATTTTGAACAGTTTTCGGAAACACGATTTCAAAAACATTAAATAACGATGTTCAAACATATTTTTTCTTATTGTCATGCAATCAATACACGCAGCACAGTCGTTAAAAGACAGGATTCTAATTAATAGTACCATTAATAGGCATATATATGTCACAAATAATTAATAGTCATGGAAACAAATCTATGGCTTTTGAAATTTAAGACAGATATTCAAGTTTTATCTCATATATTTATCTTATAAAATATTTTTGTTATAGTGTAATTTTTAATTATTTTTTTTGTTAATTAATTGATATATGTCTTATTAATAACTTCTGCTAATATGTCATGTCTCAAAATGATTTTATTTGAATCACAGAAAATTTTTTGTCATTGAATTTACGGTTGTCGTTAAATTACAAAAATTACAGACTTTTTTTTTTTTATTTTACAGTTACATTAACTAGAACTTTTTTTTTTTATTTTCTGTTAAAAAAATTATTCTTTTGAATATTAAGGGACAAATTATATTCAAAGAATTATTTTGTTCTAATAGATTCTTTTTTAACGTTAGAGGCTCGAATACCTCACTATTACACAAATGACAAATATACGAGTTAAATAATAAACATTTTATATATGGTTGTGATATAGTATACATAATTTTTATTACATATTGTCGAGAATGTCTCATAATTTACTTTAGTCTTCATAGTTATATCAGTTTTAATTTTTCATTTTAGTAGAAATATCCAAATTAAACATTTACAAATCAGATTGTTTGAAAAGAAAAAGGAATTTCGTGTCTGTTAGAAAGCACGAATTCCTTCCTTCCTCAGTGTCTTGACAGCCCAGGGTGGGCCTTGGCATTCTCAAGAAGCCTTTTCCAGGCAAGCCTTCTTCCTGCTAGTGTTCTCCAGTTCTTAGTTCTCAAAACTATGAGATCTTTTTCTAGGCCATCAATCCATCTAAGATTTGACCTGCCCTTTCTCCTTGTGCCAATTGGTTGGGCACTGAAGATTTTTTAGTGCTGCGGTCTTCGTTCATTCTGACAATGTGATCTGCCCATTTAATTCGTTGTATTTTAATGAAGTTAACAATGTCAGATTCTTTATATGATTGATAGAGGTCGAGATTTGATCTTCTTCGCCACATTCCATTTAGAAAGTACAAATAATCCAACATAATATTATTAGAATTTAAATGAACTATTTGTGTCGAAATGAGAATATTTTACATGCAAAATATGAGTCATTATGCATACCTTTAAAATCATGCATAATTTTCTGAAAAGTTTTTACTATCTCCATGAATGATAATAAAAAAAAATTATGCTCTGATAAAGAAAAGCGATGATTTTAGATATCTAAATTTGGCCACAGAATTTGTTAAGCCTTTTATATTAAATATTTCCGCTCTTTCGAGAAGCATGAAATAACCGTACTTTATAGTGTTTCATTAAAACTATATATATTCACAAACTAACACAAATATTATTGCACAAACTATTTAACTAACATGCATTTCGTGCCACACCTACAATGGAACATATTCAAATATGACAGATAAATATTGTGAGACATCCGATATGCCATGAATCATGAAAAACCAGAAAACCTTAGATTTTTCTGGTTTTTCTTTGCGTTTTTTTTTTCTTTTTTCCTAAATGTCATGTTAACTATTCAAGATTTGGCCGTGACAGGTGGAAAAGCAACAGGTGGTCTGTGTCTTCTCGTCTACTGTCTGCACGAGTTTAAAAATGAGGGAGAAATTATTTTTCTCTTTTACTTTTCGAATTCGACTTCACCTGCCGCTATCTAAGTACAGGTGGTTTTTTCCGAACGTCTCGTGATGTATAAAACGCGTGAGATTTTCTTGCGGTTAATTTCGCATGTGATTGCTTCATGCTTTAAGTATTTCATTCATAAACAATCGATTGGTGATTTGTGATTTTAGAATGTGTTTAAAAAGTTATTTGATTTGAAAGTTCATGTTTCTGTGGAGTAGTTGTTTTGCGTTGTGGAGTTTCAATGACTTTTTTTTAATTGAGACAGATGCGAAATGTGGAATTACTGTAGATGTCACTTCAAATATTAAAAATAAATATAAATGAAAGATATTTTTTTTAAGGTTTTATATTTTAATTTTTGTGAAACTCCTTAATGAAAAACTACGTATAAATTTTATATTTCTATCGCTGCAATTTGAAAAGTAAGGAACTAAGATCTTGTTAAGCATTCAGAAGGGTAACATCACGTCTATGAAATCATACTAACAATTTGGAAGAAGAGATTTATAACTGAAAAATTTCTGGTGTTAAATTTCACAAAATATGCAAAAATTTTAGTTCTGATTTAATTTGATAGTAAAAAGTATATTTTACATAAAAAAAAAACATTCGATAGACAGATTAACTTAATTATTAAAATTTTAATATATATTTTCATTATAATAGAAGTTTATAGTAGCTATTCTATAGAAATGTGTGTGTTGCATGCTTTTTAAAATTTATATACAGTATTAAATAAGAAAAATGTGTGTGTGTGGTATTAAATTTTTTTAAAAATTAAGAAAAATTATTCTTTTTTACTTTGAGTAAAATGTTACTCATGAAATGTTTATTCTGATTTTCTTCCATATTTTTTTCTGTAATCCATAAAATAATGATGAGAAAAAATCTTAAAGCCCTAATTTGATATTTTTGTTCTTACAGAAAAACCGCAATCCAACAAATTATTTAAGTTATTATTTTCTTTTAATTTTTAAATCATGATTACGTTATATACTTATGTTATCCGCATTACATAATATTAAATTTACGTTTTGTGGGGAATTTTTTTCTTCCTCATAAGAGAGTATTTGAACAAAAAAAATATTGTATAAGTTTCTGAACAAATTTACTGAAAGTTTCGTATATTAACTCTTACAAACGTGTAAAAAATATTCCCGTTAATAATTATAAGTAATTAAACATGGTGCTTTTATCTTACCATTGGGATAATATTTAGATAAATATCCTCTGGAATCTATGAGGAATTCTATTATTAGGTTGTAAATGTGTAAAATTATGCAGTTTTATAGCTTCAAAACAATTTCTAATCCCCTACGAAAAAAAAAACATTACAAATAAAAAATTTCTTAACATTTGAATTATATTCAAATTAATATTAGACAGAAAAAATTGTTTTTCCATTCTTTTTTCTAATTTCCCCCCCTCCCTCTTTTTTTTTCTTGCAAGAATAAATATATTCTTTTAGAAAAATATTTATATATATTATATAAAAAATAGGTCAAGTGCCTTTTCCTGCTTGTACGTACGCGTAACTGTAACTTCAAAGTTTAGTTGAAAATATTCAAAACGATACTTATTAAATTCAAAAATTAATGCAGTAACTGCTTTAAAAGAAATGAATGTACATCGTATGTGATTTAATCAAATTTTATTGTGGAAGATTGACAAAAAATATGTTTGATCAATAGATTGAATTAAATGTGAGTGAGTGTCAATTTTGTTGTTCAAGAATATAGATTTAACTTTAATATCATTTAGAAGAATATTTCGTTTACATTTATTATCGTTTGCTTAAAGTATCCGACTACGTTCGGAACCGTGATTTTGCAAAAGCGCATAAATGGGTAATATTTATGATATTTAGTGTTACTTAGATTAGAAAATGTATACAAAATTGTTTTAAGAATAGTATTACAATAAAAAATTATTTAAGTAGAATATTTTGACAAGAAATGAACATAGAATGACCCATTTCCAAAATATTCTCCTTTTGGGAAAAATTCTTCTATTATAATAATATTTTGCCTGTATATCAGTGTTTCTGAAACTGTGGGGCTCTCCCTCCAGGGGAAGCGAGCATATCGAAAAGTCGAAAATAAAAGATTGTTTAAAAAATTATCAATTTACTAAAAGGAAGCAAAATAAAATATATTCTAACATAATAAAATATAAAAAAAAAAATTAACTCTGATATACTATGCAATATACCATGCTTATAAATGTATCAGTACGGCACACTATACTTGATACTAAGTTACGAGCGAGTTCAGTAATTACTAGTGATTTTTCCATGGGCTTATCATATACAAAATTGTACACAAAATTTAATACTTACGTATCTTGATAATTTATACGGTTTATAATTAAGGTCATATTGTAGCTTTAGCGTCAAAGTATTATACATTATTACTGAATTCAATATATTGTTATTGTATTGGGGGCGCGAGGAAATTTATGGCTTGAAATTGGGTCGCGAATATCAACAGTTTGAGAAGCAGTGCTGTATATAGCTCAGACCTCTGTACAGAGGCTCAACTAGAATTTTTGAAATATAATACTTAGAAGTGGATTTATCCATGTCTTACGACAACAGAGAGAAGAAATTTTAAGAAAAAAACTCCGATAATTAATTCAATGGGTTGTAACTCTGAAAATAATGTGAATTTTTCAAAAGTCATAGTTGAGTCTTTGTACATAGGTTTGAACTATATACAGGCAAAATATTATTACAATAGAAGCATTTTTCACAAAAGGAGAACATTTTGGAAAAGGTTATTCAAAGTTAATTTTTTGCCGAAATATTGTATTTAAATATTTTTTTTTTTGTCAAAATGTCCTTAAAACAATTTTATACATGTATTCTAATCTAAGTGACACTAAATATCATGAGAATTATACATTTATGTGCTTTTTTTAAAATCATGGTTCCGAACGTAGTCGGATACCTTAATAAATCCCCCAGTGGGTTTTCAGACCTTCTATAGCTGTTAGAAACAATTATCAGTGTCTAAAATACAAGTATGTAGCGTTAAAGTTTATTGGCAAGCAATCTCTCATCCATAGACAAATAAGCAATTCGACAGCTGAAGTAAAACTGACTCAGTTTCAGTGGACAACTGGTATGTGTAGTCCGCGCGGCTGTCTTCAAACTCTTTCTCGAAAAATCAGTCATAGATCATGATGTTAATGGATTTCTCCAATAATTTCCAGAAGCATCCGCATGATAGACAATTCTCTCAATTTTTTCACCAAAAATTATGCCAACTTTGGTGTATCGTCAATATTTTCCCAAATTTCCATTGAATCGCCATTATAATGTAAGTAACGGTGTTGCTTGTGAATACTAAAACTTTAATCATAAAATAAATACAATAAAAAGTAATATTAACAAATTAAACACCCAGATATAAATCATTTATTGAATTTAAGCATTTATTACACAAAATTCGTAACAATATCTTTTGACGGATTAAAATGTTTACTTATAAATCCTTCGAATTTCAAAATTTTTTAATAATTAAATATCCATTTAAATAAATTCTTTTTTATTTCTGTCAAACTGATAACTGTTTCTTTAATTTTTTTTTTTTAATTTTTTCTTAAAAATGCTAATTTATCGAGAATAATTGAACACCTTAAATTAGAACATATTTTAGAAAATTTTGAAAAAGAAATACCTTTTATTTAATTTCTGAAATACCATATCGGAAAAGAACACTTAGATTTAATTTCAAAATGTAAGGGTAATTTTTTTTTCCAGAATGTGTATATATTCTTAAGCTTTTCCTAATTCCGATATTTCTTATGTTTTTATTTGAAATGGTTGAAGCAGACACTGTGAACCATCAGAACTATTTAGAAATGCATCAAGTAAGCAAAAAACTACATGAAGCTTGAATTGTTATCAATGGTAGACTTCGTGATAACATCTTTCGCGTGATTTATGCTTTCTACCTTTATTCCGCCGTTGCTCCATTAGAAACCGTTTAGCTTCCTTGTTTGTTTAATAACAGAAGAAGGAACCGGAACGTAGATAAAAGTCAATTTCCGCTGGCAGATAAAAAAAATTGACGGAAACTACAATCGTACGCAAAACAGAATAGAAAGGATTCACTAATGCTTTAGAAACTTTTAAGGCTATCTTTGTCTTATTTTAAAACATAAATTCGCAATATATTTTTTGGATAAACATTTATTTAATTATAAAATTCTCTAATATTTTAAAGCTCACTAAAACTTAATAAGAAGCACATTTTAAAATGCTTTTATATCATTCCGTTTGTCCCTAAAAAAGATATGCTCCATTCTTCGTATCATATAGTTCAGTAAAAATGTATTTTTAGCTCTTTTTTTATATGGAAAACATTTATAAATCTTCGTGCACCACAAAATATCACACAACACAGGCCTTACAAAAGTAAATATAACATTCATTACATAAGGAAAAAAAGAAATTTTAAAAGTCATGAAGGATTACAAATGTTTACAATAAATTTACAGAAATTTTCAAAAGCACTTCTACTGGAAATAAGCTGGTGATAATCCTGAAACCAATTTATATTAATGCCCTTGAAAGCCAGTTATAGGATCTTTCTTTCTCTGACAAACTTCGAACACAGAAGAAGCACATGTTATACATTTTCTTCGTTACCATTACTACAATCGTACGATGAAGGAACCTAATTAAGTTTATTCAAATAAATTTTAAAGTTACCAAGACTGGTGAGAAATTGGGTTATTTTACAATTAATGTTGTATTTAGTTCATAATGGGTTCCATGCCAAAACCCCCGGTCATTCATTAATATATTCTTTAACGAAATCAGCAATATATTATACGAAGGAAACATAAAAACATTAAATAAATTATTTTCTAATATAAAAGTATTTAATTAATTTTCCTTAAAACTTAAATTTATAGGGTAGTCTTGTTAAAAATAGCATGTAATTTTTTTTTAAATTTTTATCATATATTTGTTAATTAAATAATAATGACGCTGCAAAAAACTAGTGATGTATTCTTATGTATCGATATGTGAATGATAATATTTTATAAAGAAACTTCAATAATGTTAAGGGTTGAAGTATTCCCTTTTCTAAGAAATATTTCTATTTAATTTATTATTTATTGTATGTAATGTTGTACCTATATCGCATACTAAGCAATATTATATTAAACGTTGTTAATGATTGTTGGGTTACAATATTTATTTCGAGAACTGTTTCTTGCTAATTTTTTGAGTTTTCTTCCTGGCCCACGTAAGAGTGAGAGAGTATTCTTCGATTTAAAATTTTTTACACAAGTGAACCTGAAAAAAAATTATTTTTTAAGATCACTAATATAGTAACTTTACAACGGAAGCAGTTATCGTAGGGGATTGCTATGTATAAAAACAGTAAGAAAAAACGTTTGTCAATCGAAAAATACATTATTTTACGTATTATTTAAATTTAAATTAATTTTTCCATATTTTATCGTAAAATTTTGTTTATTAAAAACCATGAATATATGTATATATCACTGTAGGTAAAAATAAAAAAAAATTTACTCCTAATATATTGTTATTTTACAGTTAACATTCAGTTAAATTTTACTCTTGCTTTACTGATTCCTTTTTTTTTCCTTTTATTAGATATTAACTGCTATGTTATTGATATTGCATATGCTTATTTAGTGCTTACCACATCAATTTAAGTTGTTGTTTTTTTATGTTGCCTGAATTCAATTCTTTCACTTATTTTTCAGAACAACTTTATTTCATATTTTTCTTTAAAAGTTAGCTACAAAATAAATAAACACCATTAGGACTTAAATGTATTTCCGGAACCCTCAGCGTAAGATCTTTGAAGAAAATTTTACAAAAGAAAAGGAAAGTCAGAATTCCATTAATAAAATGGATCTTTTAGAAATTCCAATTTACGAAATTGCTGTTATTCGTGATCCATACAGGAAAATGAAGAAAGGTTCCAGCATTTATGACATCATTATCCTTTTAGCAAATGACATGAGTAAAAAAGTACCAGCACTAGCTTTGACCAGACGCATTCGGAAAGAATAATTATCTTCCCCAATCTGCAATTTCAATCTATTATTATTAAGTTCAGAATGCAAGACACAAAACAGGCTTCTCTTAAAACATCATGTGTTTTTTATTGCATGCAATATCAAAGACTTAATTTGATTTAGAAATCTGAGGATAGAATTATTGTTCAAAATGCTCTAATATTTTAGTAATACCATTTAATGACATGCATTTTAATAGATAATTATTTTCTTTGTATTTATACATAAACCTGAAATAATATTTTATTGGAATCATATATTCCAATCATATATTTGGAAGGAAAAACTTCATATTTATTTTGAGAAATTGCGTAAAAACTTTGCAAAAACCGTAAATATAAAAGTCATATTTATGCATTTCATTTAATGTATTAAGGAAAATATGGATTCATATGATTTTTAACAATTATCTTAATTTAAACTATCCTTTTTCAATTTCTACACACACACCACTATTAGCTCATACTCTCTATATATTTATTTATTTCTCTTGGTGGAATTTTCAATCGTTAATAAAATACACTTTAAAGCGCTCAATTGAGCTGAAATTTTATGTACATGATTATTTTGGATGACAATACAATAATTTAATTATAATTAATAAAAATTCATTAAACTAATTATTCAAAGAATTACAAATACAGCCACGTTGGCATCATTTTTGGCTATTTGTGTCAAAACTTGAAAAGTTTTTTTTTCTCACATTTTAAAGCGCTCATTTGAGCTTAAATTTTCTATACACTGTTGCTTTTGGATAAAAATGCAATATTAATATTAATATTTATATTAATTGTAACTATTTAATAAAAAATAGCTAAAATAAAATTCTTCTTTGTTGATCTAAGTAGGAATTGACTTAAAAAAATTTTTTTTTATATTACTCTTTAAAATTAAATAAGGCGCGGATATATTTAAATTGGGTATTCTTTCAGTATCTTAACAATAATAGTCGAATAATTTAACTACAATAACTCAATGTTAAAAATTCTTTAAAAGATTTAAACAAAGGCTATTTCGGATCATTATTTTTACTCAAGGCATCAAAACCGCAAAGTAATTAATTAATTTTTACTTTATTTAAACTTTTTAAAAAATAATAATTGAGTAAAAGGTATTTTTGACTAATTTTTGATGGTTGCTTGGAATACTGATTAATATAGTATGTAACAAAATAGTATTATAGGCATCCCACAAACGCTAAGATAGCTAAAGCCCTGTACTGCAAAATATTGACATACGCAATAAAAAGTAAGTATTTTATATATATATATAAAATCTTAAGGTTCGGATCCATGATTTTGCAAGAGCGTATAAATGGATAATATTTATGATATTTAGTGTCACTTAGATTAGAAAATGTATATAAAATTGTTTTAAGAATAGTATTACAATAAAAAATTGTTTAAGTACAATATTTTGACAAAAAATGAACATAAAATGAACCATTTTCAAAATATTCTCCTTTTGTGAAAAATGTTTATATTATACAATAATATTTTGCCTGTATATAGTTCAGACCTCTGTACAGAGGCTCAACTAGAATTTTTGAAATATATATATCTTAGAAGTGGGTTTATCTACGTTTTACGACAACAGAGGGGAGAAATTTTAAGAAAAAAACGCCGATAATTATTTCAATGGGTTGTAACTCTAAAAATAAAGTGAATTTTTCAAAAATCATAGTTGAGCCTCAGTACAGAGGTCTGAGCTATATACAGGCAGAATATTGTTATAATAGAAGCAATTTTAACAAAAGGAGAACATTTTGTAAAAAGGTTATTCTAAGTTAATTTTTTGCCCAAATATTGTATTAAAATAATTTTTTTTTGTCAAAATGTCCTTAAAACAATTTTATACATGTATTCTAATCTAATGGACACTAAATATCATGAAAATTATCCATTTATGCGCTTTTTTAAAATCACCTTAGTAGTCAGATACCTTAATTATATACATGGTGAATTATATTGCCATCTAGGAAGATGGCAATATAACTCCAATCTTTTATGAAACTATTTTTTTTATAAAAATCTGAACGAAGCTCCGATATTGTTATCAAAGGAGAATCTTTCTCCT
Organism: Trichonephila inaurata madagascariensis; assembly: GCA_019973955.1. Taxonomy (NCBI): domain Eukaryota; kingdom Metazoa; phylum Arthropoda; class Arachnida; order Araneae; family Nephilidae; genus Trichonephila; species Trichonephila inaurata. The sequence continues at coordinate 405,561 of BMAV01026534.1, read as the reverse complement.
ACAAGTTGAAATGGTCAATAACAGGAAGAAAAAGTGCCAGGTAATTGTTAAAGTGATAAAATTCTGACTAGCTTTGCTGTCTAGAAAGCGTTGTCAGCGAATTCGCAGACAGGCAAGTCAGCTGCTTTGAAGCGTATCTCTAGTGAGTTACCCCTCAAAGCAGAAAACCTCAACCACTGTCAAAGTGGTGACCCGGAATTCAAACATCGGATGATAGTACATCCTAGTCTAGCACTTCTGATTGAATATACATCTCATAATATATTCCAGTAATTTATACCAGCTCAAAAATCTTAACAAATGTGATTTAATGACAATTAGACGCTCTGTTCTCGACTACAGACTGCCAGTGGTATCAATGGAAAGCGTTCCAATAACGTTCAATGTAACAAGTACTATTCCCAATTACAATAGACTCAACCAGAAAGTTATCCTGCAACAACACTTTCCTCTTAAGACAGTACTTCTCAAACTTTCAATACTTGCGACCCAATATTCAACCACAATTTTCATCGAGTCCCCCTTCATACAATAACAATATATTCAATTCTATAATACTGTACTTGGACACGCTACAGCTACAATACCGCTATAAACTTCTGAGTGCCACCGGCGCATATAAACGTCTCGCTCAGCCAAAGCGTTAATTGCCCCGGAAGTATGTATACAACTTTCCGAAGTACAATCTTTTCTGTTCACTGTTATCCATAAAATTATTCTTTAGGCTTTGGAATGCAATAAAAGGACAGTGACAATGTTTGCCAAAGATTTACTTATTTAAGAGAATTTGTTTCTTTTTTCCTTTTCTTCCCCCCCCCCAATGTATCACATACACGCACGTACGTGGAAAACGGAGGCATTGGGGAGCGAATCACATAAGTTAAGGCATTAATTATAAACCGTTCAAATGATCGAGATAAGAGTTAATTTTTGTATAAAATTGTGAATATGACAAGCCCATGAGGTCACTGGTAATTATTAAACTTCTTAACTTAGAATTGTGAAATTAATTATAAAATACATTGTGCAGTATTGATACATTTATAAGTACATTATATCAGTGTAAATGTGTATTTTATTTTTTTATTATAAAAAAAGGAATTTTGTGTGTTTACTTACAGTAAATTAATTAACTTTTTAAATAATCTTTTGTTTTTGACTTTTCAATATGCTCGCGCCCCCTTGTAGAGTTATCACGTCCCCTAGTGGGGCGCGCCCCACAGTTTGAGAAACACTGTCTTAAGAGAAACGGGTGTGGCAATTACTCCTTCCCCCCCCCCTTCTCAATTCGAATCTTAATGTAACACGAAGAAAAAATGGCGAACTTCTTTTTGGATCAATTATCGATAGCAGTGATCTTCAAACTTTTCTGATGGTGTATTTATAGAACGAAAATAATTGTATAGTGTATCTCATGTAATGTGTGTGTGCATAGTCAAATATCATACAAATTATTTATTATTTATTTTAAACAATATATACGCATTTAAATTAAATTACAAATTTATTTCTTGAATTAACATTTAACTTTCATAGACTTCCTCCAAAGGCTTCATCGTGTGCGTATGTGCCTTAAAGCGGATCATTTATGATGTGCTCTCAAGTGAGACTGTACACAGTGACTAATGAAAGAATTTTACATTCCCGTAATACACGATCATACACTCTGCCATAAGCCCAACTCTGAAATGTAGGTCAAGTATCTTGTATCTATATGGGTACTCAACCTTTTTATCTGCTGGGCCGCATACATATGTCAGTTATTTCATGTGGGCCGCATACGTATGTTAGTTAATTCACGCGGGCCGCAACATGAGGATAAATGGTGGAGGAGGGGTTAGAATAAATGCTGTGGCCGCGGTAGCCGAGTGGTATAGGTATCGGATCGTGACTTGCCTTGTCACGAGTTCGAGCCCAGTACCACTAAAGACCCGCCGTGTAGGGCAGCGATGCACGTTAAATCTGTCGAGAGCTGAAACGTCCTCCCGTTGGTGTGGTGTGGTAGTTAGGAGAGGGGGATGCCAGCTCAGGTGTCTTCCACGTCACTTGACCATGGTTCAAAATTACGTGGTCCGTTGCCAAAAGCCCTCGTGTAGCTGAACAGTGCGACGTTAATATTCAATCAATCAATCAATAGAATAAATGCTTTAAGACTAAGATAACATTGGTAATTTAAAATGTGGAAAATTGATCAAAATATTATAACTTCTGTTCAACTTTTTCAAATTATTAGTATTTTTTTTGTCACTAATACTAAATTAGAAACATTTAAGAAATACTGCTTCACAATTTTTACATCACTAAGCGGTTTCATATGAGTACCAATAATGTAATAAACACACTTCATAGGATGTCTTTCTTACCGCTGTGATATGACCACTGACAAAACACTTTGTTGATGTTGCAAATATTATTCAAGAAAGTCTACTTATCACCCCTTGAAAGAGATCTTTGAGGAAAGTGTCATCGAATGATTCCTGTTTATTGGTATTTTTTAAACACAGCACTTTCGTGACAAATCAAACAATTACTGATCCATGTTTGTTTTTCACTACAAAATAGTCAACCTCCCAATCGTCTTGTAACGATGTATTTTTTTCGAGTATTTTTCGCTTGTAAGATATGAAGGACAGTTAAAAAATAGTTCCACCCATAAAATGGTCGCTACTCCACTGTTGTCTGTTATCACTCACCGTAACCGTTCCAAATAGGAAAAGAATATCAATTCGTACCCGTACAACACCGACAGCCAAAAGCAAAATTGATATATTTGATTTCTTGACAAAGAATTTCCCACCAAATATTCAATACAATGTTCTCAAATAAGGAAATTTCTCAGAGCAATGGACTATGACCTAGCCACTTAAAAAGGCTCGATGGACCGCAGGTTGAGTATGGCTGGCGTAGCCTATTTGAAGTATCACTGTTCTAGAGCATGTATCTGCGGAACTGCAGATTGATAATATAAATCCTCTCCAAAGTAACAGATATCAACCACTGAATCAGCAGTTTAATCCACTTCGGATTAACTATTTCAACTCACGAAAAAAATAATAGTGAATTTATTTATTCATCCCATGCTCTTATTCTTTTAACCCTTTATCTACCAACGGTACTTATAAGTACCACTCACTCTAAAATTACATTGAATAAACATTATTCCGATTATTCTGACGATATTTAGCAGGAATTTTCTTTTGAATCCACTCTTCCAAGATATATGGCAACACGGGTTCTATGATGAGTATTTTAGCGAGGAGGCGAATTGTTTTATAGCAGAAATTGCGTTTTCAGCTGACGGCGTTTCCAGCGAATTATGAAAATTGTCATTTTTGTTCCGAAAAAAGTTAATGTCTAAAGGTAAGAGTACTATTTTTTTATATGTTAAAATGAAGACCTTAGAAAACATAATTTGACTATTTATTTAAAGTGAATAGTGTGTATGCTTAATTTTACAGTTGAATATCTTTAATTAATGTGAATTAACTCCAACTAATTAAATCTACCAAAGTTGAGTATTTTGTTTATGTATATCCCTTAATTTTCAATGTACTGATTCAAACAAAAATATTGTATGAAAAAAAACTGCAGTAAATTATAATGCGGTCGTTAAAGAGTTAAATCAATTACAAACTTCGTAAAGAGGGAATGTGTTACACACCCAACTCTTTTTTTAAACAGTCGATACGTTCTTTAGAAAACCGTGCAAAAAAAAATCTTGTACAATAATACATTTGACTTATGGTAAATTTGGGGATATGTTCCACAACTTTAAAAAATCATGTAAGATTAAAAATTTCTAATCATTTTCTCATGAAAACATGCAATATGTAATAATAAAATCCGTGTTACATATTTATAAAACAAAAACAATTCATTTTTACAACAAAAAAATTAAAATTAGTGTACAATGAAATTGAAACTAAGAATTTATTTTTACTAACAACTATGCATCGCTACTTGATAACAAGCTTGCACGTCTATTACGAATTGGATCAAAAATGCTATCATCGGTAGATGTATCAGATACGTCAAGCACAACTGTCGGTTTTCATTTAAATGAAGAGTTTCTTTCATTATTAACGGCCTCCGTTGCTTTTTGTTGTTACAAAATTTATTATTAGCAACTGAAGATTTTTTTTTGTTTCTGAAATTGCTCTTATATATAATTCTTGATATTCTACTGCACAAAACTTAAGATTACGTTGAAATTTTAATACACGCGCTACGTCAGGTTCATGAGTAAGAAAATGCTGTCCCATACTTGTAATATAAACTTCAAGCCCTCTTGAATTAAATGATCTATTAAGGTATCCGACTACGTTCGGAACCGTGATTTTAAAAAAGCGCATAAATGGATACTTTTCATGATATTTAGTGTCTTAGATTAGACTACATGTATAAAATTGTTTTAAGGACACATTTTGACAAAAAAAATTATTTAAATACAATATTTTGCCACAAAATTAACTTAAAATAATCTTTTTTCAAAATGTTCTCCTTTTATAAAAATGCTTCTATTATAATAATATTTTGCCTGTGTATAGCTCAGACCTCTTTACAGAGGCTCAACTATGTGTGATTTTTGAAAAATTCATATTATTTTCAGAGTTACACCCAAATGAAATAATTATCGGCGTTTTTTTCTTAAAATTGCTCCCCTCTGCAGTCTTAAAATATGGATAAACCCACTTCTAAGTTATATATTTCAAAAATTCTAGTTGAGCCTCTATAGAGAGGTCGGAGCTATATACAGGGATAATATTATTGTAATAGAAGCATTTTTCACCAAAGGAAGGAATCACTATTTGAAAAAGAATTATTCTAAGTTAATTTTTTGCCAAAATATTGTATTTAAATAGTTTTTTTTTTGTCAAAATGTCCTTAAAACAATTGTATACATGTAGTCTAATCTAAGTGACACTAAATATCATGAAAATTATGCATTTATTCGCTTTTGCAAATTCATGGTTCCGAACGTAGTCTGATACCTTAATAGTTGAGCTTCACCTTCGACTTCATCGTTATCCACTCCTTCATTATCATAAACTGTCATAAATTCGATCAAATCGTCCTCATCCAAAGGATGCGAATCCCCAAATAATTTTGAAGGGATTCATTCTAAAACAACAAATTCGTGTAAAAAAATTGTTTAATTCGTGTACCGTGTTATTTCAAAATCGTGTAAAAAAAAGATTTGTGTGTACTTATTTACCTAAGGTGATTATTTAAATTATTCTTAAGAGATAAATCTATATTTACATGAAGAAGTAAAGTATGCAAAAGTTTTCGAATAGATTTGTTATTATTAGTTTTATGCAATTGGCTTATTTTACGTCAGTTGAATTCGAATGCCTCTAAACTAATAATTTAAGCCCTGTCTAGACAAAATAAAGTTCTGAGATTTAAGTACAGATTTTTAGAAATCTTCTAAGACTTGGGAAAGTCAAAAGTTAGAAATTTTTTTAAGCCTATAAAAGGGGGGTGCAGTATTTATATTTTGCCAGAAATTTATTAAAAAGTAATAAAGTTGGTTCTTACCGATCAATATAGTAAAATCAAAAATATACTACATAAATTTTGTGAATAATCACATAACACACAATATACTATATATATTTGTGTAAGATATAGATTGCATAATCGAATACAGTAATTTTATTTTAAATCTGCAGTTGTGCAAGTGAAATGTTTGTATTTATTTTTAAAAAGTAATTCAACTCACAAGAGGGCAGCATTTTTTGTCCCCTTATAATAAAAAAAGAGGAAAAAAATCTATATATTGGTAAAAAAAAGAAAGAAAAGATCTGTAGTCATTTGACATTGTTTTGCATATGTATGAAGAGAAATAGTTTTATAATATCACCTTATTCATGTATTATTATATAAAATGTCAGAAGTTATTTAGTACATTTTAGTGATATTTTGCAATATTTTAAATTTTTGCTTTTGTTTTCTCGAATATTTATGGATCACAACGTTTCAAAATTTTTAAGCACATAATGTAAAAGGGATTACTTTTTTGTCTTTATTTACTTACGGAAGTAGAAAGTAATCCAGAGGAAAAATCCCTAATAACTCGATGCAGTTGTTGGCTTTTGCTGATGACATTAATATCATCGTTCGAACACCCACAGCACTAAGAGACAGGCCTTCCTATCTTTAGAGAAAGAGGCCCTTAGGATGGGACTGAAAATCAATGAGAATAAGACCAAATGCATGCCTTGCTCTAAATTATGTTTTAATGATCCCCATTTTAAAATTGAAGAGTATAGTTTTGAATTTATTGGCAGCTTCACTTATTTAGGTTCAAAAATTAACAATAGAAACGATTGTACTTCTGAAATCCAATAGAAAATTACTATGGCTAATAGATGTCTTAATGGGATACGAAAATATATGAAATCAAATTTAATCAAAAGAAAAACTAATGTTCTATTGTATAAAAGTCTTTTAAGATCAGTATTAACTTATGCATGTGAAACTTGGTCCATGTCTCGAACAGATGAAAACTTGAAAAGTATCTACGCGAAAGGAAGATTTTACGATTCATTTTTGGAGGAATTCAGAAAAATAGAACATTGTGAAGAAGATCACATCTCGAGCTCTATCAGTCATATAAAGAATCTGATATTGTTAACTTCATCAAAATACAACGAATTAAATGGGCAGGTCACGTTATCAGAATGAGCGAAGACCTCTCCTCGAAAAAAGGCTTCAATGCCCAACCAATTGGTACACGAAGAAAGGGTAGGCCAAATCTTAGATGGATTGATGACCCAGAAAAATATCTCCTAGTTTTGAGAACTAGGAGCTGGAGAACACTAGCAAGAAGAAGGCTGGCCTGGAAAAGGCTTCTTGAGAAGGCCAAGGCCCACCCTGGGATGTCGTGCTACTGAAGAAGGAAGAACAGTAATCGAAAAATGATGAACTTAAAGTTATCTGACACATAAATCATTGAATTTCCTATCAAGTAACTTATGAAAATAAATATACAAAAGATTTCGTAACTGAATAACAAATTATCATTTTAAAATCTGTAGTTCTGTTAGTAAAATTGTCTGTATATTCTCAGCAAAAGATTTTTCAGTTAAAATTAAAACAATTATCTTGCAATCGTTTCTCCTAGCTACCACAAAAAATTAATCAATTTAATAATATTAACTAAACCAGTTTTATATATAATTAAGCTTTATATAAATTAAATACTAAGTTTTAAATTAATACATTATTTTAAAAAATCTTCATTCAATTCCATTGTCCCACTCAAAGGAAATCAAAATGTATTCTTTTCTTATATTATTTCTCAAAGATACATATTGTTATAAATATACTATGAATGTGCTATTAGTAGCTAGTAGAAAATTAAATATACTGAAAAGATACTTAAAATTAAATGCAGTTGTAATGTGTATAAACAAATATTATTAGAAAATATTAAGTACCCGTAATTATTTTAACAATTATAAGAATTTTTTTTTTATTGGGAATCAGTTTATTGTCAGATGTGACGTATTTCTTTATATGATCATCACTTTACAAAAGTAGTGAGATACAGTGGTGCATACAAGGATGGGTCCTAGGGATCCGGATCCCTTCCCCCAAAGCCCTTGATTTTTTTCCCCGATTAATTATAATTTTAAGTATATAGTACGTAAAATTTAATTAAATATTTTGTGACGGGTTCATCGCGTTTTCCACTAAAAACTCCACTTGGGTTCTTTGGGGCCGAAAAAGGCAAATTCTTTTCAACCAATTCCAGAAGCGAAGCGTGAATATGCAAATTGGGAACCTTTTAAATAGCAGAAATTTAACGTAAGCTATGACCAATTGGTAAGTGTTTATGCTAGTCTGGTTTAAGCACGTGAACTGAAGGAGAAGAAAGCAGTCATTGAGTGTGAAGCGATCCGTGACAAAGCGATCAGGTCAAGGTGGATACCATTCCACGCGAAATAAACAAAAGATATTTAGGATCCGAGAGGATTGCGGTTAAACAAGAGATAAAGGTAGGATAATTCTGTTATCTATTAGGACTGTGTATAAGTTGAGATTAGGAATAGGCTGGAATATAGGGATCAAAATCGCGCTTATTTGGTAATACGTATTGTGTGGTTTCTCACCTCAGATCCGTTAAGTTATAATATAAATATTATCATTGTTAGTGTTTAAGTTGATCTTAAAAAAGACATTTTAAGATCATGGCAACGCCTGGTTCTTCATTCACTCCCACACCTCTAGGTCACGAAGATAATTTAAAAGTAAGGTATCACCCACGGGCGAATACCTTACAATTTGTTATTAAAGATTAATTTTATTAAATAATGCTAATTATTCAATAATTAATTTTGTACTGTTTTTTGTTCCCGAAAATCGACAAAATCAAAAGGAGCATCATACAAGAATGGTGGACTTCCGACCCTGAACCCCCTCCTTGAAAAATTCCTATGTGCGCTACTGGTGAGATAACA
>BMAV01026534.1:340454-375837 GCA_019973955.1 Trichonephila inaurata madagascariensis | reverse complement strand
TTTGCAATAAAAAAAGAAGTTGATATCATGTGTGTGTTGCACTTACTTGAAAACTGTATCTGAAATAGCATTGAGTTGTCCTGAAAATTCGTGTAAATTTTTGTAAATGGTCTTAAGACAAGTCTCAATATATCAACATGTCTGTGAGCAATTGACAAATGTACATAATATGAAAGGGAATATTTCAGGCATCTTTAGATTTCAATATTTAGAATATATTTATTTTATATTTTTGAATATATTACTATAATTTTTATGTTATTTAGTATATATATTTGTTTGGTTTGATTTTTATATGGAAGGAAACTAAATACATTAAATACATTGGATAATTTTCTTTTACACTTAAAAAGCAGCAAAAATATCACATCAGCAGCAGAACAGATAAGCGCTGTTTATAGTGAAGGTGTATAGCAAAAGAGGATCATATTAAACTGGTTTACTAAGCTTAAAATTGATAAGTAGTTCAAGAAAGTTATGCCTGGTAAACTTGGAAATAAATCCCGTATTCTTGAATTTACCAACAAACCGGATGATTCCAGAAAATTATTGATTGCCATTAGTTTAATTGAAGACAACACGAATGAACAAATTATCAGAACTAGCGAAATGGGAGGCCATCGTATTTTATCAGATAATATTCGGCGTCATATGTCTTTGATTATACGATAAAAGTATTTGGAGTGTGGGAGATCTACCCCAATTAATCAAATTCACGAGATACTCGATCCTCAGAATTTCATATTTATTTAGGTCCTTACAAAAATCCTTTAATATCAAAATCTTTCATTCTTTCTATTGCATAAAAACTTGATTTGAAAAGATTTCTGTTAAAGAACTTGAATTGATAGAACCTTCAAGTTGTGTGAAAAATGGGAAGGGATTTGGAACAAAATGGTAACTAATATTCAATAAATATGTGTATACTTGAAACGAATCCCTTAAATTTTCCTAAAACATTTACCTGAATTTCTCGGATAATTCAGTAATTATTTAATGTAAAAAAGAAATAATTACCATCCTTTATGAATTTTTCAATAAATGATACTTAAGTACCTTAAATTAAGTTGATTTTTGATAGAATGAGCAATGTGTCATTGCTTAGAGATACTATTTGATAGTCAATGACTTTTTTGATTGTCAGTTATGATAAATATCATTACTGACATACTGTATTGTTTTGCTATTCCTGCTGTAACAATTCCATGCATTTGTTACATCAGGAATTTGTATTTATTATTTGTTTCATTATTCTGAATCAAGCTTCGATTATCTTTCAAAAAATAAAGGCATTTGCAAAACAATTTTTAGAAGGGTGCTTAATTATTTTGGCAAAATTAAATCAATAACTGCTTCAGACTTCAAATATTTTAATCGTTGATATAAATTACTAAAGTATCACAAACATCAGTAGCCAAAAGGTTACTTTTCTTTTTTAACCAACTAAATTTTTTAATAAAACTTTTTATCAATATGTACGAATGAAAAGCATGTATTTAATTCATCATATAATCTCGAGCATGCTTTGTTCTACTGAGCACTACTTACCAGGTTCGATTCCTACTTATTCCAATGCGCCGAAGGAGAGTCAAAAGATGTCACAAAGTCATAAGATGAATTCATACCACACAATATATTTTTAATGCCCATTGCACCAATAAAAAAGGTTTAAAGCTTCCAAAACACTATCTAAATAATCTAACTTTCTCCGTTAATACTAAAGGTCCTCTCGAAAGAAGAGCTATATAGTTAAATACTCAATATTTTTCCCTTTTTTTTAGTTTTTTTCTTTATTTTACAGGTACCGTGACAACACATCTTGGCAATATGAACCAATGTTCCAGACTACAGCCAGAAACATACGCGACCGTTCCAGAAAAAAAAGTGAAGAGGCCCAATACACGAATGGCGTTGGATATGATCATATCGACAACACAGAAATGTCCACTACTTGCATCAATGACGAGTCTTCGGAAGAAAGTTCCGATACAGACATAGACTCTGTAGTAAAACAATACAAAGATCAAGCTAGGATAGCCAATATGTCCGTGATGGAAGAACACGATCCATCGAACCAACTGCCGGAACCAACCCCGTCCAGTTCTTTCCGTGCCAAATTTGGAATAGCAGCCATGTTTCTGGCTGCTTTCGTCAATTCGATTGCCTTGCATTTTGGTGACATGGACAAACATTTTGTTTTTGTGCTTGTCGCACTGATATGTATGTTAATGTCAACTATTATCCAAGCAATGCTGCTTTGCTTGCCTCAGAATGGAAGGCCATCTGGCATTACTGGGATTTGTTGTCCGCAAATACCTCGTATGCCTTGGATACCAGGAATGGCATCATTGATCAATACTTGCCTGCTTGTTCATTCTTTATGGATGGTGTGGAAAGTTTACCTGGGATGGTTCCTCTTAGGTAAGATATCTCTTCTATTTTTTAAAAATATATATACTATATAGTTCTTAAGTAGTTCGTTTCAAAATATTGTAATAGATTTGTTAAAGTTCATACTCAAAACCAGTGGCGCAACAGCCCATGAGGGCCAGGGCCTACTGTGCCCTTCCTGTATACGTGACCATTGGATGCTGAGGTGGATGAGCAGATGTCCCAATCAGGTGGTCAGTCTGAAGCGAGAAACCCCCAGTGTTTAAGCCCCAAAGCAAGATTGGTACTCATTTATCGATCCACTGCAGTAGGGATGAAAGGCTGAATCGACCTTGCCCACGCCGGGAATAGAATCCGGGCCTGTAGTGTGGAAGCGCGATACTCTACCATTCGACCACTGGACCTCTTTAAATTTCATAACCTTTTAAGCTTTTTTAAGTCAGGTGTCGTCCACGTCACTTGACCATGGTTCAAAATTACGTGGTCCGTCGCCAAAAGCCCTCATGTAGCTGAACAGTGCGACGTTAACATTCACTCACTCACTCGCCTATCTAAATATCAAGTTAATCAAAATGTCTTGTATTCAGTGGTGCACACAAGGGGAGGGGGTGTCCTAGGGGTCCGGGCATCCCCCCTTAATCCTTGATTTTATTTCAATTGGTTATAATCCTAAGTATATATTACGTGAAACTTAATTATGTTTTTGTTATTAACAATTAAATTTATTAATTAATGCCAATTATTTATTCAATAATTAATTATGTACTGTTTTTGTTCCTGAAAATCAACAAAATCAAAAGAATGTGGTGGGCGGCGTATTGGAGCATGATTCCAAAATGGTGGACTTTCGACCCTGGATCCCCTCCTTGAAAACTTTTGTGTGCGCTACTGCTTGTATTGTAATACCCGCGATCTTTCTTCACTTCCTATATAACTTAAACTATATTCTTCAGCATATCGCTCGAATCATTTGGCTCTTCACAAACATCGATGCAATTCACTTTGGCTCCCCCCTCTTTGCTTCTCTACAAATGACTGGCTGTGCATCAGATAAATCAATACTTTTACTTTCAATTGAAACCCCTTGGTCAGTTTCATCATCTGGATCTATGTCTGAATCTTCAGTCGCTTGGAAAGGCAAAAAATAAATCAATATCTTCCTCCACTGTATAGTTCGTGTGATGTTTATGCATTTCCTCTGTAAGAGTAAAAAATGTTGCTAATCCTCCAGGATCTGACGAAGTCAGACAAGATCAATTAGATCGTTGTCTCTCAAAAAGTCCGGCACAAGATGGGGATCAGTGTAGATGTCGCAGGGAAATGACGGAACTAGGAATTTGATCAAATCCCTAAGGAATATGATGAATTGACGGGAGTTAATAAAATAACGTCTCTTCAAGGTCATTTCCCTAATGAAAGTTATGGATATTGAATCCCTGAAATGTTTCAGCGAAATGATGAAATGAACTAGTCAGAAAAAATAAGGAAGATTTAACTGAAAAGATAAATAAGATAATTTCTAATATGGTGCTAACTATAGCCAACGCAGTCCCCCTATACAGCGTTTTGCATTGGCAAAATGCTGTCTGGGGGGGGGGGGAATCCTTGTACTTCCTTACCAAATAGGCAGTACTATCGATCCCCCAGATATCAATGGCACTATAGGATTAACATGGGTATTGATATTTTAGTGTGTAAGCCCTCTCCTGCCCAAAGCAGGTCATCATTAGTAATGAAACTATGAAGGGGGCAGGTCAAGTCGAACGACGCCACCGCGAGCTCTTCCCTGGTTTCCTGTTACACATTTCCGTCCCTTTTCACGAAATCACTCCCCCAAATATCCAGCAACCGAGAGGAAAGATGTTACACATAAAAAAATACCAGCCTAATTTTCTAATTATTTGTTAATTAGTTTCGAATAAATAATTTGCATTTCATTGACTATTGTTGTATTGTTTACTCTTCTACATTTAATAAATGCACCCTATTTGTTAAATAAACACTTTTAAATTCTTGACAGTATTATTTCATCATTTCACTGAAACGGATAATTGATTTGTCAAATCCCCTACTTTCATCAGGGAAATGACCTTGAAGAGACGTTATTTTAACATCTCCCGTGAATTGATCATATTCCTTAGGTATTTGAAGAAATTCCTAATTTTTTTCGTTTCCCATAGATATCTTTAGTTTTGTTAATCTTGTGAGATCCATACAACGCTTTATGTACTCGGAAGAATCCTGGTGGTCTTGATACCTTACACAGATGACGAAGATCTTTTTGTTCGCTGAGAATGAGAGGCACTTGATGTGACCACTGGTAAGACGAGGCAGTGTACTCTGGGAGCATCTGACATTTTTTAGTGCTAGGGCCAGACAGGGTCCATACCATTGATGAGCGGGAGGCACTCTCCACTCCAACAAATTTTGAGATTTTTTTTTAACAAGTATAATTCCTGATAGAAAAGGATGGATGTAGAGGGAATTGGAATATTACAGCCCTCCTTCTCTAGTTTATCCGCCATTTCATTGCCGTGAAATTCGACAAAGAGTAAAAATTACTTGAACTTAAGCTATCCGGCTACGTTTGGAACCGTGATTTTAAAAAGGCGCATAAATGGATAATTTTCATGATATTTAGTGTCACTTAGATTAGAATACATGTATAAAATTGTTTTAAGGACATTTTGACAAAAAAAAAATTATTTTAATACAATATTTCGGCAAAAATTAACTTAGAATAAACTTTTTTCAAAACGTTCTCCTTTTGTGAAAAATGCTTCTATTATAATACTATTTTGCCTGTATACAGCTCAGAATTTTGTACAGAGGCTCAACTATGATTTTTGAAACATTCACATTATTTTCAGAGTTACAATCCATTGAAATAATTATCGGCGTTTTTTTTTTCTTAAAATGTCTCCCCTCTGTTGTCGTAAAACATGGATAAATCCACTTCTAAGTTATATATTTCAAAAATTCTAGTTGAGCCTCTGTACAGAGGTCTGAGCTATATACAGGCAAAATATTATTATAATAGAAGCATTTTTCACAAAAGGAGAATAGTTTGAAAATGGGTCATTCTATGTTCATTTTTTGTTAAAATATTGTACTTAAATAATTTTTTATTGTAATACTATTCTTAAAACAATTTTATATACATTTTCTAATCTAAGTGACACTAAATATCGTAAATATTATCCATTTACACGATTTTGCAAAATCACGGTTCCGAAAGTAGTCGAATACCTTAAGCAAACTAGAGATCTCTGGTGTAAGTAAAACATTAAACTTACTGTAACGTATACTTGAATTTCTGTATCTATAAATCAGTCGACTAATTTTACATTAATAATCATAAATACATGCAATTACAGGAAACAAAAACGAATAAGGAGTCTGCTCTGGAAAAAGCGGTTTCCGGATATTGATCTCTTTTCTTAATCCAGGTATGTGGCCGCGGTAGTGTAGGGTTATGGTTGCAAACTCGTGGTCGGTGTTTGCGGAGTCGTGAATTTGAGGCCTAGCGCCACTGAAGACCCACCGTGTAGAGGGGCTGTAGCACGTTAAATCCACCATTACCTCGATCATTGGCGTGTTGATTTAAAGAGCGGGTGCAAACTCAAGTGTCCTTGTCACTTCCTGGATGCTCAAAATTAAGAAGCCCATTGCAAGTAGCTCTAGTGTTTCTTTTTATAACGAAGCTAATAAACACTCACTGACTCTTAATCCAAGTTTAAAGCTTCATCGTGTAATCAAAGTGCTTATTATTATTATTTTATTCTGTTTTGAATGTATTAAGAAATGTGTGTGGCAGCATAACTGAAAAAAGTGGTGTAATAGTTTACTATGGACACTTAAAAAATCGAGGAAATTCGTGTTATTTACTACGAGTTTCACACAAGATTTTTTTAAGATTTCATATATATATTGTTACGAATTTTGTTAAATAGTGTAAATAATTTGTATTTGAGTTTTTTAATGCATTTATATTACTGTATGTTATATTTATTTCATGTTAAAATTGTGCTACTCACAAGCAATGCCACCCCTTACGTTATAATGGCGATTCAATAAGAACTTGGTGAAATCTTGGCGGTAGAGCCAAGTTGGCATCATTTTTGGCGGCCAATTTGGCGTCATTGGTGACCATGTTGGCGAGTTCGGAACCCTCTGGAATCTTCTAGAAAGTAGTGGATCTCTCCACTAGTGTCACGTTCAATAACACGAGCGGTTATATTTCTGGAAGTTTCTGTCGCGCCAATAAATAAAGATGCTCGCCGGTACGGCGATGAGTCTGATTTTATCCAGCAAATAGTGAGGATTGTTTTGACTAGCGATTAGCTCGGCTGTGCTTGTGAATAAGCTGTTACATGCCTGTATTTTTAAACACTGGCAATTGTGTTTGAGAGCTTTTGAAGGTGTAACGACCTTCGGAGATTTACTTTGTGAATATTACTGCTGAATCCTGTATTTAAAGGATTGGACTTTTGATAATAAATTCGCATCGCTCTTAAAAAAACTGTTTATTTTCTTTGTGATTGTTTGGCATAAAATCCACGAACCCGGATCTACATAACAATATATTCAGCCTGTAAGAATATGAGAAATGTCGTGTTGATCGTGAGAAGTGAGCCTAGATCGCGAAGTGGCTCAAAGAGGTTAAGACCAGGGACATCTTAAGACTTCTTGAGGTCCTGGTCCCATACTCAAAGGTAGGCCCTGTACCCTTTACACAAATGTTTGCCCTACTTATGACTCTTAAAAGTAGATAATACACATAGCATACGTTTTCAAATTCTCGTACGAACAATAACCCGAAAGAAATAAGGGTGCATGACTTTCAATCACACAAACTGGCTCGACCGACTGCCACCTTTTGACTGAATAAGTAATGATGGTGTATGGTGTACGTGGACAACGGTCATCTCATGTAGCCAGTTTACATATCGTCCGAAATTCCCAGTTCTTCTGAATCTACAACCGGAAATAACATTTGACCGCTGAAATTATTCGAATTATGATCTTATTAAGGTATCCGACTACGTTTCGAACCGTGATTTTAAAAAGGCGCATAAATGGATAATTTTCGTGATATTTAGTGTCACTTAGATTACAATGCATGTATAAAATTGTTTTAAGGACATTTTGACAAAAAAAATTATTTAAATACAATATTTCGGCAAAAAAATTAACTTAGAATAATCTTTCTTCAAAATGTTCTCCTTTTGGAAAAAATGTTTCTATTATAATATTTTGCCTGTATATAGCTCAGACCTATGTACAGAGGCTCAACTATGATTTTTGAAAAATTCACATTATTTTCAGAGTTTCTCTATATTCCGAATGTGGAAACAGTTCCAAAACAATTATTTAGCTTGTGATTCTTTCTTTTCCTCCAAGTTCAATTCTGCAGTGTTATCTTAAAAAAAAATTTTTTTTTAATTAGAATCAAACAGTTTAATTCACAGTACAGTGGTACCTCGACATACGAGTTTAATTCGTTCCGCAACCTTGCTCGTATCTTTAATTACTCGTATCTCGAAGCAAATTTCCCCATACAAAACAATTGAACTACCATTAATCCGTTCCAACCTCCAAAATGTCACCCCAGTTATTTTTGTTACGTGGTTTTGAATAATAAAAACGTATTTATAAATATCAAATATTTATTTCACAAAAACAAAAAAGAGAATGTAAAGAAATAAATTAGATATCTTCACTGGTCTTTGCCTTCTCCTTGGAGCTGCTTTTCTGTCACCCACACCATCAGCAGTTTCTCCATATTTTCATGAAGGGAGGTTCGCAGCTTGGAAATTATCGTAAGGCCCTTAGCCGGCGTTACACTCTTTATCAACTCCTTCCGTTTAAACACAGAACATATCATGGACGTACTACGGCCATACTGCCTCGACAACTCGAACACCTTGCTCATGTTTTTTTATAATTTCACGTTTTAATTCAATACTCATCATCTTTTTCTTAGCACTTGACTTTTTACAAACTTTCTTCCGATCCATGGTTATAAAAATAAATGAACTACAACTGTAAATGTAAACGCAACACAAAACGCGAACACAACTACACAACTTATCACAGCGGAAGCACGCTGCTAACTGATCGTGATGGCGCGACTGCGTGTTACTACCGAACCGGACTCGTATCTCGAATTTCGCTCGTAACTAAAAGCAAAAAATCACTTGCTCGTCGGCTCGTATCTCAAAAAACTCGTATGTTGGGGCACTCGTATGTCGAGGTACCACTGTATTTCAAAATAAATTTTTATAAAGTCCTTTAAAATATATTTTAGTTGAAATGCGATATCTCTCCCACTATATTTTCCCTACAGGAAAAAAAGTCATTACTTTATATGTATTATAACAGATATATCATGCATATTTTGTTTCCTATATCTTAGGATGATAGTTCATTTATTGTTAGTGAATTTGAAATGTATTGCCTAATGACCTGATGGCCAATAACTAGGCATTTGATGAATAATAATTTGAACTTTATTGAAACTGCAATTGTTGTGAAACATGAAATGAAGTAGAACAAAACAATACACTTTGAATAGCTGAATATATTGGTTAAAACTTCTGATTCCAGTGAATGTTCTAAAAAGAAAGCAGGTAGTTTAGCATAGATATTTGAAGACATTGAGTCTAGAATTGTGAAAATTAATGCAATGCTAGTTCTACACTGATGTATTGTTTTGTATGAGAGTGAGAGATTTACCACTTCTTTGTGTGAGAAGAAGTTATAGCCTGGTAAAATATCACAATAAGTTATCTAGCTACAATGACCATCACAGAACTTCTGCCTATCTCAATTCTTGGCTTAAAAACCAGCGATTATAGAAGCATAGCCCTTTTTCTTTGTCAGTTGATTTGAGCCTTTTTTCTGGTAGAGCTGAACCTCACTCCTCAAAGCCCTTTTCCCATTTATAATTCGACTCTGATCGAATACATTTCCAGAATGAGATATTGACCAAGGTGTGTAAAGGCTCTGATATACCAGTATTTATTAGATAGATTGCTCCAGAGACAATTCAGGCTTCCCTCACTCGGCATTGAAAATCTATACTGATGGCAGAATGGGTGACGGTGGTATTTCTGGAAGCGAAGTGTGCATTGAGATACCTAATGGTACATTTGACATCAAGATTAGGAATATTAACTTCTGTTCTGTTTTTAGGTCTGAACTTATTGCAATAGATAAGGTATTTAAATTTATTGGCACTGTTTCTGACCTTGTCTTCAGGGACAT
Organism: Trichonephila inaurata madagascariensis; assembly: GCA_019973955.1. NCBI lineage: Eukaryota > Metazoa > Arthropoda > Arachnida > Araneae > Nephilidae > Trichonephila > Trichonephila inaurata. The sequence goes on along the minus strand of BMAV01026534.1, from coordinate 366,177 downwards.
TTGGATTTTAACTGACAGTCGTGCTTCTATACAGCACTTTTCTCGTTGGACAACTGTTGGGGATACGACAAGCCTGAATATTCTGGATGTTGTGGCTCGACTTTCTTCTAGACACTATATTTTATTTTCAATGGGTCCCCTCCCATATTGGATTGAATGGTAACGAGATAGCCGAGAGTTTAGCCAAGTCTGCCGCTGCTGATGCCTTGCAAGGTGACGTATGTCTAGCTTTTGCTTAACTCTCTTCTATTAAAAGGATGGAATTGAATGCACTTTGGAGAGTGCCTCCTGCTCACCCTTGGTATTTTGGGAGAAAACCTCGTTAGTGTCACCAACTTAATATTCCTAGTGATCGGCAGACGGCTCTATCGAGCTTTTTTAGTGGCCACACATCAAGTCTCTTACTTTTGAACAGCGTCGAAAAGTCTTTCCAGAGTGTCATAAATGCGAGGCTGATCAGGCCTCCCCGAGTCATATTCTTAATTGTTTGAGTTTTACTTTTGACGGAAATTTAAGAAATCCCATTTTAATTCCATCCGAGATAAGAAACAACACTGATGTAACATAACATACATAAAGTACCTATCATAGTATTTGCGTTGCCACGGTAGACAAATGGTTATGGTTACGAATTCAAGATTGCCATTGTATTTGTATCAGTCGAGTTCGAATTTTGGTACCTCGCCTTGTAGAGAGACTGATACCCATGAGACTCAAAGTCCTCACGTTGGTGTGGTGTACAAGTTTGGGGAGGGAGATACCAGGTAAGATGTTGTCCTGACCAAGCTGTTAAAAATTTGAAATCCATCATAAATGGTCCTAATATTGCTTCTAAATCCGACATTAATAAGCATTCCATTAACCACGAACAGTTCACAGTATTATGGGTATAATCTATACGTTTTTATATGAGTTATACTCTTGTGTACAGCCCCTGTAAGCTCTTTTCAAAAATTTTTGAAACTCGTAAAAATATATTTTTGATAAGAGTTATTCTATAAAACTCTCTAGAATAAATATTTAAATTATGTAGTTCTGTTAGAAACAAGCCCAGTTGGGGATTCTTTTTGTAGACAATTGACGGTGTACGCATAAATTAGTCAGCAACCCTCTTTGATGTTATAAGGCAGCACTTCTCAAACTTTTAATGTTTGTGACCCAATATATTCACACAATCAGAGTTTTCATCGCGTACCCCTTCCATACAATAACAATGTATTGAATTTAATGATACTATACTTATAAGCAAAATCTTTAACCGCTTAAGTGTCACCTGCGCATATAAACGTTTCTCTCAGTCAAAGTGTTAATTGCCTCCAGACGTATATATACGTTTTTCCGAAGTACGATCTTTTCTATGTACTGCTATCCATAAAAAAATTCCGAAGGCTTTGGAATGCAACAAAAGGGAATTGGCAGTGTTTACCAAAGGATTTACTTATTTCAGAGAATTTGCTTATTGCGAATTGCCCCCACCCCTCTTCAATGTATTACATACGCGTGCCTACATGGAAAACGATGGCATTGGGGAGCGAATCGGGTAACTTTAAATCGGCAGTATAAAACAATTAATTCTAAACCGCATAAATTATCAAGATAAGTGTTAATTTGGCAAAATCATGGGGTTACTGTTAATTATAAAACTTGCTCTTAACTTAGAATTGTTAAATAAGTTGTAAAATACATTGTGCAGTATTAATTCATTTATAAGTGTATTATGTCAGTGTAAATGTGTATTTTACTATTTACTATGTCAGAATGTAATTTGTTGGCTTACTTTCAGTAAAAAAATAATTTTTGTTCAATAATCTTTTGTTTTCGACTTTTCAATATGCTCGCGCCCTCGTAAAGTTATCACGCCCCCCTAGGGGGAGGTGCCCAACTGTTTGAGAAACGCTGTTATATAAGGGCAGTAAAAGTTCGAATTCACGATAGTTTCTTAATATATTTAAATAGAATGATCTCGGTACCGTTTAATATTTCCAATAAGTGCCATATAAACGCAATTCTATATAATTTTCTTTATCTTACAGGCTTGCTGATCTACTTCGCTTACGGTATCAGGAGCTCAACAGCGGCCAACTCATTTTACAATCTGCATCCCGCCCACATCAAGCTGCATCCGTTGCCAAGTTACGGAAACAACTGTGTTACTCAAGTGGTGCCTTCGCAGAGAAAGAAAAACAGACCCAAGTCCATTAATCCCAGACGAAAGTTATTTCTGGCATAGATTATGTTATTTGCGAAAAGAGATGATGGCAGGTTTTGCTTAACGCATGCTAATGTTTCGAGTGTTTCAACAACAAAAATAATATTGAAATAAACTTGTCTCTGTTTAATCTTTAAATAATATAAACCAATTTAATGGCATGCAATAATCTCATATATAACATTTCCATCGCCATAAAAGGGGAATTTTTTACGTATTTTCTTACATGACATTCAGCTTCCGAATATATTATTCGAAGTTAATATAAACAACTATCAATGAAAAATATTTGTTACACAAATACGATTACAATAATTTATTTAGACTATTATCTACGGGGGAGGAATGTGTGTTTTTATCAAATTTAAGAGAATATTCGATGTCGAATTTTAGAATCTTTCCATACGCAGAAAATGTTATGAATCTATAAGTTAACTTTTTCTTTCCGATTATGACAAAACTTTTAGTTTTAATACATTTTTAGGGGACTATTAAAAATATTACAATGCAATTTTTCTGTTTAGTGTTAAGAGAAAAACAAAATTTTCAACAGCTAATATCTTTCAGGTTAAAACAAATAACAACGAACGTCTAATGAAAAGTAAACAGAACTTAACCAGTAAACATTTATTAAAAATTTTTTCTTTCGAGATGAAACACAATTCTAAATTTTAAAATATCCTCTCCAATTCACCGCGCTATTTTATTGTGCATACAACTTCATTCTAAAATCATGAGACCAACTTTGGAAAATTAAATAGTTTGTTAAAAAACTTTTTTTATGGTAATATGTGAGAGAAAGTAACGCACAGAGGTACGAATATAAGAAATGAAACATAAAATGAAAAACCTTTGTCTACTTACATCTTCGCAAAATGTTTCTTCACAGTAATATATAGCATAAGTGCTCAACATTAAGATTATCAATAGCAAAAAAAAAAATCTTAGCAGTGCCGATAGTGATTGGCGAATAATTCAAATGTGCCACGGTAAAAAACGCATTGCAAGTATGCGATTACCCTTTGCAAATAGTATGTTGCAAATGACTTTTGAAGCAACATTCTTTGCAGTTGGGCGCATCGCAGTTCAACTAACCATACGGAAGAAAAGAGTATTCACACATTTTCAGAATAATATCAACTATTTAGATTAGTATTACCCGATTTTCACAAGTAAACGCGGCACTGCCTATCAAGGAAGACGTTGAATCTTATGGATCAAGTTGCAAATAATTTTTGGTTGCCTCATAACCATAGATGAATATTGGATCTATCGATGTGTTCCAGAGTTTAAAGAAATCAAAAAGGAGTAAAAGCACCTCTCCCCAGGGACGTCTTAAGACTTCTTGAGGCCCTGGGCCCATACTCAAAGGTAGGCCCTGTGCCCCTTACACAAATAGAGGCCCCACTTATGACCCTTAAAAATAGATAGTGCATAGCATACGTTGTCAAATACTCGTACAAACAGTAACCCGAAACATAAAAATGTGCATGACTTACAATCGCACAAATCGGCTCGACCGACTGCCGCTCTTTGGCTTTATGAGAAATGTTGATGTATGGTATTAGATCTAGGCCATATACTTGGACGACGATCATCACATAATAATACATTCTTGCCACTGTTGCTAGTTGACAAACAGTCCGAAATTACCAGTTTTTCAGAGAATATAACCGGAAATAACATTTGACGTTAAAATTATTCGAATCATGGTCTTATACGAGGGCTGTTTAATAAGTAATAAGACTAAAATTATTTAAAAAACAAAATACCTTTAATCGTTATCATTAACATGTTTTTTTTTTCAAAATAACTTCCGTGGCACGTAATGCATTTATCCAAAAGTTCTGTCTACTTCTTAAAAACATGTAAAAGTCCTTTTGTGAGAGCTATTTCAAAACCGCCACAGTCTTTTCACGTGCTTTGTTGCTTGCAAAACGTTTGCCTCGTAATTGTTTCTTAAGTTGAGGAAACATCCAGAAATCGCATGAAATGAGATCAGGACTGTATAGAGAGTGTGGTAAAATCTCAACGTTGTTCTGCTGCGAAACATCCCGTACGCAACGAGCAATATGTGGTCGGGCAATGTCATTGTGCAAAAGGAAGCCATTTCGAAGCAATGGACGTTCCCTTTTAACGTGATGTACCATTGTTCGCAAGACATTCGTGTAGTACGAGTCGTTTACGTTAGCACCGGGTTCGACAACGTGTTGATGCACAATTCCTTTATAATAAAAAAAATTATGGTCATAACTTTACCAGCCAATTTCACAGTTTTTGATTTTTTGGGAGTAGGTGAAGATGGATGTTTCAATTCACTTCTTTATTGTTTTATGGTTGGGTCATAGTTATACAACCAAGCTTCGTCTACTGTGATAAAGCGTTTTAAGATATTGTTGTCTTCTTGTTCTAGTCTTTAATCATATCTATCGTATCATATCAAAGGTCTCTGATGCTGATTTTTGCTTTCATTTCGACAACTGGCCGCGTCTCGTAGACGTCCACAGACACGCTTCAGTTCGATCTCGTGATACTCAAGAATACGAATCTGTACACGCCATCTATCGGTAGCATTTGTTAATACAGACAGCAAACTTTTCTTATGCCACAGAAATTAACATTACGATGAGTGGTTTTGCGGCAGTAAAATTAATCTTATTACTTATTGAACAGCCTACGTACATACTCAGTGGAGAACGAGAAGAGACCTAGACCCATGCTTAAGACGACCCTGCCTCTCCCCAAGAAGTCATCAGGAAAGGTCACATATTATCTTTTTCAACTATCGTGGAATTTAAGCATACTTACGGGAGAAGTGTCAGACCGTCACTAATGCCCACTGAACAAAATGCGTAATGTTCTAAACTAGAAATCCCGCATTATGATCACTAAAGACTCCCGTCTTCTTGCCGGCAATGCACCTGCTAACTCATCTCGAGGTGCGGTTAAGGAATCAAAGCAATGGCTTTGAAATTTTTCGCACATCAGCTTCGTTCTTCCGATCTCTCTTCAGGCAACTTTCTTTTACACTCGAACTCAAAAAGCCATTGCCGTATGCGAAAATAGAAAAATATAATACTCTTTAATTTTTAAACTAACATTAAAAAAAGTTATGTTGCATAAAAATACGGGATAAAGTAAAAAGTAATTTTAAAAATGTTAAATGATTATTACTGAAATTAAATATCAAGCATTTTAGATTAGCATATATATATATAGCCCCCTAACAATTTTTCCAAAATATCTTGTTAACTAATGATCGAATTCGAATAAAATTTGGGGTGCAAAAGCTTTATAAACCATTCTATTCCATTTCCCAAAAAATCAAATTCTAAGAGTGGAAAGATATATTTTTTAAATTAATTATTGCTGATTAATTAACATAGTTCTCTTTGAATGATTAACGTTAGTATGAATTTTATCCAGCTACGACGAAATGAAAATAATGAAACTTATAAATGGTGTTCCATCTTTTTTGACATTGTAAAAGGAACTTATCATGCATATTTTATGCATGCAATGAATACCTGAGTATGAGCTGTATAGAATGCTAGACATCTCCAACTGTTAAAGAGATCTTCCACAAAAGTTTGAGCAATAAATACTAAACCAAGAAGTTGAGTCAATCTATACTTATTATTCTTCCAACAATTCATAATATTCAGAAAATTAAAAAAATTGTCAAGCAACTCACGTTAATGTACATTGCACACACACAAAAAAAAAAAAATAAAAAGAGCAAAAGCTTTGAAATTTTGTTGGCAAAATACATGGATATATATATAATGGCATATTATATAAGTATACTTTATATAACATGCAGTTCTTGAATTTCGTCAAAGATCATGTACAATGTAATTAAAAAAATTGGCAGTTATAGAGACTGCCGATAGAAGTGAAAACTTGGAACGATTAGTATTAAAATTTGAAATTTCATGTTTGAATTAAAATTATCAACGTCAATCTGATTTTCACATCTATTGACACTCCGAGCAACAATTATATGCATGTTTATATATATGGTTTTTTATTATTTAAATATATTACGGGCTCTCTCTCTCTGTACAAGATCATGACAAAATATAAATACAATTCAATTGAAATAATTAATATGCAGTCATATTATTTATATGGATGTATTTGTGTATTTACTTAAATTTCAATGTACTTGATTTTTACCGTTATTTTAATCGTTTACATCATTGTCATCATTAATTTCAACAATACTTAGACTTTTTGTACTTTCAATTATTTCATTTGTTCTTACTTATTGTAACTAAAGTAAGAAAGGAAAATGTTTGATACAAATTTATCTACATATAGCGTAAGAACCGCATCGATCGTCGATTCATATTTTGTAGTACTGAGTTTTCAATCACATTGGACATATTTAAATTAAGTGTTTCGTTTAGAAATTCAATTAGTGGTAGATTTTTATCATCTTCAAAGTTAATATTGAAGTCTCCACGTAAAATCATCGGTACATTATCATATTTTTTGCCAAATCTTTTTTCGAGTATTTCAGAACCTTCTTTGGTATAAATCATCAAATTTTCGAATAAAAATTGTTGTATCTGTCTCATAGATTTTCCAAGCAAAATATAAACGGCAACCATTAATATGTATTGCCCATTCTCGGAATCGCAACGAGCAACGCATATTTCACCTATATCAGAAACATTAACACCAATGCTTCTAGTGAATTTAGTATGTATGCCCATGTGAAGTAATGACGTATCTTGAGTATTGTGATAAATAGCTACGCCTGCTGCTGGAACTTCGGGTCTTTTATAACTTACAACAAAGTTGAAATTCTGAATATCAAGAAATTCTTCGTTTTTCATAAAATTTTGTAAATTTCTAATAAAATCGAATGATATAAAATTATAGATAATCATTTTGCAAAAAATAGCAAAGCACGCATTTTATCTTTGACAATTTAAATTAATAAATAATGATTTCGAAATTTTAAATGTTTAAATAAAATAAAATATTTAATGAAATTATAGTCCGAGCCATTTTTATTATTTTAAACTAAAAATTTTAATGATATAAGATAATAAACTGTAATTTTGCATTAATAACCATACTTTAAACTTCAACACATTAATCTTGAATTATTATTAGATTTTATAAAATTTTTAATTTCAAAACCCACGATAAAAATATGATTGAATAACTAGAAGTCTGTTTTACCACGGTAGTAAGAGAACTGTGGTGTCTAAGCCACTGTGAAATACTAATCCGGATTGTGTGATGCATTGCAGAGGTTAAATATTAGAAAATAAATACAAAATTTTCAATCGCCAAAATAAATACGAGTATTTAAAATAATTTTCTGCTATTTATTTTTCATCTTAAAAACATTAGTATATTTATTTAGTACTCCCTATTGTACTGCACAATGATTCTTCAATTGAACGATTCAAATAATAATCAAACAAAAACACTATTTCAACAATGCACAGTATATACACATTGAACTTTTCACTTAATCCATTCAATTTCACTTATAAGATAAACACAACACTATACGTCAGCTGTATAGCTACAGATATACTGCTATAAGCATGTCGGTGGCGCGAACGCAAGAGATTTCACCCATCCAAAAAGTGTAAAGGCTGTATCACACGTACACGTTTCAAGCAATTTTTCGTTCAATTCGTGCAATTTTTACTCAGTTGCTATAGCAACGGCTTTCGAACAACTTTTTGCTAGTGAGCTCAAAAAATTGTTCCAAATAAAAGCTGCTTGAAATTCTAGCCAATGGGGTTCTTCGGTGTTCCACGTCATAAACAAGATGGCGGCTTCATCTAACACATCAGATATGCCGTATAATACTTTAATGGTTTATAATATTTTAATGGCGTATAATATTTAAAACAGGATGGTGCTGAATTTCTGTTTACGCCCATCAACAAAAGCGCAAAAGAAATAATTTTGGATGTTCGTTTTCCGAAGCAGAAAAATCGGTGAGTAATTTTTCAATGTGAAGATAGATCGCGGCTGACGTCAGAGAATGTCGTTTTGTTTACGGCAACCCTTCCTCCTCAGTAGGACGAAAAATTGTACCAAAAATGTACGTGTGATACGGCCTTTAGGCGCACAGCCAGTCATGAGCATGTCGGTGACGCGAACCCATAAGATTTTCCCCTACCAAAAAGTGCCCAACGCGGCTAAAGAAGTTTTCACTTCAAAAACATTTTAATACTTAAATGCAATCCTGATGTTCGCAACACATTGAATTCAATGATCTTGCACTTTTTCAAAGCAAATATATTGCAGTAATTACTTGCACATTTTATTTCGAAGGTGTCAGTGTATAAAAGCAACTTAATAAATTGCAAGCAACAGATCTCTATTTGAATTTAATTTGTCATACTTTGAAGAAACACGAGGGCTATTGGCAACGGACTTCGTAATTCTGAACCACAATCAAGTAATGAGGACGACACTAGAGCTGGCACTCCACTTTCTAAACTTTTAGATCCCCAACAAGAGGACATTCAGCCTCGGCAAATGTAACATAAATCAACCCCTCAATATAGCGACTCTTCAGTGGTATTAGAGCTTGAACCATGTCGACCATGACCCCTTGGCTACTGTGGTCAACAATTGATCACAAGGTTTTGAAACAAATTAGTGACAATAACTACACCAAGCTAATGTCTCATTTCCAAAACTGGTTCATAACACTGAGTCTCAAGTGGATTCCACATTTCTTCTATCAACTATCACACAGTGACCACATTCTCCCTTTTTTTTACTACATGCATTTTTAACTACTAGACTAGCCTTTTTTTGAATGTGCAATAGATATTTAATGAAAGCTTGAGGTTCAACAAATTACACTTTCAATGACACTTATGTAAAATTTAAGATAGATTATCTTGCATATTTCAATATGATTGAATACAATATTTCTGCTACTATTTAATGTTGCATGAAAAAATATTGATGAACTTGTAATGTTTGTAATAACTTGTAATTTTAATGTTTCTAGGAATAGAAAGGTGAGGTAAAGAAATCTATTTCAATGTATGCCTTATCCCTCGTTTGTAAATAATTGGTGAAATATTGTTCAAAAGGCCAACTATAGATTAAAGTCAAACATCTTGTATGAAAATTTTTTTATCCTTATTTTATATTATATATATAATTGCAACTCTTATATATCCAAATATTTCATGTAAAATCATATAGTATTTGCAAAAAGTGCAATTGGGTTTTGTTAGTGTATTAAAAATCTGATGCATCGAAAAGTGACGGAAGGGCAAAATACTCAGCAGCCTCATAAATGACAACTAAAATTAAAGATCACAGGCCATATGAAGAAGTTGAATATATTTAACATGTAGCAGAAATATGAATCAACAATGATTAAATAATATTTTTAAAAAAATCAAACCTTTTGCTTGCAGAATCAATCATTACAGTCTTAAAAAAAACCCTTATCTCATGTTCTTAAGATAAACATTGAGAAGAAAGTTAAAATCTATATGATTTCTTTAAAACTATATTTGAGATCTAATTCAATGTACCTTCATTTCTACAGGAAACAGAAAAAAATTTCTTTCGATGAAATATACTACAGCTACAGCACCTTTAAACTAGTCATAAATTTTTAACTTAAACATCGATTCTTAAAAATATAGATCACAAAAAATCACAAAGTCATAACATTTCAATCATAACTGTTATTAAATCAAACTTTTTTACACAATTCCTACTATTAGTTACTCTCTCCCTACATATATATATATCTTGTTCAAATTTTCAATTGTTAATAAAATACTTTCTATTCAACCATTCAAGTTCGCGAATACATTTTTTTTCAAATATTAATTCATTTATTAAATTAAAAAATGAATAAATGGTAACAAACAAAAATAATAGTCAAACAGCACATATAGAAAGGAAAATCGTTTGTTGTGTCCCTGTAGTGCAATGGATAGCGCGCTGGACTTCTAATCCAAAGGTCGTGGGTTCAAATCCCACCTGGGATGGCCTAATTTCTATGAATGTGATTTCTTTTTTACTATATTATTTTTTATTACAATAGTTAAATTTAATTAATGAATAAATAATAACAAACAAAAAATAATCCAACACCCTATATAGAAAAGAAAATTGAAAGGAAAATCACATTCTATTTTGTCAGTTAATATTTGATTCTGTCATATGTATATACATATTTATATTAATTGTAACTATTTAATATAACGTAACTATAAAATAAAAATTTTCATTGGCCTAAATACACTACTGGTCATTAAAATTGCTGCACCAGGAAGAAAAGCAGATAACAAAATATTTATTGGACAAGTATATTATACTAGAAATAACAAGTGATTAAATTTTCATGAAATTTGGGTGCATAGATCCTGAGAAATCAGTATCCAAAAACAACCACCTCTGGCAGTAATAACAGCACTTATAGGCCTGAGCATTGAGTTAAACAGAGATTGGATGGTATGTACAGGTACAGATGACCATGCAGCTTTGACGCGATACCACAGCTCATCAACTGTAGTGACTGGCGTATGGTGATGAGTCAGTTCCTCGACAACCACAGACCAGACGTTTCCTATTGGCGAAAGGTCTGGTGAATGTGCAGGCCCAGGGCAACAGTTGAACATTTTCCCTATCAAGGAAGGTCTGTACAGTACCATCAACAAGTGGTCGTGCATTATCCTGCTTAAATGTAGGGTTTCGCAGAACTCGAATAAAGGGTAGAGCCACGGGTTGTAACACACCAGAAATATAACGTGCACTGTTCAAAGTACCATCAATGAGAACAAGAGGTGACCAAAACTGATAACCAATAGCACCCCATGTCATACTGGCCAGGTGATGGGCCAGTATGACTATGGCAAACGCACGCTGCCCACCATGTCATGGAACACGGATGTGACAATCTTGATGCTGTAAACAGAACCTGAATTCATCTGAAAAAATGACCTCTCACCATTCATGCACCAGGTTCGTCATTGATCGCACCATTGAAGACGCTCCTGTCTGTGATGCAGAGTCAAGGGTACCTACATCCATGATCTCTGAGCTGAGAATCCGTGCTGCAGCAAACATTGTTGAACTGCTTGTGCAGACACTTGTCTTGCAAACGACCTCAATTCTTGACTCGGGTCTCGTGACGTGGCTTCAGGATCCATTAAGGCCATGTGGGTTACATGCCTGTCTTCTCGGCTGCTAGTGATAGGGGACCATTGAAATCCAGCACAGCATTCCATATTACCATCCTGAACCCATCGATTCCATATTCTGCTAACAAGTCATTGGATCGCGACCGATGCGAGTAGCAATACTGCATGGTGTCGCTACCGGCGCCTACTTTGTCTGAATGCGCTGAAAAGCTAATCATTTGCATATCACAGCATCTTCTTCCTGTCATTTAAATTTTATGTCTGTAGCACGTCGCCTTGTTGGTGTAGGAAATTTAATAGCCAGTAGAGTAGAAAAAGACTGAAATTTTTTGTTTATATTGCTTGTTTTCTGTTAATTCAAAATTTGTGAAAAGACAAAATTCTCAAAACAATAAATATATAAGCTACACATGTGACAAATAAAAAAGATAGTAGCTAAACTGGCTCAGTTATAATTTTTGGAATATAAATAAACACAAGGCAAAAGTAAATAAAGTTAATTTTATTTCAGACCTTTTAAATAAAGTTTTCACAGGGTAGTAGTCATTACGACTTTTGCAGACATGAACACTTTGCACAAAAACCATGGAGGCAAAAAGTACATCATTATAAGAGAAATTCATCATAAATTGTATGCAATTTTTTTTAAAAAAAGACAACATAAAAACATGTAAATCAAACAACAGCAATTAAATTTATCACTGGGAATAAAAGACACTTTTCTTTCCTAACAATAATGAGAAAACATTTACAACAAATAGATTCTTTCAGCTACAAACACAACTGAGCGCTGCTGCAAGACGAGCCACTTTTATTTTTTGTTAAATCGGCTTAACTGTACCTTTAAAGAAGCAAACTGTCTGACGTAGCACCATGTCAATGTGACAAACAGACAACACACAGTTAGTGTCAACAATGAAATAAAGAAATATCATGGCAGTGACATATGATTGAATAAAAACAAAAAAAAATAACAATAATACTTCAAATAAAGAACAAATCATGCAGACATGTTCACTGAGATTTAAAAATCTATTTGTACCAAAACAATTTAAGTAGGCTTATACATCTGCTTCCAAGGGGGGGAAAAAAGAGAAAAAAAAAACATTTTCATTTCACTTTGTGAAATGGTATTCATAGAAATATGCTATGTAATTAATAATTGGAAACATGAAGCATGAATTTTTCTCGCACAGCATACTGTGGTCCTTTTGCATAGCAGCTTTGAGTATGCAGAGCAAATTGGGAGTTGACACTTCGAACATGAAGATAGTTTTAGAAAGATTAGCCACTAAATGTTGTCTATACAAAATTCTTTCAGAAGAAAGTTTTATTTAGAACTTGTCCATTTTTTGCATTTAGCTGGCTAGAAGTTTTTTTCTACAGTTATTTCTGTACAAAACGACCCTCTAATTCTTCAAGAAATTCACCACTTGCTTCATAACTGAAACAAAAAATAAAATCAATTGAGATGAAAGAGGAATGAATATATAGCAACCAGCCTAACACAACTTTATGAACCTATTAAAATATAAACAATATATTTTAATTACTTCAAATAGAGGTAAAGAAGTTAAATATGTATTCAGACCCTACTTACTTAACAGCTAAAAATTGACTGAAAAGAGTGACAATAACCAAATTTTAAAAAATTCATTTCCTCATACATAGTTTATTAGCTTTTTTTTAAATACAACCTTCAACTTTTACGCTACAAAACACAAAACATACATTAAAGAGAAAAAGTGTATTCTAAATTTTGTTAGAGATAACCATATAAGTAATCTGAACCCCAGGAACAAAAAAAATTATAAAGGAAGTAGCAATTAATAATAAAAAAAAGCACTAACGAACTACAGAAATTCAGCTTTCATAGATTTGTTTCACAATAGAAGGATGATGAATATAGAATAATTTAATGTAAACTAGCAAAAATATACTAAGCAACTCTTTGAACTTTCTTTAAAACATATAAGCAAAGAAAAAAATAACACTATTTTTTTTATTTATTTATATGTTTTATGCTTCAAAAGGAGATACATTCCAAATTACAAGAAGTTATCATTCAGCAATCGCAACATTTTACCTAAATTTTTTAATTTCTCATTTTATGGAACCGAAATCTTAACTGCGCTGGTATAATGTATCTTTTAAAACCTTGTAAAATGTAACCATTAGCAAACAAAATGGTTATGCCTTTTATGCAAATGTCAATAGTCGAAACATATAAAAATTACATCAATAACTCACTTGTCACAGTCTTGGACATTAGCCCCTGTCTTGGCACTATCAAATAAGTTAAGGGGTCCAGAGTCATCAATCTGCAAGTTCCATAAACAACCAATCAGCCCTTGAGGATACTTTCCAGCTGTCATCAACTGATGATTTGGCACACCACCTACAATTTACGTCAATATCAGTACATACCAATTACAACACTCACTCATCCTTATAAAAATAATAATTATCTATTGCACTTACCTATATAGATATCACCATCTGTGTTAAGCATCTGTAAAATACCTTTAGATTCACCAAATTCCTGATGAATACCATCCAGTTCTAAACTTCCATGACGTCCAGTCCTAAGAAAGAAAAAATTAAAATATAATTTTATTTATTTATTTATTTTAACATTACACAACACTGAAAATTTGATTTTTACACATTTGTTGCATTTTTAATGTAATAAATTTAATTTTTTTTATATATATATGAAAAGTAACATAATATCCAAAAATGCTTGGATTATTACAAATCCAAAACTAAATTTGGATTACTTATGTATCAGTTTTTATAAAATTAAATACACATTTGTTTTTTTTATGTATATTTTGAAGTAAAATTCAATTTCTGTCAGAAATAACTGCACAATGAAAGTAAAAACATTAATTATACAATAATCTAATAAATCTATGCTTATTATTATAGCAATATTTGATGGTGTCAAAGAAATATCATTCAAAATAAACAACAAAATACTTAAATATTACTATTCATCTAAAAATATTACAGAATACCAAAATTATTTTTTCCATTACTCAGCATTTATCTGAATTAGAAAAAAAATACTATGGTAAACACTATTATATAAAATCATACTAGACTTTGATATTAAGAATTAAATAATATATTTCGAAAAGCATTAAAATAAAATATTAACTTCTATTGTTAATTGCTTGCATACAAAACAAAAAATTTCAAAACTTACCTTTTCAAGACAATAGAATGAACTTTACCATCATTCACTTTCACAGGGGATTTAATTTGTGCAGGACCACTACCAAGTTCATAACTAGAAAACAGCAATAACTAATATTTAAATTTATGTAAATAAATGCATAACTAAAAGAATTTGAATGTATTGCTGAATTTTAAGCTATATTACTTTATATATATTAAAGTACTTGTAAGCAAATATTTTCTACTTAAGTTGATTTTTTAAGCCATGGGAAATGAAACAATTTGATAATTAGCTATTTGATCATAGATGGATGAGTTAAGCCTAAAACAATGAAGAGTAGAGTAACCTTATGATAAAAATAGCAATTAAATAATAAGAGAAAGATTGAAAGTTCTATGTTCATAATCTGAAATTAATAGAAAAGGTACAATTAAATTAATTTACCATATTCAAATACAGAAAAAAAAATTACACTGAAAAGAATCTAAAATAGTAACTTCAAAATGGAATTCCATTTTTATTTCATTTATAGAAATATGTACATTTGAATTAAAATTATTTCTTATAAGTCAAATAAATAATTGATTAAAAATAGTTCATAAACTAGTGTACATAATAAAGGCTTAACAATGTTTTTCAAATTATTTCTTGATCAAAACAAACATGCATTTTTTAACAAAAAATTAATTTATGACATAGTATAATAAAAGAGAACAAAATAGTATATTCCAATAAAAATTTCATTGAAAAAATAAGAAAAGAAAAATATCAAACTGTGTAAATTTTACCTGAATTCCAAGAAACCATCAATGATAGCAGCAGCTAAGTAATCTTGACCTTTACCATCTGTATCTGGTTTCTGACCATGGAAGAGAAGAAGGCCTTCAAGGCTAGTGGTGGTGAAGGAGAAACTAACCACTTCATCTTTAGTTGTAGCAGTATGAGGCAGAAGTTCATTTTCTAAAGCTAGATACCCATTACCTTGGAAGGAGACTCTCTCATCGAATACAGATGCTATAAAACAATTTGAATGTAATCAAGAAAAGTGAATTAATAGTAATAAAATTCTACAGTATAATTAAACAGTTATATAAACATTATAACATTAGTTAGCAATAACCAAGAAAAGTTTGTTTTACCAAATGCTACAGATTTTACAATGGTTAGAAATCCGAGACCATACCACCATACTTAATTTTAATTTTTAAAAAAAGTCTTTTTTTTCATCAATTAAAGAAATATTATATAATTTCATAAATACTATGTCAGTGTTATTTGCTGCTATTTTAGAGTTGATTATGTTTCATTTGACATATATGAACATACAGCCATGAAAGAAGCAGAATTCCATTTCTTACAAAAAATATTTAAAAAATGGAATTCTGATGCAAAATTGGATTCTCATACAAAATATTTCAACAAGAAATCAATGGAAAAAACATTACAAAATTCAAATAAGATTCACTATATTCCATTGATTATTATTGATTTTTCATTTCAACAATTTGTGGTGTATGAGTGAATATTTATTAATATAAAAAAAAATTATTTATATAATACCTTCTTCACAGTTGGTGCCTTTGAATCTTATAGGACAACTGCACTGGTAAGAGTTTCCAGAGCCCACGCATGTTCCACCATTCTTACAAGGATCAATTAAGCTGCACAAGTCAGTTTCAATTTCACAGTGTTTGCCTGAAAAAAATTTCTCAATTGTAATTTATGACTATTTTTGAATAATTATATTGTTTATTACAAATAAATTAAGTAATACTTGAAAAGTATGTATTTTACAGCAATTTAAATAAGTTCTATTTCTTCAATCAGTGCTAACTTTGAATTTTTTCAGAAATAACTTTAAAACAAAGATATTTCTCATGACAAACAATAAAACATACTTATTTTTTAGAATTTTATAGCATTAAGAAAGAACATAGTTCAACTGATTATTGATTTAAATGTAATTGAACATTTCCTTTCAAAGGGTGAAGTATAAAACTGTAAATAAATTTAAAAAATTGTATTTTCAATAATTTAATTTCTTCATTAAGACATTTTTCCTACAAAAAATTATATTTGCACATATACCAGCACTTTTTTTAATTTTTGAAAATCTTACATATAAAACAGTATTTTTCTAAAACAAGTTAATAAATCAGAAGCTATACATAATCTTAAATTCTTTTGAATAATCTATCTTTTTCCTTAATAGGTTTAAAAATTCCGGATAAAATTCAATATATTCTGTTCAATAAAATATAAGCAATTTTAATTTTGCATTACACATATATTCTTATAAATTATTACATTACAAGAACCAATATCAAACAGTATATAATGAATTTAAATACAATTAAGAAATGGAATTCAAAATTACACTAATTAATAACATTTAAATTAACATAATTATAAATAGTGTGTAAATTATAATCATTACATTGTGACAATGCAAAATTTAGTACAAAATAAAGTTTTTGTTAGAAATTAATAAAATCTAAAATATACCAACCTCTATAGCCTTCCTGACATTCACAAACAAAGCCTTCAGAGGAACCTTCTTCTTCAATGCATATTCCATCATTCAGACATGGGTTCTTCTCACAAGGCGTTCTACTTCCACAGTCTTCAACGTTAGATGCATCAATAGCAGAATTAACTAAATCAATATCAACACCATTCACTTCAACCTATAAAAATTTGAAAATGTTGAACTCACCTCATCAAATTTAAAGTTTTACTGGGTTTGTAAGTATGCCAGGAAAAAATAAATTGCCTTCCTTTCAGTTTAAATTCATGCAAATTCAATAAGTTTAATTACTTAAATAATCAATTATTTAACAAAATTTCTCAAATATTTTTTTTAAAAAAAATTATGACTACTGCTTTTGAAAAGTAGCCATTACATCCTATTGACACTTTAGTTGTTGCAAATGTCACCTGTCTGACGGTGTCAGATCTAGGTCCTCAAAACTCATCCTAGCAAAGGGCTAAGTGTACACCTGTCATTATCCGCAGCTTAACACCATATAGGTGACAGTGCAATTTGGCTTTATTCCACCTCAATTTTGAGGGAGAACCATCTAGGGGTGGTCAGCAGTTTCCCACCTCTCTACCCCATCCACCAACCTCACGCAAGGACTTGCGGCTTGGCGGCTATTTAAAGTTTCTCCATGTAACACAGGCACTATACATTTACAAATATCCATGCCTTCTATAACATTCGAACCCAGGCCCTATGACACAGCAGCCAGCATCACTGATACTGAATGGGCAGCATGTATACTTCTATTTGTAAATACCATAGTGTTAAAAGAGTTGAATTACTGTAGTTTTATGGTAAGAGATCTGACTACAGACAAGTTGTAGTAAACAAATAGACAGAAAAAAAAAATATTTATTTCAAAAGTAAAATATTTTAAGAATAAAAGATATGCAAAAAATCTATCATGTAAAGTAAATTGTTTGAGAAAATTTGTACAATAGCATTTAAAAATTTTTAATATACTATACATCAAAATGTCCATTGTAAATGTATATAAGTGAAGATATAAATTAAAAAAATTTTTTAAATAAATAAAATAAAAATCCAATTAAGATATTTCATTTTAAATGGTAGTTTAATGCATAGTCATTTATTCCACAAGGCAACAAGTGTATGTGCTTAAATGATACTCATAATATGCATTTCACTTACATGAGCGATACATCCATCAAAACCATGTTGGACTTCAGCATAAGGAGAAATGGATATCTTATGTTTGTCAACAGCTCCAATGTAGAAAGGAGTATGCAAGTTCAACCCTCTGGTTATACCAGGGGACATTCCTTTTGAAGCAATTCCATCATTTACAATAAGTGAACCTTCTCGCATATCTCTCTCTGCTACGATGCTTAACCAATCATCTTGTAGAAGAGGTTCTTGACTGCGGATAATAGCTGGACCTAAACACCAATTTAAGCAAATGAATATAAATACTACATAAAGTATTGGTCGACAGATATAAAATATAACAATATACTTTAATTCTTAAGTAGAGAATAATGTATTGTTTTAATTGTTTACTTAAACTTATACTCAATAGCTTACTTACTGTTATTTGAATGTGAATAGATGTTTAAATGTTATTCTGAAGAGGAATGAAAATTATTGACTTAAATTTAAACAGATAGAAAAATGCTTAAACTTTTGATAAATGGCAATAAAAATTTTTTTTAACTTACTAAAATGAATTTTGCATTAAATTACGAGTAGATTATTTTACTAATGATTAAGAAATATTCATATTTAAAATGACAAATAAAATTACAGAAACATTAATATTACATATTTCAATTTTAGAGTTCATTAATTATTATCTTTTTATTTTACAAAATATAAGACGTAACATAAAAATCTTATATGTTAACCATTATTAAAATAATTCTGAATCATACATCTACTGTACATTATTCATTGATAATACACAAATTAAAATGAAAAAAAAAATGCTAACTTCATCCAATTAAAAAAAAAACCCCACAAAATGTTAGTTAATCTGAATTTGTTATAAATATAATTTAATTGAGGTGATTAGAGCCTCACAAAAAGACAAGATTAAATTACCTGATCCCATATCAAATCTAAATTCCACACTCTTGTTTCTAATAGCTATTGATGTAAAATCTCCACTGCCATCTTCATGCTGAGCACAGTATGCAATCAAACAATCATCCAATGTTCGTGGTTTGACTCGCATGTTCATTTTCAGGGTTGTTAGTGCATTGGGAGTTGGATAAGCAATGTAGGCATCATCAGAGAAAGCAGGCTCAACAATAATTATGTCTAAAAAGAAATTATAATCATATTGGAATAAGCAAATTCCATGATTATTAATGCAAATGGATATCTAAATTAAAAAAAAAAAAAAAAATTGGAATCTAAATTTTAATGAAGATATTTTTATAGTAATCTTTCAAAAAAGTAATAAAAATGATTTTGCAAATTTGATTGTTTTATATTGATTAACAAAGAATGTAATTCAAAGGGAAAGATAAAAATTTAAATATTTCTTCAATTTCTCTACAGATAATCAGTTAAACATTTGGAAGTAATTTGTATCATGGGAATTAAAAGACACACTGATAAATTGCATATCATCAATATTTTGTAATTAAATCTTTTTTAAATAATAACCAAATTTTATCTTTATCAATTAAAATAAAGTTATTTAAAAAAAACTAGACTAAAACCCAGCAAGAATATTAAAAATGAATAGCCATAGATTATAAATTCACCAAATAAGTTTCAATACACATACTGTAATATTTACAAATCATTCATGTTTAGAAACAATATAAAAGATGGCAGATATCAAACATTTTGTCTCAGGTCAATATTTTAAAAATATTTTAAATTTTCTTTTTAATTTGGTAACTCTTAATCGGTAACCTACTACACAGAGATTATAAATTAAGCTTCAAGAAATCAGAGCTTATAGAACATTTTTTAAAAACCTTGCACAAAACTGAAAGTGTCCAATTAATATTCTTAACACGAGAGAAACATTAAATGTGAAAAACTTTAAAATCCAGAATAATATTATAAAAACATTTCTTCTGTTGTGTTGTGGCCAATGCCACTTGTCTGATGTAGTCAGATCGAGGCCCACGAAATTCATTATGGCAAGGGGCTAGAAATACGCATGTCGTTGGCCTTGGACTTGAGCACTATACAGGTGACACTCCGAATTAGCTCCGCGAAATTCCACAAAGGGACGATAGATGGCGACACCCCTTATCTCTCTCCACCTCTTCAACTTTGGCACGGAAATGAAGGGGTAGGAAATATTCTCCAGTCCCCTGCACTCGTGATTCAACCCACAAGACTTTCGGACCCAATGATTTAACAAGCATGTACTCTGTGTGTACTCTGAGGGTATTTGGTGGCATTGAACCCAGGCTTTCCGGTCCGGATTCCGATTCTCTCTAACCACTAGACTATCCCCGGCCTTAATCACATTTCTTGTAAATATAGTTAATGTATATTTTATAATATCCTTTGATTAACTGCAGAAATTATACCTTTTTCACAACGAACACCTGTTCTTCTTAGTGGACAGAAGCAGTCGAAACCTCCTCCAGGTTTGTTGATACAACGACCTTCACCACAAACTCCTGGGTAGCAAGCTTCACCAACTTTCTCACAATCTCTTCCAGAAAATCCTGGAGGACATATACAATTGTATCCAACCATAGTCAAGGCTTCTTGGCAGACACCACCATGAAGACAAGGATTAGATGAACAAGTTTCACAAGTCGAAATTCCATAGGATTCTGCTTCCCTGAGGAGATTGTGCACAACTTTTCCAGTTTTGTAATGACTGATACAACCTATAAACAAGTAAATGAATACAATAACATTTAGTAAGTGCTAAAAAGTAAGTATTAATTCTTCAGCAACTCATTTTTTTATAAATTTATACATTACATTAGATATTAAGACATTATATAAAAATAATTTTCACTGCAAAACAAAACTCTATGATACATATTTATTCCAAAACAAGAAATAAAAATACAGCAAGATATTTATTTTTAGAAAAATTGTAATTATTAAAAGATTAATACATCATAAATAACTCATTACTTGATTCTAATATTAATAATATTGTTCAAAATGAAAGATGATATATGTTGAAATAGAAAGATGTAGTATAAGTAAGAAATATTTCCTCACCAATAAATCCTCTTAAGGCTCCAGCATTTGATTCAATTAGTCCAAAATCAGGAACAGAGCCTATATACATAGGTTGCACCAAATCAAGCCCCAAGAATTTACCTTGTGCTGATCCAGTTACTTCTGGTCTATCATCTACACGCAAAAATCCTGAGAAAAAATTTGATTGTTACTCAGTGGTTAAGTGCAGATCATATTCAATGGAGATATATATATATATTAAAACAAAAAATAATTAGTTGAATGTTTATTTATCAAATAATTAAGATAGAGTTAAGAAACTGTTAGAGCCCAACTGTAGAGGGTGCTTTGAAAGTACAGGAATGAAAGGGTGTAGTGGCGTTTTATACCTACATTTGAGAAAGAGACAGGGAGCGAAGGCATGTGGCCTGTCCTGAGTCCCCCTCCAGTTATTACTGATTATTTTAATTGACTACAGCAAAATTGTTATAAAAACATCTAAAATTTCTTGCATTCATCCCTTTTAAAATTGAAATGATAAATTTAAAAAAAGACTATTCTAAAAAATTAAAAGCATGCCTTTTATAACTCAAAAAGCAAAATATTGCATAAAATCAAACATATTAGAAGCTTCAATGAATATGTGAAAATATTGCTTAGTTAAAATTTTGATTTATGAAGATTTATTTTTAGATACAGACATTAACAGTTAGATATGCTTCATAGTAATTAATAACACTAAAATTAGTAATTATACAATAAGAGCTGTTGTTACTACGATTATACTGTACAAGAGAAAAGGATATTAATTTGACTTGAGCATTATTACTGTTACATTAAAAATAGATGTAGTGTTCTTTTTATGCTGGATAAAGTCATTTTGAGTCATGGTAAAATGAAAAGAATTATGCCTACATTGATGATCAAGCTTTTTGTCACATAAGGATGTTAAATTAAATCAAACTTAATACAAGCCATATTATATTTGAAAACTGGTGATGAGCTGTTTATTAAAATTATACTAAAAGCAACATGGCTGTTGACAATGGATCTCATAATTTTTAATTATGGTACAGAGACAAAGATAACATATGAGTTATAGAACTACATTCTCCTAATTTATACATCATGCTAACATGAAGAATTTGAGTCCCAGCAGATTTATCATATACTTCAGTCTCTTTACATAACTCACTTTGGAAGGGTAATGCCCAAACTCATTAACCTTCAATTGAAGTTTATTACTCTACCAACAACAGTCCAAGTAGTCAGAGGCAAAATGAAGCCTCAAACATGTGATCCTATTATCCTTTAAATAAGTCTCAGAATGATTAATATTAAAGGTGTTTCTGCGATGTTAAAAAATTGAAAATCTAAATTCTTAAGACATATTCAGAAAACAATAACCCAAACAAAGGGTTATATCATGCATTCATTATCTTAAACGTATAAGTATTTTAATTTACTTATTTTTAACAAAATCAATGCATTTTTCCCTGTTTAAAAATATGTTCTATAACTTATCTTATATACTTTAATATACTAAATGAATAATTATTTTGCATCCAAAGAAAAATTTTGCATTTGTTAAATTTTTCTAAATAAGAACATTGTAATGCAAACATCTGTCTATCACTATCAAAATGAACTAATATTGATATTAGGATATTTTTCCCCATCTAAAGATGTGTTCTGAAGTTTGAATTTTACCTTTTTACATTAGGGTAACCTAGACATTTTAAACAATACGAATTTTTTCACATGGAATAAAATTAATGTTTTTTTAATATATAGAATATTGAATTTGAAAATTTTCCAAAATCTTAATATCAGGTTTTAATTAAATGTATTATTCTGAGTATTGAGACTCTTAATTAAAAATAGGAAAATTAGTTCGGCTTTAAATTTAAAATAACAAGCATTGAAATCTAGATATGCTATATTTTACCATCTTTCCTCTCCCTCCTAATGTGAACTGTGTGCCATTTTCTCATTTCAACAGGTTCAGTACTTCTGATGACAGCAGGGCCAGATCCAAGCTCAAACCTGAATTCTACATAACCATTGTTCAATACAAGAGCTATGAAATCTCCTTGTTCTTGCTTTTGTCCATTATACAACAAAAGTCCTACAAAATATTTAATTTGTTAAATCATTAGGCATTTTATGAATGAATGATGCTATAATGCATTTAAGATGATACAGCTGTTTTCTTAAGATTAATCTGCAGATGGAAATAAATATTAAAAAAAGAACAAATACTTAAAAATATACACTGTGACTTTTTTGCGGTTGATATGAAACAGAGCACTGAATATCGATCTACCTTAAAAAAAATTAACTTTCAAATTAGCAATTGGATAACATATCAGATTTAAATAAATTTCAGAATAGTCTTGAGAAGAATTAACTAAAATATAAAGGTACATACCATTCATGCTTTCAGGCTTGAATGCTATTTCAACTTCAAAACTCAAATAGGCATCAGAAAGAGTTGGCATTCTCATGTAAGACAATGGAGTCTGTGAGAAGTATGGCACAACACCTATGAAAGGCAAGTAGGTAATAGTTATTTATAAATCATACAATTTCAAAAAATCAGTAGATTGAAAAATGTTTAAAGAAATAGAAAATATAGAAATAGTATCCAAAAATTTCAAAGACAGTGTATATGTCAGTAAGTTTTTAAACTGGCAATACAATGCTTCAAAAAAGAAAAAGAAAAAATATTTATGCAAATTTGATTTAAATATAGTTTTAAAAAAAATCAGCAGGGAAACTCCCTCATACATTCTTACCAATATCTGTAGTTTACAACCAAATTTGGTACTTCCATGGCAGCAATGTCAATGTTCAAGATAACACAAAGATGGCAACAATGACCTTTTGTTTCATATAATGTCACCAATATGGTTGGGTAATAATATGCAAATACTCAAAATTTTCTAAAATTCTTATTTTTGTAAATTTTATCAATTATTTTAATTATGCTTGTTACTTTGAGGAAAAAAAAACCCTCTTCAAGCAACACAATCCATCTTACTGCAGTTAGTCAATTCTTTCCTTTTATAGCTCTAAATCTGAATTTTTAAATATTTCAGGAAAATGAAGGGAAAATTGTTAATGAAAAATAAAAACTATACAAGATTATATATATGTTATGTTACATTATGTCATCAATTTCCATATAAAAGTTTAACTTACCAGTCACAATTAAAATAGTAGGCACATCTATAGTTCCAACAGGGCTCTTAGCAGTGCAAATATAAGTTCCAGCATCTTCTCCCTTTACATCAGGTATGGTCAGTTGTCCACCATTGGTTGTAGCCTCTAAAGGCAAAACACCTCCCTGTTTGTACCAAGTATAAGCTACAGGTGGGTCCAGTGTGGTTTTACAATCCATTACAACAGTTGATCCAAAAGGTGCAGTTCTAGTCTCCACTAGATCAGGTGTAACAGTTGGAGGAACTGAAATAATTGCGAAATTATTAATCTGTGTACTTTAATTATAAAATGCAAGGCAATTATAATAAATACTTGACAAATTGAAATAATATAAGTGATTTTAATACATAGCAAGATGTGAGGAATCAATACTTACAAAATTATGTCCATATTAGGAAAGGCATGAAAATACAATATATGTATTGTTTTTGAGAAAAAGTGGAAATATAGATCAAATGTTATATTTAATTGATAAAAATTATAAAAAACAAATGAATTACATACAAATTTTTTATTTAAGGAGAGGAAGAATTAGAAAGGAAAGTATATAATGCAACAAATAAAAATTCTAAAAATCAAATTAAGCAATTAATGAAACAATAGTGCTGAAATTAACAAACTAGTAAAAAAGAAACATCCAATTTACAGAAATATATCCTTCCAAAAACTTTGCTTTCTATAAAAAAATAATTCTTTAAAAAATTTTCTGAAGATTTCTTTTTGGCAGTCAAATATAAAACTAGTCTAATACATTAAATAAATTACTTGGTATTAAGATATTTTATTTACCGTATTTTCCTGTATATAATCCGCGGATTATGTGTTAAAAAAGTTTCAAATTTCGTTGTGCATACACCATTGCGGATTATCCGAGAAAAAATATTTTCCATCAGAAAAGCTAACAATAAAGAAAGAAATGCCATTTATGTTTTATAAAATAAATAATAGATGGTGCTTTTATGACTCGGATGACGTATTTCAGCAATAACTAGTTTTTGTCTAGTTACATTCAAAAACAAATTTGATTCCTCGGAAAGAAAAAACAGTTTCTAGTCGCTGACGCCATTTCCAATTTTCTCTTGACTAGAGCTATTACGTCCTTTGAAAGTTTTCATCATGTTGAAGCGAAAGCGTTAAATTACACTGCAAACTTCAAGTTAAAAGTTATAGAGAAGGCTACTGAAGTTGGAAATCGGGAAGCTGCAAGGTTTTTCAACGTTGACGAATTGAATATTCGTTTGTGGAGAAAAACAAGACCAATTTCGAAA
>BMAV01026534.1:283128-340444 GCA_019973955.1 Trichonephila inaurata madagascariensis | reverse complement strand
TTAAAAGAAAGAGGCAATGGGAAAGCAGTCTATCTTAATTTTTTTTTGCTGTTAACTTGCTCAACTAAAAAAAAAAAGAAAGATTTTTTCCGCGTGGAATGTTTTGCTTAACAACTAAAAACATAGATGGCAGTAGCAAAGAATTTTTTTGTTTTATTGCGATTATCGTAAAAAATATTATCAAACATATTTAAAAAGACATTTCATAGTAAATTTTTTTTTCTGTACAATTTCTTACTTCTATTTTTAATTATATTGTGTATTTTTTTACTTTATATGACACTCATTATCAGCAGTTTATATTTTGGATTATTCACCGTAAAAACTGCCGCAGATTATACGCCGCTGCAGATTATACAATGTTTTTTTTTTTTACTCGAAAAAAAGGCTTTATGGATAATACGCCGCTGCGAATTATATACAGGAAAATACAGTATAAGAAAAATTACCTATCTTAATAAACTTTCTATAATTAAAACTTAACAGACAAAAATATTACATGATTAAAAAAATTCCACTCACTACACTTTTTTTTTGTCTCATTAAACGTTAAAATAATAAATAAAAGATAAAATATTCACCTTGCATAGCAAGCACATAATCATCAGTAAATGTTCCAGCATAGCTTTCCACACTGCACCTATATACACCTCCATTCTCTGGCTTTACTCCATTAATAACTAAAATAGGTCCTCTTATTCGTACATTTTCAGGAAGTGGTCCATCTTGAGCAACTTTGTACCAAGAAATTCTTGCAGAAGCATCACCTGTCACCTTACAGCGTAAATCAAGGGTATCACCCATATTAACAATTTCTTTATTTGATTCAATTTTCACTTCTAAAGTTGGCACCGCTGGATAAGAAATATAAATAGGAGGAAAAGATTAATTTAAAATTGTTCCATACATATATATATATAATTAAATATTAAGAAAGCTTATCACAGCACTATTGAAATGTCTTTTGCAGCAAATATTCCATAAAATAAAGTATTAATAAATATTTAGACTTTGATATAAAATTTAATGCAACACTGAAAAAACAAAGAATTTTCTCTTTAAATATTTGTGGTAATTCAAATTTATGGCATATTTGTAGAAGGCGCTAATGCAAGCATGATGAGCAAATTGAATTTAGCGCATCAAATGCTTCACAAAAAAACCGTACCTTCAGGATCAGAACCACTAGCGAAAACTGAAAGGTTAGAAACTGTTATAACCAAATTGATGAGTTACATACATAAAATTAAACACTGTAGAACAAAAAATTAAATTAACAGTATAATTATTTTCAATGAATAAAATTTAAATTTCCCAACAATTTATATTTTTTATTTAAAAATAGAAATATTTTTATATTTAATAATGAACAGTAGAAATTTATAAAGGCAAAGAAATATTAAAGGTCCTGTAACATATACGACCATGATTTCCTTTTTGCTAAATCATTTCTAAGCAAATGCCTAACAAAAGATCAATAGAGAATAGCAATTTTACAGTTTTTAACAGACTTATAAAACATTAAAATTTTTATTTAATTTTTGTGTATTAATAAATAATTATCATTTATTACAAAAAAACACACACAAGGTAAACACCATAGTTTCTTTTGTCACCTTACCTCTTACATTCAGGATTACATAATCTCTAGTTCTACCAGCACTATTTGAAGCTGTGCATATGTAACGACCAGCATTTTCCATGCGAACATCTCGCAACCTACAATGAGGAAAAGTCAATAAGATTGACACTTGGAAAAAAAACAGTAAAATCAAACTATACTAATGTAACTCCTCTACTATATTTGAAAATGCAAATATTTATTTTATTTAACACTTTTAATGTTATCTATAACCATTTTAAAAAGGACATTGCATCTTACCATAGCTCATTATTGATAACCTTTGCATTATCAGGAAGGGGTCCTCCATCCTTACTCCAGTCCAGTTGAGGTGCAGGAGAGCCAGAAACCGCACATTTCAGCTGAATGTTGGAGCCGACAAATGCAGTTTCTTCTTTCCGAACATAATCAAGAGGAGTTTCCTCTGGAAAAGACATTTGAATTATCAATAACTTATGAGAAAAACTTAGAATGCCATGTTATTAATATTCCAAGATTATTAGAAATTTATCTGAACCAAGGATTATTTTGTATTACAATATAACAAGTATTTTCCATACAAGTGAAATGAATAAGATTTCAGAAAAAAATTATTAATACTTCTTAACATAGTAGTCAACAGAGCTTTTGTTGCAAGAAAACAACATTAAAGTTTTATGAAGCATGTGCAGTAATAATACTAATATCTCTATACAATGTTTAAAAAAGGAATGATGTTGTAAATCGAAAGACATACTTTACCAAGTGAAAAATTATTTTACACCTACTTCAACTGACTTAATTTTCTGAACTGAAAACAAATAATGTGCAAATCAAGAACAAATTTTCAAATAATTTTTACTAATATTCTTTTGAGTGCAACTTCAGTTCTAAGATGTTTAAAAAAAAATCTATGCTAAAAAATTCATGCATGAATATGAAAATAAATGTTCAGTTTAGAAGTTCTGCTAATAAAATAAAACTGCAATTATAGAAGTTTAAAAAGTATAAATTTTTTAACATTTAAAAACAACTTTTAGAAACACATATATAAAATTAGATTTTGCTTTGAATTATATCAATGTAAGTGTAGTTCTATACCATTCACAATCACTTCAGCTACTCCTTCAGCTTTACCAGCAGCATTGGCAGCAGTGCAGAGATATCGTCCAGCATCATTGGCTGTTATACCTTGGAAAGTCAAAATTCCTCCAGCTTGCACCATACTAGGTGACAAATAACCACCAATACGACTCCAATCAATGGCAATGGGTTGATCTCCAATTGCTGAACACTGTATACGAACTATATCTCCAGGTCTAGCTGTTTGTCTAGGTGGATTCAACTGAATCCTTGGAGGAGCTGTTGAGAAAAGATTTTTTTTATTAATTTCAAATAAAGGGATAAGTTGAAATAAGCAAAGATGATGCAATCAAACCTTACCTCTAGCCCAGACTCCTTTTGTAAGCAGAAAATAATAATTTAAAGATAAACAATTTGTAATTTATGTTAAGTTATATCAATACAATCAGTCAACAGATCAATCATACTATCTAGTTTATGTAATTCTAATATTCAGACATAAAAAAAAACTTGCCCAAAACAATGCCTATTTTAATCTGAATGTCATATGAAGTAAAACAATAAATTAAAGCAAAATAAAGTAAGTATTTTTTTTTTAAGTTCTTACTATGAATTGATATACTTGATAATAAAAGTTTTATTGGCTTATATAATTGAAAGACATCTTTAAAATTCTGCATCAGTATGTACCAGTATTTAAATGTAAAAAAATAAAGTATATTAAACTTAGAAAATGTGAATTATAATATTCAATAATTTTATAAGTGCAAAAAGTATATTGCTTTATACAAATGAACATGTGTACCTTATAAACAATCTTACTAGATTTTTTCACATTTTTAAGATATTTTTGATTAATTTTCTAAGTAGTTCATTGTAATCTATACATATTAGAACTATGATCTCTAACAATGTACTTTTCATATAATAAAATTGGACCAACCGAAATAAGAATGAAATATCCAAACTAAAAAAATAGTAGGAAAAATATCAAATATTAAAAAGAGAAATTCATTTCCATACCAACAACAGCTAATCTTGCCCTAGCTGTGAAAAGTATAACATCTCCTTCAACAATTCCTAGACAAGAGTATTCACCAGCATCTTCTGGTTGCACATGTGGTATATATAACACTCCATCCTGTAATCTATGGTTAACTGGAATTTGTCCACCATCAGTTCTTGTCCATTTTAAGTATATGTCTCTATCAGTTCCTACATGAAAAAAAAATTTAGATGAAATGGTACCTATACTAAAGTTCTATATCATGTAGAGGTAGTAAAGTGGTGTGATGCAATACCTCGTACAAAACAACGAAGTTCGACACTGCTGTTAACAGTTGTTGTTGTTACTCGGTCTTCAACCATTACTTCAGGTACCACACTGTCAGTTTCTTCGACTACAATTAAATAAAATATTTTATTGATACAAGTGAAATAAAATAAAATGACATAAAAAATATTAAATAAAATGATAAGAGAAAAATCGGGAACAGAAAAAAGTAATGTTTGCAAACATTGCATGAAGTTACCTTCTAAATCTATTTAAAAAGGACTAAATATTTTTTTGTCTCATTACTATTTTCAGAATAAAATATTCTATATTTACAGATATTATACACAAATTCTATCAATTTAAATAATTAAAAGACAATCAATATTTTTTTTTATAAAATAAGTTATGGATCATCTTTTTGAAAAAAATATGTATTGGTATTTCATCTAATATTTCAGAAAATAAAAATTCAGCTTTTTGCATTATAATTCAGATTGGAATGGAAAATTTTAATTAAACTACAGCAATGAAATGTTTAAATACAATCAAACAATTCCAAACACTAAATTAGATCAAAGCAACATAAATATTTACCTATCAGTTGAATACGTTCTTCAGTGACACCTGCTGAACTGCGTGCTGAGCAAATGTACACTCCAGAGTCACTCTGAGACACCCTACGAATCTCTAAAAGAGCCTTTCCATCAATAGACTCATCAGAGGCTGCATAGGACACCAAGGGGTGACGAAGCTTTCTCCATGAGACATTAGGTCTAGGATCACCCTCAGACAAACATTCAAATCTCACTGTTTCACCAGGTCTTACTCGGTAAGGATTTGCTTGAATAATTTTTACAGTTGGGGCACCTGGTAAGAAAAAAATAGTTCATGAGAAACCACTACTTCAGCAAAAGTACAAAAAAGCAGTCTTAAAGTACGTAAAATAAAGTACAATTATTGAATAAGACTTAATTTTAATTTTCAGTGGTTTTGCAAACTGTTGATGTTGATTGCTTAGTAGATTTATACATAATTTATATTTTAAAATTACCTATACAAACACTGAGTAATATTTCTAAAGGGACACAGAAAACTCCTTCTTACAGAAATATTAAGAACTATTTACATTAGTTTAAAAAACACATAATTAATTTAAGTTCATTTCCAAAGCTTTATTTCCATTCATTATGCATCAAGCTCTTCCATAATTTTAATAATTAAGTTAAAATAATTTTTCATCATTAGATGCAAAACTTAAATTAGTTTTTTTAGCTATATTTATAAAGAGTCTTATTTGAATTTTAAAAGCTACATTTAAAAAAAAAAAAGAATTAAACAGTTTTATTGAGCCTAGAAAACAATTTCAGCACTTGAAAAACACAATATATTAACCTTGAATTTGAAGAACAGCTTGAGCAGTAACTCGTCCACCTGAATTTTCAGCAGTACATATGTATGTACCTTCTTCATCTCCAGTAACTCGATTGAATCTAAAATACAAAGAAATAAATTTACATGAAACTTAGGCAACAAGTTTATACATAAAAACCATATTATACAAATAAATATCCTGGTTGTTTTGTTACACACAAGAGAAAACTGCCTTCTAATAAATCTGTTATTACTATTTAACACTTACACACATTAATTCATCACAAGAATATATTTTATGAAAATTAAAACAATTGTATGAGTATCTTGTACAACATCATTCTAAAAATAAAAAATACAACTTAGAATCTTAAGCTCAAAGCAGTGACACATGTCTGAATAAAAATACAATTTAAGAACGATTTATGCAGATGTCTCCAATTCTTCAAATGTATTTTTTAAATTTAAAAATAAAACAAATTTCATGTTTTTAATATATTTCTCTGCCACATACTAATTTCCAAAAGCTATTAATGTTTTTTACGGTGGAAAAAAGTCATTATATTAAGTGAAAACCCATTATAAAATTATTTTTTAACTTGTGTTACACATACCTAATAACACCACCATTTAATATTTCTGTGCTACTTGTGAAGGGACTTCCATCAGCTCTGACCCATTCTACAGTAGGTGTTGGAATACCTGCAGTCACTCGACACTGGAACAAAGAACTGCCACCTCGAATCACAGTTTGAGTGGCTTCTGGATAAAGCTCAATTGCTGGCACTTCTCGACCTGTAAATTTATAAATACATAAAATGTGTACTTAAAACATGAAAATTAAATTTACTATAGCTAAAAATAGAATCCAAAAAGTGTAATAAATGAAACCAATATCACATAATGTATTAAATAACCAAATATGACATGAAATGCCATGATATAAGGAGAATGATATTTTTGTAATAATCAAAATTTATGAAATCAGCCATTAAATGTTTAAAAAGGTAATTGCAATTTTAATTTTGATTAGTTATTATTTTTAAATATAAATATTAAAATAAACAAATTGCTAGATTTCTATTTATTTTATTCAGCCAAGTTAATTTTGATGTAAACAAAAAAAAATTTATTTTTTGTGTAAAAACATTTTAATTTTATAATTTGTGATTGCTTTAACTGAAAACCACTTTAAAAATTGCAGATGTATGACAGTCAAAATGAAAGTAGTTCTTACGTTCTACTTCAACAATAGCTGAAGCCTGAGCAGAGCCATCTCTATTTTCTGCACGGCATACATATAAGCCTCTATCTTCAACAGTTACATCAGATATATACAAGTTATCTTCTTGAACCTAAAATAAAATAAGCAATCATAAAAAATAGAAACTGTAAAATAATTTTTGAGCATAACCCCTTTTTTAGATATAATTTTAGAATTTAAAAAAATGAATAACCTTTTCTGATAATCAGTAACAAATTAATGTATTGTTAATTTTCAAAAGCATAAATGTATTAATTTAATAAATAATGTATTTAAAGAGTCAATATATTTTAGAGAGAAGTCAAACATACATACATGTGTATATATATATATATATGCACAGGTAATATTAAAAAATCCAATGGAAATACAGAAGTAAAAGTTTCAAATCAAATTCTGTTTCTTATTTGCAATATTCATATGAACAAATACCCTCAAAAAGTCTTAATTGCTGATTTCAAATCCGAAATCACAAAAAAAGAGAAGCTAACCATAAAAAATAAGATAGTTTGTAAAAAATATTGTAGTAAAAAAAATAAGAAAAGCTTTTTTTGGCGATTTTAACTTTAAACTAAAATTCCTTTACAACTTTTAGGTTAATAGCTTCAAGCAATATTTCTTTGAGAGTAAAAAAAGTGACATTAATTTTAGCAGAAAGTTATTAGAAAAGTATCTAACCCTGTGACGGTTTGATAAATCAGCTCCAACTTTGCTCCAGCTAACAGTTGGCCTTGGAATGCCACCAACTATACATCGCAGTTCACCTGATGAGCCTTGCATGATAGTCTGTCTTTCAGGTTCTACACGTGCTGTAGGTGGACTGCGTCCTGTAAAAAGATTTTTGCTTTTTCAATACAATGAACAAATTAAGTGTGCCTGATTGCTTGAAACATATTGTTGTTAAGTGTAGAAAGAAATTACTTAATGATCAAACCAAAAAAAAAAACTACATTATACATAATAAGACTAACTTAAAGTGAAACACTGAGAAAATTTGCTCATAATACCAAAACCAAGAATGTAAGGGACAGTCAAAGCATCTCAACAAATTAAAAAATAATAAATACATAGGTCAGAATATACATAATTTGAAATTTAACAGTCTAAGATTTACAAGATTGATTTATCCTAGCATCATTAGACTAAAAGTATCAACAGTACAAATTTTACAATATAAAGAACAAAATTTGCTTATTATAAGCTTGGATATAAATATAATCACGTAGTCACAAAAAAAATCTTAGAGTCTGATCCAAAATTTGAGTTACAATAATTACTTTATTTCCCATATTGGTTTTTAAATGATAAATTGTTGCAAAATATAAAAAAATAATTTAAAAAAAGATTATAAAAATTTACACTTAAAATTAAGTTAAATTTTTAACATTCAAAACCACAATTAAAGTAGAGAAAAATCAGGAATATCTTCAAAAAAAAAAAAAAAAAATGCTGCATATAGAAGATACATTTTATAGCTTAATTTTTATTACAATTATTTATAGGAAATTAAAGTTATTGTTTCTAAAAAAAATGAGATTCTTTACTCCTGAAATAATGCCTTTATGCAATTACCTATAATTCATGTAAAAAAAAATCTCAAATTCACACCTTACTTCAAGTTGCATATTCTAAAAAATATTTTACAACGACTTTACTGATCTGACAATACTATTAGTTAAAAATTTTAAACTGTCACACATGAGAAGTAAATCACAACTGTAATTTATTATACTAACAGTTTATTTGAATCTGTTAAAGAGGGAGATTAACTTAATTACATTATTTTCAGACATTCTTTTAAACTGACTTATCATTAACTTACTTGAAGCTATTAATAAACGAGCTTGTGCTTGAGCAGTTCCATGTACATTACTGGCTGTGCATACATAGACACCTTGATGATTTTCAGTGACTCGTGGCAAAGTCAGAACCCCACCAACTTGACTGCTATCTTCAGGTAACTGACCTCCAGAGAATGACCATGTGATGGAAGGAGTAGGTGTTGCTGTAACCCTACATTGGAATTTCACAGTTTCTAGCCTCTGCGCCTCATAAGTTGATGGAGAAATTGTAAGTTGTGGTTCTTCTCCTTTCCCTGTGTCTTCTACAAATAAATAATTTTGCATTTTATCTAAATATATATGCAATATTATTCTATTTTCCAACAATATAGAATGTCTATAATAAAGAATAACAATATACAAATGGTAATGTTCTGATATTAATAAAAAGAGAAATTGTTTCATAGCTTTTTTAACACACAGAAAAAATATCAAAAATTGAGTTTGGTAGATTATCCAAATTTATTAAAACTGCAACCAGGCAACATTAATAGCTTTCACAATTAAACCGTACTACAGTTATAGTTGAAATAATATTACATGGTTTTTGTCTTTTCTGTAGAATTATTGACATTTAGATACTCATACACAAGGACTCTGAGTATGACTTCCCCCCCCCCCCAATATCTACCAGCCAGCATTCTATTTCTTAAAGGACTTTTTAGTTCAGTCCATTTGAAACAAGAGACCTGGCTACCCGCCAAGCCAGACCACATCTCTAATTACAGTCCATTATGATCCCATCTGGTTCACAAAGTCCCTGCATTCCTTCATCATTTTCCTGACTTGGGAAATCTACACCTTGAACCCACCACCTCCACTACTAGGATGGGATCGACAGCCAACTCAACACTTACACATCAGAGACCAGGAAATATTGGTCTCTATAGGAGATCCGTGTAGGTTCTCCTATGCCTTCAAAAATCTAACAGGAAAAAAAGCCAGCTTTTATTTGAGGTAAAGATAGTCACCTCTATGTTTCCTTTGACACAACCTTAGCCACTATCACATGTAGAGCTATTAAGCCTGGTATCTCACACACAAGTTCCCTTCTTATCCAAAAACTTTAAGATTGCATCAACTTCAGCCAGGTGTTTTTAACCTCTCTAAATGGGTATCCACCACTTTGAGCAGAGACTTCTGTAAGTTGTATTTCCTCAAGATTTGGGTGTGTGTATTACCTACAAGGCCAAATGTCCACTTCGTGACGGAAGTGCAGGGAGGAGTCTTCACCTCTAAGTCTCCTCAGTACCTAGGGTACCTCCAGTGTAGAAGACCCCTCATAGCATTCCCCTCTACTTTAAGGTACTCACACTAGGTCTTGATCTCTGGGCATGGCCTTACGTAATGTCGCATCTCAATATGCACGACACACTAGTCATTCTTCATGGTACCAAATCTCATAATATGCAGGAAACCTGCAGTGCCCTGTCACTAATTGGACAATTCTTTTGTCCAGTGTGGCTGCTTCAAAGGTGACCTTTTTTAGAAGGTAGCAAGTAAAAATGACCGTTTCTACCCCTGTCCTACTTCTCTTCCCTCTTCTGCTGACTCTTAAACGTCATTTTAGAGCATTGGAGGGCATCCATTACAAGAACTAATAGTATGTTCTTATTAACCAGTTCATCTGCTTTTCATTCCCCTCAATCTCAATATATGCCTTCTTCCAGAGCTACTCATACATGTAGTGAATAACAAACTAAGAAGTTTGCAACCCGAAAATTGTGTCTTTGTCAAACAAAGACAATTTTTAGATTATAACCATTTTGGCAATAAAAATAAATAAAAAAAATTTTAAGAAAATTTGCACAATACTGAAAAAATCAAGCAAAATATTTTATATTTTTCTCAAATGCATACATTTCTTTTATGAAGAGAAATTTTTACACATAAGAAAACAAAATTATACTCATAGAAAGTTTCAAAATTTGTATGAATCAAGAAATTTATTTTTCTCTCTATCAAGTTGTTTAAATTATTTAATGGATTTCACATTTTGAGGTAAACATGCAAATTTAACATATTTGTGTACACTTAAAAGTTAATATGAAACTTTTTACTTATGAAATAAAAAATAATGAAATACTAGTTCAAAAATTTCATTGAAAAAACAACAGGGCTTTTACAATTAAAGAGTGAGGTTAACAGTAGAGAAAAACAAAAAAATCACCTCCTCTAACAAGTAATACAGTCCTCATTGATTCTGATCCAGCAGCATTCGTAGCTGAACAGAAATACTCAGCTTCATCACTTTTTCTTGCAGATGGAATTCGGAAGAAGCCAGCTACAAAAGTTGCTTGAGGATTTATTTGGTTATTGCGCCCTCCAGTCCATCGGAGTTGTGGCTCAGGGAAACCTTCAGCAATACAACGGAATTCTATAGGATCTCCAACTTTTACTTCCTGGAAATGTGGCTCAATAGTGACTCGAGGTGGAGTGGGTCTTCCAGTACCTAAGAAATATGCAATAATTTTAGGCATAATGATTGAAAATAATGCTTTTTAAAATACATAGGGAAAAAATTAGTCAGTATTGATAACTTAAATAAGTTGAAGCAATAATATATTTATAAATTTAAGGTTAAATTATAAACAGCATATTACTTTCACTCTAAAAATTATATATTAAACATATTAATTAATCAAGTTAATTATGTTAAAAAATTTTTAAAATCGTAGTTAAAACCATTTTAAATAAATAATCATCCCATATGCATATAAGAACATGGAATATGTAGTTGTTCTCCAGTAAATTTCCTTTTAATTATAACTAATTTCCTTCGATACATTTAGTAACAATTTCTTAATAGAATCTACAATATTAAAATCAACGAGAATCCTCTATTTCAATTACTCTTTACTCCAATATCTTCAGCTCTGCTGGGATTTAAAAAAAAATTATTTTCTGTTTTCAACATAAAATAATTAACAAAGAGAAATAATAAAATTAGTTATGATTCTATTAATTTCAAACAAAATCCTATTGACTAAAAGAAAAAAACAATCAATTATAGAAATCAAACACTTTGTATTAAATGTGTTTAAAGAAATTTTTATAGTATATATTATGTTACAAAATAATTTTATTAATGACAATTTTTACTAAAATGAAAACTGAAAAATTAAACAAATTACTTTAAAAAAATCCCTAATGTGGAAAGTTTTGAGCTTCCCTTTTTACCAAAACATAAATATAAAATTTTCTTAAATATGCTTAAAAACTAAACAAGCTTTTATTAGTAGTTGTGAAATAAATAATTTAGATTTTAAATTTATCTTAACTTTTTTTTTGTTTATCATAAAACAGTATAGTACATACCTTCAACTAAAAGAGTTGCTCTATCCTGTGCAACACTAGTAAGGTCAGACCCTGTACATATATAAGTTCCAGTATCTTCTGGTCTCACATTTGGTATGGACAAGACACCACTAGCTTCTGTAGCCTGAGCAGGCATTGCTGCTCCTTCTTTGGTCCATACAAGAGTATATGTCACCTGCAAATCCCATCAGATGAATACATATGCCCAGGCTTCAATCTCAACCATAATTCTAGAATCAATTAAAATAAATACTTACATCACTAACTTGGCTGACTCCAGTACACCTAAATGTCACAGTTGCACCTACAGGGAGACGTTGAGTACGAGGTTCTTCAACTCTCACACGAATTGTTGGACTAACTCCTTTATTACAGAAAACGAAAAGGTTTTAGCTATTTAAACAGTATTTCTGATAAAGAGTGAAAAATTATTACTAAGCTAAAATTTAAAATATTAAGGAATTTAAAGTAATTTAAATTAAAAATAAAGTTTTTTTAAAAAAATGTCAGTAAAAGTACTTTGGCACACAGCAATATTGTTAAGTTGCAATTATAGTTAATTTGTTAAAAGATCTATGTTAGTAACAAAGATTCACAAAACTGTTAAAAACTTTTTAGTAAATAGTTAGCACAAAATTAGAACTGAATTTAAAAAAGTATACAACAAATAAAAAAATATTCAACATTTTCTTTAATTACAATGCATAAGTTGGAATTAAAAACAGAAAAAAAAACTCCACTAAATAAAGATTAAAAATTTGTCTCTAATCATGAAACTTTTTTTTCTGGGTAAAATTAATCCTATTATTTTGAATGATCAAAGAGAAATTTAAGTTTAACATGAAAATATATAAAAAAGCACTCTGCAAATTTACAAATAAATATTATTCACAAAAAAGCAAAATCTTCATACACCAGCAAATAATCTACATCTAAACATCAAACACCAACACAAGAGATACGAGAATGAACACTTCGCAGAAAATGTTCGTTTAAGAAAAAGAGCATCTAAAAGAGCTATACAAAGAAACTGAAGTCAAGAAGGCTATTCCTGTATAATAGCCACAGTCCAACTAAACATGTGAAAATTTCACGAAACAACACAGACAGTGAAGAGAATGTTAAAGAAGCCACAAATTTTCTACAAGAGCACCACACAATGAGTGCCAAAGTCCAACTTTATTCCATCAAATGTTTTACCCAAAACAACAAGCTTGGAAACTTTCTGGACACTTCTGTTTTTAGCTATGGCTCGACAAGTATACAGTCCTTGATGCTGTTTGTTGACATTGGGTATTGTTAAGATACTCTCAGTATCAGTGTTTTTGATCCTAGCTCCAGATCTAGTTTCAAAAACAGTATCATTGTTGTGAAGCCAGACAACTCGGAAAGGTGAGGTGCTAGAAATTAGGCAGTGAATTACAGCAATTTCTCCAAAGTTTTTCACAAGCATCGCAGGTTGAATGATAACATCAAGTGAAAATCCTGAAATGCTACTGTGTTATTATGGACACACAAATCATCATGAAATTATACGAAAAATAAAGAGCATACTCAACTTTAATTTATTAGATAAATTAAAATCTCAAATTTAAAATGTAATTTCATAGATTTTATACATTATTTATTAAAAAAACAAAATAAAGATAAGTTATACCCAATTACTAAAAACATAACAGACAAAAAAATTAAAATTAACATATAATTTTCTTGATTCTTTACTTTAAATACATATATTAGAGTTTTAATACATGATATATATCAGCACAAAACTATTAAATAATTATAAATGGATACTACTTTTTAATGTTGAAAATATTACCTCCTGTGGGCTCACATCGACCTCCAGGCTGCACTGGAGTTCCTCTATAACCTGAAGCACATCTATAAATATTCATTTGTAAGTGATCAATACATAAAATACTAAAATGTCTATAATATTAAAGTAGACAAACTACTTTGAAAAAAAAATATTTTTACACATAATAATATTCATACTTTTCACAGTTTCGTCCAATATATCCAGGTGGACAAGCATTGCAAGTGGGCTGACCATCATTATCAAGGAAACAAGTAGGTGAAAATCTAAAAAGAAAAAAATTAAGTAGAATTGTTTTAAAACATTTTTTAATATGAAATTATTTTCAAAATATGTATCAATAGAAAAATTTTTAATGCAAAAAATGTGATATTTTTTTTTGTATATTTATTACCACACAAAACCATCCACAAAAAAAGTCTACCCACTTATAATAGTTTTATAGTCAGATTATAAATTTTAAATTTATAATCTAATCCATTCAATGCTAAATCCCAGTATAGCAAATATTGAAACAAAACAAAACAAAAAATATGTATATAAAACCATAGTTTCAAAATAGAAAAAAGATTTTGTGATATTTTTGGCTAAAATTATAAATCACAGTTGCAGATATAATCCTGTTCTGAGATATCTAAAAATATAGCTTCTTCCCACTACTCTATTCCATAAAGAGTTTTTTTTTGCAACACATTTGTGTTTAAAGTTTTATTATATTTTTTATCAAAAGTAATTTATTAAAAAATAAACAGGTAAACTCTTGATGCTTAAATAATTCCAATTAAAATGATTTAAATATTTATTAATTACTACTGTTTTAGTGCTTACTCATTACTTACTGATTTGGAGGAGTAGTCAATGGGCATGGGCATGGCTTGCAATCCTCTGGAGTTCCTCGAGTGGCATCTCCATAGAAACCATCCGCGCATCTTTCACAGCTTTCTCCAACAGTATTGTGTCGGCAGCGCTGTTCATAAATACAATATATATATATAACATTCCATTAAACTAAACTAATCATTTAATTTTTATAATATAACTAGCAATCTGTATGAGAAAACTTAGCAAAGTGATACTTTTTTTTTCTTATTAGAAACCTGCAAATATTTAATAAAATTAGTAAGCTAATGAATTTAGATTAATTAGTAAAAGCTTTATCATATAATGTACTGTCAGAAGAAAAATTAATTTTGAAAAGCATTATCCTCTAATGTACTTATGAGTTAAAGTATGAAGAAATTTTGCATGAGTAATGAATTATAATTTTATAATAAAAATTAATACTGCAACACAATGTTATAAATACTCTTACATGGTTAATTTAAGATCAAAGTAAATTTTAATCAGAAAAAATTTCATCAAATTCAACTTCCTGGAAAAGAATTTTTGCCAAGTAAAAATAATGATTTATAAAGTAAATTTTCTTTAAAAAAAATTATACATCTTTTAATGTAAAAATATATTTATGCATGTGATATATGTCAAATAAAAACAAAACAAAAAAATGCACAACCATTAACTTTTTAATGAAAATATGAAAAAAGTGTATTGCACTTTGAAAGAAATGAAAGAGAAATTTACATAAAAGGAATTTAACTAAACCCTACCACACAACTTCCAGTTGTGGCATCACAAGATTCTGAATGACCGTTGCAGTTGCATCTGGTGCACCTTCCCAAACCAGGCCCGCTTGCGTCCCGAATATATCCAGGAGCACATTCCTATCAAAGAATACATAAAATTATTTTTTGTCGAGTTAGTAGACAATAGTATCAATAGTGAGGAAAAAGCTCAAACATTTTTTCAACAAACTATAAACTAAATTAAATACTATATCTTTTGGGTAACAAAGTGAAGAAAAAAACATTTTAGTGCAACAAAATAATATTTCATTAACTAACTTAAAATGAGTGTGATTAATATATTAAAAGCAAAAAACACTTTTAAAAAACCACACTAATGAAAACATTTCATTTTATTAAGGTAATTTAAAAGTTATAGACCATATAACGAATCAAAAAAAATTCTCCCTACTCAAAAGTAATTTTTTAATGAATTTCAAAAATATTTCATTAAAAACAGATTAATGAGTTATAAAAAGTCAAATAATAAAACAATGCTTAAGAATGTAAAAAATGTAATAATTAGAACCAAAAAGTGTAGATGTTGAAAGATTTTTTATAGAATTAAAATACTTTAGAAATTTTAATTGATTTATAAGAAAATTTTTATCAATATCAGATTAACAAGCAGAAGCTCACTAGAATTAATATACAATAATAGTGCAATAGAGTATATAAGCTCCATTTTTAAATGTTATACATTTTGTTTCCAATACTAGGAAAATCTTTTATTCATCAATTTTAAAAAAAAAGTCTTTTAAATTTCTTAATTTTTCATATTATATAATTTTATTAAAATTTAAACTCATTTTTCATGAAGATATCAAAAGTAGAAATAAACTGACTACATACTAATAACACTAAATG
Source organism: Trichonephila inaurata madagascariensis (assembly GCA_019973955.1). Classification (NCBI taxonomy): domain Eukaryota; kingdom Metazoa; phylum Arthropoda; class Arachnida; order Araneae; family Nephilidae; genus Trichonephila; species Trichonephila inaurata. The sequence goes on along the minus strand of BMAV01026534.1, from coordinate 324,383 downwards.
TTTAAACAGATGGAGTCCAAAATTCATTAGAAAACAATAGCTATATATTTTCTCTAGATAATTTCTGATGTACACTAGATGCTTTGACTTTTGAAATTAGCTCCAAAAATGAGGTGCAGCTTATATAATGAAAACATAAATTGTGGTGCATTTTTATATTATCAAATGTGAATCATTATCAATATTTCATTAGTTAATGATGATATTTGTGAGAGACAAATCAGATGACAGTAATACATGCTTCACAGGTTTGCGAGAAGTCAGTGTAACAATTAAAAACTACCTAGTATTTTTGTTACCTACTTTAATCTTAATTTAAATTTCAAATATCTCCCGAAAATTAACAAAATTAGAGTGGTGTCTTATGTTAAGCATCAGAAAATACAATCGGATAATTTAAAAAATTTAACACTGTATTGCTCATTGTGAGCTATTTAATGTACACTTCCATATTGATTTGAACTAATATAAATCTGAAAAGTACATTCTTCAAGTATTGTTATGCATTCATTTTATTTTTCTTACCTCACAAGATAAACCAATGTATCCAGGAGGACAAACACATTGTTCAACTTCAGTAGCTAGGCCTTGTCCAGTACTCTGTGGAACAGCAGTATCCATTTGCACATCCTTCAAAAGAGTTTGATGCATTCTGTTATGGAATGAAGCTCTGATTAAAAGTGCTTCAACATTAGCCAGAACCTTCATGAAGTCTTCTCTGGTGGCTGAAGTTGGTCCACGAGAGTCAACTCTCTGCCAGTTAGTCTAAAGTAAAAATTTAATATTTTATATATACTTAAACTGAAAAAAGAGCAAATATAAATATTTATAACCAATAAACAGAAAATTTATGATTTATGCAAGCTTAAAGACAATGGGAAATGAGAAGTAATTATTAACCACTTTGCGACAGGTGTGTGTGAGTCATATATGCATTCAGCATGAACATGTCTCATGGCTAGTTGGTGCATATATGCATTTCAGAAAAACTGGCTTAGAGAACGAGTGTTGCATATGTGCATTTTAAGCTGGAACAATTTTTAATGACCACTAGATAGCACCTGTGTTCATTATATTTGAACTGAATGTAATTGTAACCTGACCTTCAGTTTATTGATATTCTGCACGTTTGGCATTTTGGTAGTCAACTGTTGTGAGGAAGGGGGGATATTGGAATGTAAATAAACAGAGCTTGGCTTGTAAACTTTCCCCTTGATATAAAACATTCACGTTTCTAATAATTTTCTGAATACTTTATTTTCTTTTTTCTCTACAGCATGGAGTGTTTTAGGGTTTTAGCATCACTCTGTTACAGCTTTTGGATATATTTTGCATATTTCTTTTCTTATTTCGAAAATCTCGACTTCAGATTATTATTTGATTGTTTAGAAGGCATTCTCCTGCCCTTAATATGACCAAATAAGGGTGAAAAAGCCAAAGAGAGTTCATAGCTTATTCACAAATTGTGCTTAAACAAAGAAAAATACAAACATTTTATGCTTACAAATCATGCAATTCAAGACTTTGCGTTTCTCCATGCTTCGAGATTTTCCACTTCTGGTCTTCATTTAAATTTCATTTCTTTTTACAAATAGTCTTTTTTGCATTTTTTTTATCAATTTGAAAGTTTATTAATGTGTTTTATAAATTAAAAATTCAGAAAAATATGAATAATGGTTTTAGAAATGATTTTAAGATAAAATTTTTATATTTTCACTTAAATTTTTGGAAAAACATTACTACATTCTAGTTTTAACGTAAATGACAGCTTATGTAATAATCTAAAATGGTCCCAAATATTGCAACATTAACTAACAAATTTCCTTATTTATACTCTTTTTCTAAAGTTAGGCTTAAAGACGTAAACCCCCTCCCATCCTCTAGTACAATTCCTCCTCCTTCTGCCCTGCCCCCAGGGAGCATCTTCAGCAAAAGCACCCCACCCTGAAGAGGTTAATATATTACATAAAAAATCCTTTTCCATTACAAATAAATTTTGAAGCAATGCTTTTCTTAAAATACAATTTCCTAACATCTTAATCAAGTTTCCAAAACAAGTTATTAAATTCCTTGTTATTCCAAATTTTTAATAAAGCAAAAATCTTTACAAAAGTCTTAAATTATTAAATGGAAAAATTTATTTATGCTCATTTTAACACTAGAACATGCAGGATTTCGATTACCCTTAAATGTCCACCGGTGTCGTTTCAACACAGTGATATAAAATATAATTGTAATAATTAAACAATCGCAGGACTATTGTACAGTAGGGTTTAGTTTTAAGACTTTTTAATACTATTTTGTGTAATTAACACATTTTGTGCCCCTTTATATCATAAAAAACTGACACTGACATTATGTTTTGCAACGCTTGTTGGAACACTGTTTTGTCGCGAAACTTTTGAGTCGCAAATCTGCCAGGAACATTACTATTATGTGGTATCCATTCTGTGCCATCCCTAGAGATATATATATACCAGGATTTACTGGAATATTATTGATTATATCTGCACTTCGCTTAGATTCTTCGCAGTCACTTTCATTCAATCTTGTATCTTCATCGGAAACTAAATTAGAGCAAGACAGCTCACCAACATAAGATTCATTCTCAGAAATCTCTTACAATAATAAATTAGCAATTTCATCAGGGCTTAGACCTTTTCTACGAGCCATCGTTTCAGGGTGTCTGCTCTGCACTAAATTCGAAAATCGAATGAAATTTTTTTATGAGCAGATAACCAAATGCTATGTAACGAAACACTTAGCCCAACAGTTTTAGAAAAATAGAATCGTTTTTGCTGTTAACCCAATAACACTGCATTCAAGGTAAAAAAGGTGTGATAGCACCTTGGGAAGTTTGTTTTACTAATGTTAAAGATGAACAACAACTATTTATGATGATAAATTGCCTTTGTGTCTAAATGACACCCGCGGACATTCTAGGTATATTTAGTTGTAAAATTTCAGCTAATTAACCTAGAACCACAAAACTTTTACTGTGTAATTACCATGAAAAATGATTACAAAAAAAAAATCACAAAAAATTTTCGAATTTCCTGCAAAAATGCAGAAAGGAGAACAAACTGAACAAGCTCTGGTGTCAAATTGACACCAATGGACGTTCTAGTGTTAATACATAAATCTGCAAAACTATAATTCATTAGAATTATTTAACGTAAATATGACTTGAATTTGATAAAACAACCTAGATACATAAATACAATATTCTTTTTTAAAAAAATGTTAAACTAATAATTTTTTATAGTTTGAAAACATTGTATTTTACAATAGATGTTTTTAAAAAAGATAAAAATCAATTTTTCCATATTCATTAATTGAAATTGTGCATATATATATTTATGTATACATACCTCTCTAAGTTCAATTTCAAATGTTCTAACTTCTTGAGGATTCAAAGTAGGAATGTTAACATAAAACACTGATATTCCATTACCCTAGAAAACAAAAAAAATCAGTAAAGTTGGAAAGAATAAGCATTTATATGATTAGTAAATCATCAATAGCTTAGGTGTCTTACTAATTTATTTCAGATTAAGAAGTTACACAATGGATACAACAATGGATGGATGTAATAACAGACTTTCAGTTAATCAAATCATACAATTATTACAATTCATATTTAAATAAATTAAAACCTTTAAAACCATAAAACAAATAAAATAGATATTTTTTTATATATTATGCATTCCAGACACTATAAATAAACTCTAACAAAAAGGAATAAAAATTGAAAAATTTGGGAATTAATTTTGGCATACCGTCATTTCTACATCAGCATCAGCATATAGATCACCACCATCTCCAGCAAGATATTGTTGGGTGTATCTAAGTTTGCCACCATATGAAGCAAGCTAAAAGAAAAATACCTTTTTTAACTTTGAATTTTAAAAACCTTTCTAAAAAGCTACATTTCACAAATTAACCTAAAATTTCAAACAGTTTATGAAAATACCCAAAAATTAAGGATGCAAAATATAGGTATTTTTAAATTGTTTATGAACAAATAAAATATTTTTTTTAAAATAAATGCTCATAAAATTCCTTGTACATACTATATATTTTAAACCAAAACAATTCACAGATTTATAATGAAAAGTTCACACAATCAGATAATATATAAACAAAGTACAACATTCTCTCATATAAATACACTGAAGAAAAACTTCGAACATAAAAGTAAATTCAGTTAAAGCTTTGCACTTAATTTTGTATTGAATGACTTTAAAAATGAAATGAATGTAGTAACAAGGTTTGAACTTTATGTTTTTTAGAAAAGCAATAATAAAACGAAGTTTTGCAAAAACATGTGCAACAAACATTAATTTTTATTATTTCTGATAAACAGAAACAAAAAAATGTTGTATTATGTATGCAATAATAATCACAAACTCCAATAAAATAAAAGCAATAGAATAAATTGTCATACCTTATTGCCCAAAAATTGAGCTGGCAATGACCAGAATAATGTTTCTGTTTGCTCTGGTTCCCGAGGGAAGGATGTAAAGCTGACTTCATTCTGACTTGGATTGACAATGATGCCTTCAGTAATAGTTCGAGTTCTAAATCTGGATGTTAATTGGAAGTTATGGTTGTAGGGATCAGCAAGATCTTCCAGTCGCATTGCAATCTACAAAAAAGGAATTGGAAGATGAATAAATTAATATTTTTATAAAAGAGCAGAAACTAATTTCTATACCTCTGTCATGATACTTATAATTGAATACAATTTGCATAAATGAAAAAAATAACTTATAATTCTGAAACAATATGCATTTTTCTTCTGAAATTAAAATTGTATTAATGATGAAAGAAAAATTGAAACATTAATAAAAAGATATTTCATTAAAATATGAATAAAGTTAACAATAGTCAGTGATATTATTATGTATTTATTTTTAGATATGCAAAAGTTGATATTTATATTAAATAACTAAAACCAGCTCTTAAATCTTGATAAATACAAAAATATGTTGTTTTATTTCATACAAATGTACGTACATTATGGTAAGTTTATAAGCAAACCAAGGCACATAACATTAAAAAATAATGTATTATGATATAATTAAGTAGAGTGCAATTATGAACATTCAACTACAGTAACTTAATTTTATTTTAAATTTTAAAGAATAAAAATAAGCAAAATTATGAAATTTGATATCAAGGAAAATTGCAGTTTATTTAAAAAATGTATATACAGTTGAACCTCCATATTATGAACATCCAAATTGCAAATTTTTCTACATAGAGAACTTTTTCCTGGAACCAAGAACATTTCACAATTTTCTTCATAAAATAACCTCCCTATACAAAGTGCATTTTCTACATAACGAACTTTTTTCTTGCAACTCAATTTTTTTTTCCTCCCTATTTTTAAAGTATTTCTCGAAATTCCAAGTTATTCTCTATTAACACATTTTATGGTGGTCATAAATCTTGAACTGGTTTATTAGGTGCCTAACACACCGAGTGCAACAAAATTCTGGGAGTTTCATCCAAGCAGTACAACCTTTTTCCCCCCCCCCCTTATGCAGTTCACTAGAAACATCTTCGATATCCCCTTTCACCTTCAGTGTTCCAGTTATAAAATAATGTATGTTTAAAATTACATCTATGCTTTAAATTAGAAAATGTCTTTAAAATTCATTAATTTTAATATAAAATTATTTTCTTGATGTTGAAAACAATATATTCCTCAACATTCTTTTTTTTATGGTTAAGATATATAAAATAAGTAGATATTAATTCACAAAAAAAGGAGTGAATAATTACTTTTTTTAGTATATAGTGTTCATGAATTTAAACTTTGTTTTATGTGGTTTATAAAGTATACTGAAAGATGAACCTCTATATAATGGAATTTTCCACATAACATTTTTTCGGGATTTAACGAATTTCTTTTGCTCAATATATATTACAAATATTTAAAAAATTTATTTCGATTTATATCTAATTAACTGCATATTAAAGTCACATGGTTTATACAAAATTAAATTTGAAGGGTTTAATCCAACAATCATTTCAACCGGCATGCACATGTGGTTTTTTTTTTTTTTTTTTTTGCAATGGGTACATTTACCTATATGCAGTTCTTCTCAATGAAACATTTTTTTTTAAAGTAGAGATGGCCAAAGGTTGAAAAACCTCAATAAAAAAATTCATTTCTTCCATAAAAACTGCTATACAAGAAATGGGAAATTTGCTCTTTATTGTTTGAATGTTTAGCCTTGTAATCAGTCACAAAGTCCTTTTGGATACCACATGAAGTGGGGAAGCATAATTAATACTTGAGAGTCATATACGTCCTAACTATATGGTAACTGAAACTGTTTCTGTTATAGACAAGGTGATTTAGGGCTAGATATTAATTTTACAATTGTAGGGGGACTTGTTATTATGTAATGTGTGTGTAAGGTATATGGTATAGCTGGTTGAACCACATTTTGCAATTTTATAATTGCAGGAAATTTTTCTAGAAGTTTAAAATAAATAGTAACCCTGAAATAGAAATTTGGACAGAATGAAACTTAATTTGATTCAAAAAAGATCTTAGGATTATAATTTCATTTGTCTCTAAAACATTTGTGTCAAAAATTGGGAACCAATTCTAAATAATGGAAAAAATCTGTTTCAAGCATAGGTGTGCTGGCAATCAGAAATCTCTAAGTAAAACTTCTTAAACTGAAATTCATAAGCACAAATTTTTGTCCTTAGACATGAATAGTAGAATCTTCCAGCGAAACTATCTGTTATCAGAACCGATGTCGAATAGAAATGAAATTCAGCCTTGAATGAAGAGGGGTCATTGATTGTTAAGGCAAAAAATGTCACCTCATTTTCTTCTATGAATAGGTTTGAATGTATTTTTCATCCCTACATTTTTTTAATAATGTGCCAGACATACCAACAAATTTAAAATTGTATTTATTATCTTTTGAGAGATTTATTTCTATAACAAAGTGGCACGCAATTACACGAAAAAGAGAATCAATCAATTTTTGCATTTTATTCATAATTTTATGAAATAATTTAGTTTTAAGTGATTTTTGTGTAGAAATCTAAAGTTTCCTTAGGAAAAGGCAAAATTTCAATGGCTGAGTCCAATATTTTGGCAGTGCCTTCTAAAGTAAGGTCAGAAACTGCAACTAAAATAATCTGAACAGAAGATAGTAATTGCAGCAAAAACAATCCTAACATTAAGTTATTTACATGATCATTCAGATGGTTTATGATAACCCAATTTTTCCCCAGACAAAAGTTTACAATTTTCCAGTCAAGAGGATTCAGCCACATAATATTTTTATGAGCATGTATGGGTCAACTGCATATAATTTCTGAGTACATTACAAACTAAAGATGAAGCTTGATGCAAAAGATGAAATATAACTATATTCAGTTATTGTATTCATGATGGGTTTTAGAGCAATAAAACAAACAAACAATTACAAACTGAAAGGTATAACCTGCTTGGTTATGAACTGAATTTTGAATTGTGTTTACTTCCAACATTGCACAAGGTACCAGAAAAAACTACAGTTTAATGTTTCTAAATAATAAGCAAATAATGAAATAAAACATAATTTTGTATATGTGAAAATCTAGCCGATTGCAATATAAAAGCATTTTATGTGCTTCTTTCAAACCTAACAATTCAATTTCCACCAATAATAAACCTGATAGTAAAGGATAAAAATAACATTTATAATTAAATGAAAAATTTAAAATTCAAACTTTTTGTGAAATATGTTTATATATGTGAAATATGCTTATGTGAAATATGTTTGTATTCTTTATAGTCCAAGTCACCATCGGGGTGTTCTTAGAAAATTAGTGTTTGAATTAATAATAATACTAAGCAACGCAACTGAGCTTTGACTATCATTTATCTCCTTTCACATCTATTTGCAGGCAATTCAAAATCTTGTACTCTGCATTCTTACAACCAAATTCCTAAGTGAACCATTTGGTGTTGCCAGATTCACCCTAAATTTATATATCCACAAAAATTTAATCTATACAATAATCAAATTAGGCTGTAGAGTAGGATCCATTACATCATATTATTTACAGTACTTCCTTGTGGTTTTAAAGCTTCAAAATTAATACAAAATTAATTTGGGAAACATTTAGAAAATGATTCAAAAAAGTCATGATATGTATAATCTTTTTGTAACAGAAATTTAAAATGTTCCTTTTATTCTTGTTACACATCTCCCCAGTGACTTATACTCATCATTAATAATATTTAGTCATTCTTAATAATCAGCTTCAAACTTATTAGAAATTCACAACTGCATAATCTTCAGAGAATGGTCTTATGGTTTAGAATATTTGTAACAACATGAATGTAATTGTTATTCAACAAATCATATGAGAAAAAAAATATTTACATAACAATTTGAGATATATTAGAATGAAATAAATTGCATCATCGTTCAACCCTAAAATAAACATATACCTGGTTCCTATAATAAGAGCTGCTACTACACTGCTGAGTCACTCCAAAACAGAAACAAGGAGCACAGCCTTCAGGATTGCGAGATTCAAGGTTGAAGAAACCTTCTTTGCATTGATTGCAATTTCGTCCCTGAACATTTGGCTAAATCACAAAACAATATAATTAATAAACTGGATTTATAATCTAACAATGATAAATAAAGGGCAAAGATATAATATCTTACCTTACAAGGGCAGTTGTTACGATAATCACACTCCAAGCCCAAGCTTCCTCGTGAATCACACTGACAAGTTGGTTCTAAGATTGAAAAAGAAAAATACACACTAAATATTTGCTACAATAATTATCATAATGAAAACTAAATTTTTCATCCAGTGTTTGTTAAATATGTAAATATTCACAGTGTTGTTAAAAATGCTAACTAATTCATATAATAAAACTTCCGAAACGGCTAATTCCAATCAGAATTCAAAACAGAAACTAAAAAAAGGGCATGACCAATCAATTCTTAATATAAATATAACAAGCATTAGAATGTATAATGATGTATGAAAAAGTTTATCTGTTTATAAACACTTAAAGAACTTAAATTAAATTTTAGTTATAATAAATTTCAAACAATAGCTGTTCTGCATTCTTTATATATCAAAAAGGACTTATTAATATTTGCAATGTGTCTACAAAAGAAACAACAAAATTCATAAAGAACTTTCAATACGTTTATTAAAAACTACAAGATTAAATATCTAGAATCTTTTGCATAACTGATTCTATAATATTCATAATTATACGAATGAGTACATTTCATTTCATTGAAATTGTAATCTAAAATAACAAAAAAAAGTGAAATAAGACAAAGAAATTAACTACTAAACATCTATTTAATTCAACAATTGTTTACTAAAAGATTACTCATCCCATAAATTCTTAACTTTAAAATACAAATTTAACCCCTTTGGGACGAACATTCCAAATGTGAGCCAGTGCGAAACACCGCCAGAGGTTGAATGACTCAAAAATGGGACCGCGTGTTTCTTCTCTGTAGGCCAAATGACTCACCGGTGTGCCAGGCATTTGGAACATTTTGAAAGCTCAATTTTTTGGCAATAGATGGCATTCTATGTCCATAAGATTTGAGATACATGGAGATCTGACCTTCCACTCGAAATGAGAGAAATATTATTCACACGTGGTTTTTGTTTTATAAACATAAGGGGAAGGTAATGTTTTCGAATGGAGTGCTTTACAGCTGCTCTTGAAATGAACATGTGATTTTTGTTTATAGTGAAGATGAGAGATTTATTTTCGCTAAAGCATTTGATTTGGGTTTGTAGTCTAGTTTTTAATGGATAGTTAGATCTGGTAGACAAAAAATTTGTCTTTTTTTTTTCTTCTTACTTTTTTACAAGGTCAACTTTTACAAATGCTGACAATAAAATGTTTAAAAGCTTGGACTAAAACAGAAAGAGGCTGAAGTAAATAAAGCATATTAATACGAAATATATAAAGCATATGGCTGTTCGTATAATATACAAAAAAAATATTGAACGTGTTTATATTTTGGTATTTTTATGGATTTAGGCATAACTACACAAAACCCTCCTGACTGTGAGTGACACTAGCGACAGAAACCTCCGGCCGTGGCGGTACGCAAGCGTTTGCATCCTTTGTCTCAAAAGGGTTAAATATCATGAATTTAATGAAATTTTTTATTTAAGAGTATCTTACCAATTGCAGGCTGACAATCATTTGGTGTACCACCACTTGCATCTCCAACATAACCAGATAAGCATTCTTCACAAAAGTCTCCTCCAGTGTTATGTTGACAATTCTAGATATTAATTTAAATATATATTTTATTTTTCACATTTTTATCAATACCATGTAATTACTTACAATTAATATCTAAAAAATAATAACTGAAAACCAATATACCTTATACAAAAACAAAGAAATAAGTTTAAATATAATTAATAAAATTACAAATAATACAGTAGAGATACAAACACATTATCTTACCCTACATATTCCAGTCTCAGGATCACAATCACTTGAATGACTATTGCAGAAACAAGGTTCACACAAACCAAGATACAGACCAGCACCAGATCTTGTATAGCCAGCATCACAATCTTCACAGGACAATCCTGTGTATCCAATAGGACATCGACATTGTTCCACAGCTAAAGCTCGAGGTCCATCTGTAGGTCGGTCAACAGCAATGGTGAAAGACACATCAGCAAGGCTATTAAAAAAGAATAGTTTTCATTCAAAGGTTTTATCATGCTTATTAAAATATTATTCATAATATGCAATAAATATTACATTAACACTATAGGTTGACTATATAGATAGATAAACTGTTATTTCAACTAATTAGCAATTTCAGTGTATGATTCACACTTTAAATCATCTTCAATCACCATCATACAGTTAAAAATATCCCCAGAAGCAATTTTTAAAAAAAATCTGACATTTTTCAATTTGTTTATTTTTCCCTATTCAACTCTAATTGGAATTTCATATACATTTATAAGCAGATAATATTTCAACAGATATTATTAGATTGCCCTTTCAGAAAAGAAAACATTACTGTGGGTATTAATTTCATAGTGACACTAAAGTGAAAGATGGAAGTTTCACTGCATTTTGTTCTAATTAATATTATAAGCAACCATTCTCAAAAAAATTTCATTTAAATACTGCATTCCCTCAGATAAAGATTTTAAATATACAAATCATCACGTGTATTATTTTTGAAATTATGAATTGCAGACTTTTAAATTCGGTAAAATACAGAAGATATATTTTTTCACAAAATGCGATTAAATATAAATACTGAATTAAAAAAGAAAAATAATAAAGTTAAAAATTAAGAAAATCATAGAAAAAAAATAGAATAGAAAAAATAAGAAAAAATAGTAAGTAAACAAGTAGTAAATTCAAAATTTCTATGGCCTAGAAATAAATAAATTAAACCTCTGAGAAAGTTATTAATTTAAACTTGTAATCACATGACAGTTTCCAAAACCAATAACTGCTCACTTAAATTTAAAGACACAAAATGCAATTCAAGATAAAACTATTCAAAATTATAGACTGCTCAACTAAAATAACATTTTTAATTAAAATCCCTTTTTATTCTTCAAATAAGTTAACAAAGCTATATTATGTCAAAACAAACATCACATTTTTTATTGATGATAAATCACCATAATCTGCAAATAAACTACTCTAAAAATAATTAAGCTTTAAAAATTAATATAATTTTCATTTTTTACTTGTGATAATGCTTATAATATCCAGTGTATCATAAGATTGGAAGGGTTAAATAAAAAAAGATTTACCTTGCAGAAGTAGTGCCACCAGTGTAAGTTGCTTTAATTAATATTGCATCTAAATCTGCTAATGTCATCAATAGATGTTCTCTAGTAGCAGGTTGTCCATCAGAACGTAACCATGATGTCTAATGTTCAAGTAAAATGCATTAATTATTTTGAAAAAATTCATTCAATAGGTTTTATTTTGGATAATTTTATACAAATGATTCTATTGAAACTAGATATTTTACATACACAAAAAATGAGGTAAAAAAATTAAAAGAATAAAATAGACAAAATTAAATAAAAACTGTAAATGAATTACCTCATACATGGGAATTGAAATAGAATGTAAAGATGAAGGTCGAATTAACTCAGGATGTCTATACACCAGAACAATGCCATTTCCCTTAAAAGAATTATTCAAACATTATGCTCATGGATTAACACAAATTTTAACTAATTAAATTCATGAAATAGAACACTAAAATTACCATTATCTGTACATCAGGATCTAAATTAGGATCAGCTCTGCTTCCTGGGACGTACATAACTGTATAATTCAGTCTTCCACCATAGGCTGTTACCTAATAGAAAATTAAAACATTCACCAGAATAAATAATATTATCATTCAATCAATAAAGAAAGAAGGATATTATTTTGAATTCGAAAAAGAAAGAGAAATTAGAATACTTCATTTAAACAAATACAAAAATACATATTTATAATGATTAATTTTGTAATAGTGGTTGTTCAAAAAATCATTTTAATACTTACCTTATCACCCAAGAAAGACTGTGGCATTTTCCAATAATAAGTCTGTGCCGGTTGTGTAGCAAAATTTCTAAATACCAGTTCCCGATTTCGTGAATCCACTTGCAAGTTTTGGTTGATATTGTAACTCCTTAGAATGTTAGTAAGAGTTACTCCTTGTGAACTGCTGGTGAAACTCAAAATAATCTAGTAAAAATGAAAAAAATATGTATATAGTCACATTTTGCATGACAGTACACAGACAAAGTATGCAGTCTGCTTTCAAAAAACAAGAAATAAACTGATGCATTTAAATATATATATATGTATTATCCTATAGCCACACAAATTTCAAGTTCTAAGCTTAAAAATTCACAACTTGTATTTAATAAATTTAACAAAATTCACAGATATAAATAAATGATATAAAATAAAAGTGATCAGTTCAATATTAGTAAGATCTATGAATTCTATGAAGATCAAAAGCATAAAATCTATCAATAAGAAGACAAATACCTTCAATTGGAATCTATTTTAATGAGAACTTATAACACAGTAATTACAAAGATGAATGTTTATAGAGGGAAATGTAACTTAAAAATGATTTTACAAATGGTAATTTACAAATGCTTACATCGTCTCTGTACCATGTGCTGCTTGAACAGGTTTCAGTAATACCCATACAAAAGCAATCAATGCAACCAAGTGGAGACTCAGAATTCAAATAAAAGGTGTGAGGTTTACATTGATCACATCGAGCTCCAGTAACATAAGACTGAAAGAAATTAACAAATCTATAATTTGCAGTACTTCAATGAACATTTTAGTAAAATAACCATAAAAATGTTTTATAAACTTTAAAAAAAATTCCATTTACTTTGCATTGACAAAGTCCTGTTGTTCGACTAGGATCAGGAGTTAAGCTACCAACTGGATCACATTGTAATCCTCCTAAAAAATAAAAAAATTTGAATTGTTTAATTGAATAAAAATTCCCTTCAAATGAAACAAAATAAAAACATAATTAAAATTAATGGAACTCTTAATAAGGTATACTGTAATACAGCTTTTATGAATAAACACCCTACAACAAAATAATTTCTCAGTAGGTACTTTTTTTGGTATATATACAATTATATATACCATAAAATCCGGCGTATAATGCGCACTTTGAACAGAAAAAATGAGATCGAAATATAAGGGTGCGCGTTATACGCCGGGTATAAAAACTACAGCTTTAAAAATAACAAAAGAGATGAGCATAACAAAATTTTACTTTTACACATATTGAAATACTGTTTATTTAAAAGAAATTATATACCTTATGAACTAAAAGAATTCAAGTTCTAGAAATATACTATTATTTCAAAAGTCTGACATAATATCTGGAATAAATGACTTCAGAACATAAGAAAGTTGTATACTAAAATTTTAGATTTCTGCCTAAAAAGCGGGGTGCGCGTTATACGGCGAACATATCTGAAAATTAAAAAATGCAGCTTGAAAGTATGGGTGCACGTTATACACCGGTGCACATTATACGCCGGATTTTACGGTATATTATAAGTCCCAGTTTCAGGTTTTATATGTTTAAATTAATATTAAAATAAATTTTGTAACTTAAGGAAAAATTGGTCATGAAAGTATTTAAAATCATACAATCACACACATGAAACTAACATTTTAAAAAATAGCAAAACAGAATGCATTTGAAAACTATAAAGGGGGGGGGGGAATTTAGGTGAGATTTTTCAAAAAATTTTAATTTGACAAGAAAAAAAATTACTTAAAAAAAAAAAAACAGTATCTTTTAAGTATATTTCATTAGATTCGAGTGATCTATTTAACCACTTCCTTCGCTCTCCCATCAAAATCACAGGCCGAGGTTAACGCTATTTCTAATGCTTATGATATTTCCAGACAAGATAGTTCAGAAGTAATACACCAAAAAGTCCATTTTTTTTATACCCCAAATAAAGTTTTATTTCCTTTTTCACATATCCAACAGCAATACTAGAATACTTATGTTTTTGGAGATAGTGTGTGTTTCCAACCAATTTATTTAAAACTACACATTTTATATATATACATTTTTCTAGAATAAAAAATAGACACTTGTATATGTATTTTGTGGGGGGGGGGGATTCATGCAATCTTTAAAGGGTTAATTTCACAAAAATTTTAAAAAATATATAGTTTATCAGCTTTCTAAAATAATTAACTTAAAATTTTTGTGGAAATACTTAAAAATTGTTCAAAATATGTTTTCCAGAATACATGTTCACCATATTACAGACAAATAAAAGATCTTTTACAAAAAAATAATAAAATTTAACAATGAACATTATTAACATTCAATCCATTACAACAGTCATAAAAATGAAAAAAAGTTATTCCAAAATTGTCTTTATCTAATTTTAAATTTTTCCCCTACACACACACAATTTGTATTAGAATAAATTCAGCAAATGTAACATAAAATAAATACATGCATTAACAGGAAATAAAAAAATAACTCAGCTCTTTTATTACCTATAGAAAAAAAACTTATGAACAGAAATTTATACATTTATGCTTCAAACTTTATGGGAGGTAACAGTGTATATAATAAACATAGTTTATAATTCCAAATGATCCGTTCTAACATCAAATTTTACTTAAGAAACCAAAGGAATGGAATAGGTCAATTAGATTCGGTTTTTGTACTTCTTTCCAATTATTATTGAAAACTCATTGCTTTCCTAAATGCCAGTCGTTACAAGTAAAGAAGTATATATAAATAAGGAAGAGCATAAAGATTCAGAATAAGATATAGTAGAAAGTAGAAATATATAAATATTCACCATGCACTCTACAGCTGCCACCAGGAATATTAGGGTTACCATCGTAGCCAGGACCACATCTCTCGCAGCGTCTTCCTTCATAGCCAATAGGGCAGGCATCGCAAGTCACTTGGCCATCAGTGTCAAGTACACATGTTGGGGAGAACCTACAAAAATTTATATTTTAATAGAAAAACCCAAATTCTATACAGAAAAGTATATAGCACTTAAGTTATTTCTATTATACCAGGTATAAAAAAGAAAATGAAAAAAAAACCTATTTTTTTTAAATGATGATTAAGAGATCTATAATTCAGATCTCACAAATCAATTTAGATTAAAAGGACGCAAATGTACACTAAAAACATTTATTTTAATTATCATAAAGAAACCTTCATTTACATTTGCTGAAGTCGTTTTCCATACATAGAATAATTATACAACATCAAACCCATAGTCATAAAAAAATTTAATTTGCTACCAATAACCTGATTAAAATTTGGATTCAAAAATTTAAAAAATTCACAAAAAATACTCAATTTTCAAAAAATTAATTTCATGAAAATTAAAATGTGAACCCCCCCCCCCTTTTTTTTTTCCTTTGAAGGAATATCTACCACATAAAACAATTGAAAATGAATGACTTTCTGTACACAAAAAAAAATTCATTCTTCAAAGTCCAACATCTTGTACAGAATAATAATATGATAGAACAGTTGCCAAAATATATTGATGCTGCTAATTTCTTTTCATGTAGATAAAATTAATCAAAATATTATACTTTAAGACCATCATGAAAAAAAATTACAGATACTGATGAGAAAAATTCAAATTTACAAAAACTGAAAAGTGTTGATCAAATAATATATATATATATATATATATATTAAAATTGATTACATTCATCAGAAATACAAATATTCTAACATTTCTTTCGTAAACATTATTTAAATACAACAAAATACATTTTATGAACATCATGATTAAAAACAATTAATAGTTAAAAAAAATAATAAGGGTAAAAAAAATTTCAAAATAATCAACATTTTCACTAACAGAAAAAGAAAATCATTTATCAAAGTCAGCTAAATTGAAAAAAAAAAAAGGATGAAACAAAGTAATGTGAAATTACTTCTATAAATTTATTAAATCAATTCTACAAAAAAAAACAACAACCTAAAATTGTACTTTTTACAAATGTCTCAAATTCATAATAGAAAAAAACTTAGCTTATTACACAACTCAATAATTCTTTAGTGATTTCAATACCTGCTCCCAGAATAATATATATATTTCACTTAGAAAATACTTAAATTTAGTAAAGTTATAATATTTATTATATTATATAGGAAACCATGCAATGGCTTTGAACTAATCCAATGCAATTCATCATGCTGATAAACTAAGATATACATATTATTACAGATATGAGAATTTATTAATGAGTTTTAAGTTCATATTTTATCACAAACTGTGGATAGGGATAGGATACAATAACTAAAATAGGGTAGTAAATGTATGTTTTTGAGGAATTCACTGAAGTACTTCAAAATGAAAAGGGCTGGACAACCATGCTGGAATATATTTCATGCAATAAAAAACAGCTATATATGTATTTCTGTTACCATTCAGAATGCAAGGCATGACTTCTGGTGTCCAAGAGACTGACATAATGCAGAAAAGAAGAAATTTACTTATTTCATTCAAATCATGTTAGTCATAGGTAATTTCTCTGGAATACATTTCAATACATGAATCTAATTAAATCAACTATGAGTTAAATACTATTTCTATTCACATAGCAAACAAAACACTTTAATAATTCTTAGTATTTTTCATTATGAAATGTTAAATATTAGCACAATTATTTCATAACAAGTTAAAAGGCTAATAAGATAAAATTATGCAATAATTCTTAGTACACAGCAGTGCAGGTATATTTTTTTTTAAAGAAAACAGCAGGAAAAAGAACATACTGATTGGGAGTTGTAATTAGAGGACAAGGACATGGTTGACAATCATCAGGTGTACCGCGCCTCGCGTCACCAAAATATCCTCTCTTGCAACGCTCACATTGTCGTCCCTCTGAATTATGACGGCAATTCTACAACAGTATCATTAGTTTTCATTTTTTTAATAACACAAATGTTATACAAATAAAACATTTAGATATTCAAAAATTATTCTGGATATTAAAATATATTAAAACATATAAATTAAAGATTTATTAATTATTCTGAATAAACAAAATAAAAACCTTTGTTATATTGTTCTTATTCTAAGAAATACCTACTTTTTAAAGCTTTAAAATTAAACATACTAAGCAAATATTATTTAATATATTTTTCAAATATTTTTTAATAGATTTCCTGATGCCAATAGGCATATTCCTTCCATGTTAACTATTCTACAAGCAAATTAAGAGAAATATTTTCTTTTTTACCTAACAAAATTAAACTACATTAAAAATATACATATTAAAGAAAACCACATGTCTTTTGAAAAAATAAATTGACAAATATGAAATAATTTGATTAAATTATCCAGTTGTATACTAAAGTCAAATTTCATATGGCTTTATATTCATATCATAGAATTAATTCTTTAAAGAGAAGAATATATTTCAGAACAAAGATTTATTTTTACTCTTTTTTCCAAGAAATCTTTCTTTAGGAACTCTTATTTAAAAATATGTTAATTTAAATTAAAAGAACGATGCATAGACGTAAAAAAAAATTCTTACCAAGCATTCACCAGATACAGGATCACACAAACTGGAATGTCCATGACAATTACATGGGACTCTAGATGGTACACAATCCCCAAGTCCTGAACCAGTTTTTCGTCTAGAATATCCTTCAGCACATTCCTGGAACAAAAACAAAAAAAATTAAAATTTATGAAACTTTTAGAATAATTTCATTAAGAATGTAATATACACAATTTATATCAATAGATTTTTAATCATGCTGAAAAGTTTAATTTGGATATACTACTTTTACTTAAAATGGTATTAAAAAAGAAACATGCTCTCACAAAAATACACATTTCTGTAATGCGTCTTTTTATTTTTGTATGTGCAGACAAAAAATGCGAATTTCTTTCCCATACAAAAATTATATAAAGCCTGATTATCCCATACCAAATAAAATTTAATAATAGATCTAGCTGGTGAAAATTTATATGATTTGTGATTGCTTAATTCTTTTAAATAAATATGCACTAGAAATGCATTACAACTGGCAGCAACCAATCCCTCAGCATCGAAATTTCATTCAGTAATGAGGAGAATACTTTAGCTTCTTTTCTTCCAGTATTCCCATACACAAGAGTTCCAATAGATCCAATTTCATTTGATCCTCAATAATAATAAAAAAAAAAAGGAAATCTAATTTTATGTCAATACAAAACAATTTTTGTATGATACAAACACATTAACACTATTCATCCCATTCATTACAATTTGAGAATTGCAGATTTCAATATTGGAGTTCAGACATTTTATTAATTTTGAAAGATTTACTGTACATGACATTGATTTTATCTGATTTTCTTAGATATCATAAAAGGCATTCTTTTATACATCTACAAGCATAAGTTACAAATTTATCAGTAACTTGAATATTGATATATGTTTTATTAAAAACTTACCTCACAGGAGTTTCCAGTATATCCCTGGGGACAAGAACACTTTTCAACAAATACAGCTTGAGGAGCAGATGGATCAGAAAGTGATGCAGAATCCATTTGGAAATTTAGAATACTGAAAGAAATCCACATTTTTAATATCAATAATTTATATAAACATATTTAACAGGTATATGACCAGTGGCTGAGTGCTAACATATCACACTTCTACACCACAGCTTCGGGCTAGGCAAGGTCGACTCAATCTTTCATCCCTTCAACTTTTGTATTGTTAAATAGGTCATTTAAAGTAGGGGTTTTTTTTGTGTGTGCAGCAGATTATGTTAATGATTTTTCAAGAGTGTGTGTGTGTGACTCAGGTGAACATTTGTAAGAAAGTCTACAATTTTTTTTTTGCTGAAATATCATAGATTAAAAACTAAGCTCAATACGTGCTTTGGTTTCACAAAACGAAATCACCCTTTAATGTTCAGTGTAAAAAAAATTAATAAAGTGATGGTTTGAAATGATTTAAAAAAAACAGGCAGATCAGGATCTTTCCTGAGGAGGTAAGCCTAGTGTGAATGAAGCAACTGTTGAACACATTTGACAATAGTTTCAATGAAGTTCTACTAAATCAACTTGAGATGCATCACACAAACAAGTTTGGTGAAAATTGTTCACAAAAGGCTTAAGTTGCATGCTTATAAAGTGCACCACATGTTAACGAACACTTGGTGGGAACTGGAATACTGCTTATAAACATTCTCCAAACTACTAGGGGGAGGGGAGGAACATATCTTGACTTACCACAAGGTAAAGGGTCTTATTAAAAAAATTCATAATAGTACTTACAATATATACAAACAAACATGGGTAATTAAAATAGTCCGAGCACCCTAACAGCTTCGCAAAACTTTTCGTACACCCTACTTTTTCACTCTAGGAAAAATGTGTACTGAAAGTTTCATAAAAGTAGTGTTCTTTATTTGTACCTGGAATGTATCATTTCGTCATCATAAGTAGCTCTGACATAGAATGTTTCAATATTTTGAAGAACCATCATAATGTCCTGTCGAGTTGTCACATCTGTAAAAGGAGCATCACCACGACCTTGAGCTTCATTTTTATGCCATTCACCCTAACAATAAAAAGAATAATTTTACAGTTACACCTAAATGCTTAAAATAATATTAATAGGAATTGAATAATTAAAATCAGAAAGAAAACATTTTAAGAGAATGTTTGAAATAATAATAAGGCGAAGTCAAAGTAACTTTATAACTGAATATAAATTATAAATTAGAAATATACAATAGCCTGAAAACAGTCCATTAAAACAAAAATTAAAAGTAAAAATTTAAACATAAATAAATATTGTAATGTTATAAGAAAATAACTATTTTTTTTTATCTGTAAGATGATTAAACAATTTTAAAATGATTTCACCAATGTACAATTACAGTAACCCATTTATTCACAATGAAATTAATATTTACACGCGTTCTTAACACTTTCTTTTAAAATGATATTAAATAAAATAACTTCTAAAACTCTACAATACAATTAAATTGAAGTTGTTTCAATACACTAGTCTTAAAATTTTAGATGGGTATAATAAAAAAAACTAAAAGAACAAATATTTTACAAACTATCTGTTCTTTTGACATTTCTTTAAAAATATTTCTACACGTTTTTATTTTTTAACAATTATTACATAACTAGTGCATCTTTATGTATTAAAAGAGTTTTTAGTTCAATTAAAGACTCAATAATTTGTATTTTAAGATACGAAAACAAATACATATTACTGTTTTAAATTTCTTGAGTTTTTTTTTATTTCAGAGATACAACATTTGTAAAGTAAAACTGCATTTTTTTAACAAGTTAACTATGGTTGATGAGTAGTGACCATTAGTTACTTAAATTGAAATTTTTGAGAAAAACAGAACATATTCTCAAACTTTAAGATGTTTAGAATATTTTGAGGCCAAACCGAAGTAAAACAAACACACACAAAATATGAAAAATTTAAGATGAACTCATGCGTCCCTGTATGCACCAGCTGAAACAACATATAATAAACTTTTTGCTAGAATTGTTGAAGACACCTATTGTGGCGTATCTAATACAAAGAGAAAACTCACACAAACACTCATTTAAACCAGTGTACCCCAGCTTTTTTTTTGTTGCCACAAACCGGTCAACATTTTGATCATTTTACTGTGACCTGCTAAGTGTGTGGGGGGCGTTGATTGTTCATATTTTATATATCACAGTGTTTTGCACATGCTCGATTTTGGTGCAGATTTAGGTGACATCTTTCAGCTCCTGGTTAAAGACTCATCCATAGAAAGTCATACAAACCTTGGAGAAATACACCACAGTAAATAAAATGAAAATAATTTAATGTTCCTTGGGCGGCCTGGTACTAATTGATCCATGGCCTGGTACTGGTCCACAGCCCAAGAGTTAGGGACCATTGATTTAGACCTAATGTAACCTAATTAGGGGCAAAACATGTTCTGGATTATTTACACAGAACTTAAAAAACAAACAACCTTACATTGTATAAATGTAAGATCTAGAAGGAATTGCGTTACTAGTGTTCCATTTGCTAAGTCCAATCATGTATAGTATCCAGTTTTGGTGAAAACCACTCAATAGGAGAAATTTAAATTCTTACCTTGATATATATATATTTAATTTTTCTTGCATTTTTCGAGTAATTTGTATGTAATATATGTTCATGTTTACGAAATAAATAAGTGTTAATTTATAAAATTGGCAATTCTATAAAATAAACCCACAGACAAATATAATCCTCTTCACTTGATTTCCGTGACACACACAGTCGCGTGCTCTCAAACGAGGGCACCATGGTTAACTTGTAAAACACTTTCGTACAATTTAAAATGCAAATTGATCCAAAATTTAATCTCAGATTATCTGATTAGAATTAACATCACTTAAGAATGACACAAAATTTTAGGTGAAGGACCTTGTACTTATAAACTGTGATTAGAACTCAAGCTCTCAGCTTCTACACCCCATTGCTATGCAAGAACTATCAATGTCCGAGTTCTAGATGATGTACAACAGCCCATATTACTTCATACAATGATTTTGATTAACATTCTGAACTTGGTTTTGGTAGCATAACAAAACTCAAAACATTACATACACAAATCCTGTGTGTATTTCTTACCTCCCAGAGGCGAACTTCAACATTGTTATCTCTTTGTGGTCCAAATGGTTGTTTCATTACATGATAAAGAGTCATATCATTTCCTTTCAGTATAATATCAGCAATATTGGGTGTACTCCTTGGGAATGGTGATGAATATCGGAACATGAAATGAATATATCCTCCATAGCTGTTCAACTAAATGAAATATTAAAATTAATGAGCTTAAAATCCGTAAAAACATTCGACAAGAAAAGGCATTAGTCGCATAAAAACTAAATTAAATACAAATAATAAAAGTTAAATAAGTTTCAAAAATTTTAATGAAAATTAGTAATAGCTTAAAGTTTTATTTAATAAATAAAATTTTAAAGATATAATGCCTTATGCTTCTTTTTAAATGTTGATTATCAGAAGAAAAACAAGGCTCATATTTATAAACGATTTTATATTGAAAATACAAAAAACATACAGAAAATTATTAAACAATGATGCATCAACAAAAAAATAGTAAAATATCATCAGCTAGATTCTGAAACAAAACTGAACCACAGAAATTAAAAAAATTTCCTTGAGCTTTCCAACAAATTAGAAATTGTAATAATAATCACTGTTGAGATTGTTTGAATATGGATTGTTCTACTGTTATTTCACAAATTTAATAACAATTCTAATAACATAATTCCAAAATGTCTATTTTTTACAATAAACTTTCATAAAAAGAAAATTTTAAGAAATACATTTTTCTGGTTAATTTTTAAGGCGATTTTCTTTTAAATTATCCCAACTGATAATTTAATTCTGTAAGGAATGCATGAAAGACAAGCGTAATTAGTAATATTTAATAAAAGTGATTAAACAATTTCAGATATTTACATCAAAGTATTACATCATCCCAAAATGCATGAAGTGTTTTCATAAAGAGAATATCTGAATGAATTTCTATGTGTAAGGACTTAAAATTATTTTCTACGACTTTGAAGCATCATTTGGTTGACAAACAACCACTTAGAAGCAGAGGAGGTAATCTTGACTGATGAGACTATTTAGAAAAACAATTGCATAGAAACATCCTCCTGCTAGAGATCCAAATATCCTGAAGACTGCATTGCTGAAGAAAAGAAATTTAACTCATTCAGAACTATGATTACATATAAGTGATCATGGTCCACCGATGTCAAATTTGTCAAAATTGGTAGGAAAAGCCTCTTGCTCTTCCCTAGTTAAAGCTTAGAGGTGAAAGAGGAAAAATTAATCATACCTGGAAAACAAATTTTGCTTTATCCAAGATTTAGCTATGACTTTTTTTATTACATTTATATCACAAACAAATAATAATTTATTTTCATATTCCTTTCACTGGTCCTGAACAAGTTAATGCCTCAAATTTAAGCTAAAAACATTATTTCCTGCTTTAAAATATCGTGATACATAAGTCAGGGATGATCTCATTCTACATTAAATTCATATAAGTCTAAATTTTTCTCCGAGTTATTTTTATTCTGAACTCTCGTTACACAATATTGACATTTTAGTTTTATGTTACAGTGTCATGTTACAATGTTCTTAGTTTTGTTTGCTGCATTTATGTGTTATAATGTTATATACAATTCCACACCAACTGATAACAATCGCATCAATTCACAACTCTCTTCGAGAAATCCGATTTTATACAAACAGAAATAATTTTAGAGTATAGTTTTGAAATTGTTGGCAGCTTCACTTATTTAGGTTTGGAAATTAATAATAGAAACAATTGTACTACTGAAATCCAAAAGAGAATTACTATGGCTAATAGATGTCCTAATGGAATACGAAAATACATAAAATCAAATTTAATCAAAAGAAAAACAAAGGTTCTATTGTATTAAAGTCTTTTAAGATCAGTATTAACTTATGCATGTGAATCTGTCCATGCTCAAGCAAATGAGAACATGATTTTATGTTTCTTATTATTAAAGTTTCTATGAGAGGAAGATTTTAAGATTTATTTTTGGAGGAATTCAGGAAAATGGGACATGGCGAAGAAGATCAAATTTAGAGCTCTATCAATCATATAAAGAATCTGACATTGTTAACTTCATCAAAATACAACGAATTAAATGGGCAGGTCACATTGTCAGAATGAACAAAGACAGCACCACTAAGAAAGACCGCACCACTCAATGCTCAACCAATTGGCCCACAGAGAAAGGGCAGGCCGAATCTTAGATGGATTGATGGCCTACAAGAAGATCTTCTAGTTTTGAAAACTAAGAGAACACTATCAGGAAGAAGGCCTCCCTGGAAAAGGCTTCTTGAGAAGGTCAAGGCCCACCCTGGGCTGTCAAGCCACTGAGAAAGGAAGGAAGAAATTATTTTGAACCTAAATATTCTTATATTAGTAAGCAGAAATACATATATTAAGGTGGCATTAATTTCACAAGAAATAATTTTTTCAGAATTTAAGAATTATACTCATCTAAAAAAATTACTTTTATTTAAAGAACATTACATACCTGATTTCCTAAAAATTCCGGTGGCAAACTCCAGTAATGATAAACATCACTTGGAGCATCATTACGTACATGGGATTCCACTTTGTATTCCCTGTTGGCAGAATTATACTGAATAGCATTTTGATTTGGAGGATACCTCTGTCCAACATCTTCATAATTACCTCTACCATCTCTTTGTAAAGCAACAATAGATATTTCAGTTTGTAGAGGAACCTAAAAGAAAAGATAATGTTAATGTATAGCATAAAAAGTATTAAAATGATCTTAAACAAAGAAAGAAGATTATTCTTAGAATGTCATTTTTAAAACTTTAACAACTATTAACCCCTTATCTGACATAGTCACCTTGCATATCCAGTGCATCAATTGCCCCTGGCATATATATATACCTGCCATTTCAAATTACAAATTTTTACATAGCTCTGCAGCCTGTTCAACTATTCCAAAGGCTTTGGAATGCAATTAAATTATCTTGACAATGTGTGCAAAGGAATTTACTTATTTATCCCTTTTCTTGCATTTTAAGTGCATAGCATGTTTAGATGCACCTGTGTGAAAAATGGTGGAACTAGGAAGCAAATCTCAACTTTTCCTCAGCAGTTTAGGAGTTAAGAGAAAAAAGCAAATAATCATGGGGGATGTTTTATCTTAATTAATGAATTTATAAATTATACCATCTCAAATCATCATATAAATCTTAAACCCAATCATATAGGTTGATCTTTCAGAACATTCATCTTGCAAGAATAGACTAATCAAAATTTTAAATTAATAGAATTTTGCAATGGAAAAAAAATATACACCCAATTACTTAAATATAATGTTTAAATGACTATAGTGTATAAAATAATTGGCTGGTTGTTCTGATTATCTATATATTCTTCAAAACCCAAAATAGTACATACAGATGTATAGAAAACAGTATTGAAAAGAGAATTTTGATTTATTTATATTTACTTATTTCTCCCAATACTTGAAATATTTTTAGCTAAATTAATCAGAAACTGACAACATTGCATAACAATATACAAATTCTTTTCCTTTCCACTAAACATAATTTTTTTCCACATCATTGTATATAATCCATACATAGGTATATCTAAATATATTCCATATATGTTTAAATTATTTTATTATATATTTCAAGAAAATCCAATACATATAGTTAAAAACATTCTAAATTTGAAAATAACTTTATATTTTAATCTAGCAAGGAAACAATATGATTTGCTCAAAATATTGAAATATTTTGACGTGAATTTGTATATATGTTAAAAATTATGAATAATAATACACTGAATATGAAACAGAGGAAGCCAATATATGTTAATAGTATATTGATATTATCTTAGATCATATTAATTATTTTATTGCTGTATATTGTACTACTAACTTTAATGACATGAAGACTACTACTGTAACAAGTTTCTGTCACACCAAAGCAAAAGCATCTTAAGCAATCAGATGAAACAGAAGCTTTTTCATTGAACAAGGGTGGTCGACATACTCCAGCTTTAGCTATAAAGGAAAATTTCTTAGTTATTAATTAAAATTAATATATTATAGATAATGCCATAAAATATATATGCACAATCATTAACAAAAGACAGCCAAACTGTAGCAAAATTATTACATTAATATTTTACGGAATAAAAAGCTAATACATTTCATAGGATCATAACAAAATAAAACAAACATTTTTAAAAAATGCATACTAAAATACTAACATATAATGAAAAGCAATTTTAATGATCAGGATGAAGAGACATGTACCAACTTATATCTTTGGTATTCAAACTCTTCCAGATAAAACAAAATCAAAATATATACAAAAAATACATACGTTTAACAACCAATACTGTATCTGGTATAGCTAATACACTGTCTTTACTGTTGATAGCTTCACAACTCCATGCACCCTGATCAGTCTGTCTTGCTTCCCTAATAGTGACAGTTCCTCGTCCATTTTCACTAGAGACAGATACACGAGGACCAGCAGGAATATTACCCCAGTTCAATCGCCAACTTATTATTGGTGTTGGATTACCAACAGCTGTGCATACAATTGTCACAGTTTCACCTTCTTCCACAGTCATGGTTTCTGGAGGTGGTTGTGTAATGGTTGGAGAAGCTATACATAAATAATTTTATAAAGAAATTTAATAGCTTACAATAGATTTTCAATAAAATACTGCAATCTGGAGAACTGAGCATAATATCCCGTTATTTTCCAACAAAATGTCATGACATTTACCCTAATATGGAATGAGACTCAGTTTACCTATAAAATAAATCATACTTACCACAACCAATTTCATCAGATTTATCCTGGCAATCAAATTCCCCATCACACTGGAAGCTTTTTGGAATGCATTGATCTCCAGACAAACAACGATATTCATCATAACGGCATGGAGAGCCTGCTGGATTGGGACCTAACACAGGCAAATTAAAAATGTTTAAAAATGTTTCTGTTCTTTTAAAATCTGTGAAAAAAATATTTACAGAGGTTTTATACTTACTGCAAGACTTTTCATCACTGTTGTCTCCACAATCATTATCACCATCACATCTCCAAACTTTTAATACACATTTCTTATTATCACACTGGAATTCATTAGGCTGGCACTGATATTGGTAATCTAAATAAAATTAATCAGAAAATAATATGCATGAGACTATCCTCCAAACACATGTAATTGTTTTGTAGCTATTTCAAAATTTTATAAATATTATACAGAAAACAATTTTTCTTTTTACCAGTCCACTCTCATTGTTATAACTATATCCATAGTAAATTTCATTATAACAACTCAACAAGAGTTGTTTAAATAAATACTAATTACTTAAGATAGCTATCTGATTAATTTTAAATGTCAATTTATTCAACATATTTTTCAAATGTTACACTTAATTAGAAAGTCAAATCAGGTATCAACATAATATCCATTTCAAGGGCAAATACAGATGAAAAAAAATCATAAACAAAAAAAATTACTTTCCCCGGAGATTTATTTAATTTCTAATGTAATCAAAACAAAAGAGTTTTGCATTCCAATTCTACTCTAGAAATACTGTATACCTTACAAGTTTAAAATAAAAAGAAAAAAAAATTACAAGACTACTTTGAAACACATTTGGGCGCATGAAAGAGTTAATTACTTACAATACATATAAGGAATGTACGAGATAGTTTCCCCATTCATAACATGGAATACAATTAAATTAAATTAAATGGTATCAATGAAATCTTAAAAATAATTTAATTCCCCTTCCTCTGCTAGTAAAATATATTACACATTAAAAAGTAGTTACTATTTTCAGAGGTAGCCATATTAATGCATAAAATTTAAATAAATATAATTCAACAAAGAAATTTTTTAGAAAAATCTACCAAAATTACAATTTTTTAAGCATAAAATTTAAAGATACGAATTTTGTAGCCGTAAAATTTACCTTATAAATGTCAAACAAACATTTTGAATATTTTGGTATAATGAAAGCAAATGCTTCAACAATATTTTACGAATTAACTTTTTTTTAAAAAAAATCAGCAATGTTAAAACTTTTAGAAAAACTGAATAAAATCAAAATGGTACAATAAGCTAACCACAATTGAGTTCATCAGATCTGTCAGTACAATCAAAGTCCCCATCACATGCATATGCTCTAGGAATGCATTCACCATTTTGGCAAGTAGCTTCAGTTCTAGAACAAGCTCCTGGTGGTCGAGTAGGGCGAGATGTAGGTGGTACAACTGCAATATTTTTCTAAATTACAAGTTATCCATCAAGTAAAAAAATTTAAAAATAAAAAAATTATATAAAAATTAATTCTATTTATAATTCATCTCTAAGGAAAAAAAATTTTTTTAAAGGACAAAAATAAAACATACAAAATACTCGATTAAAAATATTCAATATTACCAAAGAAAAAAATACAATTTGCTTTACTTTGGGGAACAAATATCTAATGTTAAAGAATATAAAACGTGCATTATTTTTAAAAGTTCCTGTATTCAATTGTGTTTATAAAGAAATTGTGTAACAAAAATTAGACAAGATTTATAATATAAATTTGGATTACTTTTTTGTAGTTAAATGCTCCACTTTCCCCAAAAAAAGTTGATATTTTTAAAAGAGTACAATTAGAAAATGAATAAATTCAACAGAATATGGCCAGACAAATAAAAAGAGAATGGGATGCTTGACTTTGATTTACCAAAAAGATTTAAAATTTAATTCTTATTTTTATTTTCTGGAGAGCATCTTTCAAGAGAAGAAAAATAGACTTGGTTCTATTAATATTAATTCAAAAACATATACAAGAGTTAATGAAATCCATTTATTATTTATTTTTGCATTAATAAAAGATCACAAAAAGAATAGCTATGTATAATTAAACACTTATCCAAACAATATCTTTATTAACAAAAACTATGATTAATCAATACTAAAATTTATTATATATATATATATTAAAATACATCCCATTTGGAAAAAAAAATGTTTGGCCCACTAATTATTTAAACATTTGTTGGATGTTGTGAGTTATTAAATCATATATTACAAATAAAATTTGTTAAAATTCATCAAACTCTTTAAAACATTTTTTTCACATGAAACAAATGAAAAATATCACATTTTATACATTTATAACAATGCAATTCTTACTTTTTAAGAACATAAGTAATCAAGCACTGATAATAAAAATTGATTCCCACTCTGAAACATTATATAATTCCCCCTTAAAAACTTTAAATTTTTTTTACAAGCTAATGATAAAATAAACTTTAATTAATCAAAAAATCCTATAATTACAAAATAAAATCTTCCACACTGAAACTGAGCATTTAATTCCTTATTATAATTCTTGAAAATGTAGTAAAGCAACTCCTTTTGCTAGTATATCTGCATTAAATTATATTTTAAATTTAAAGCACTAAGAATTTAAATGTTTTTTGTGAGGAGTAAACCCCCAATTTAAATATTAATCATAAAAAGCCTAAAAAAAATGGTGTCTAGCCATATTTTGATAATTGCTAACATTCACATTATACATATCCAAATCGCCAGTATTGGCATTTCAATGCATTTATTTTTCTAAATTACAAATAGAAATCTGTATTAAATATATAGATACATTTAAAAAAACATGTCACTATTTTTTTCTGAATGAATAGTATATTTAAAAGGTATTTTTCTTAAAATAACAAAAAAAAATAAGTTTATTATTAAAAAAGTATTATTTGTTAAAATTTTTTAAAAAATTGCAAAATGTTTTCAACAAGTTAACCTTATATGGGGAGCCATAAAATTAGGGAAGCCTATAAAGTTAACTTGGGTAAACTTTTCAATAGAAAAAATTTCCAAGAATTTCAAAACCTACCAATGCAGAAAAGATGTTCTGTGGTATACAGATAAATGGAAAGATAAAATTTAAAAAATGTTTATGTTAAATACTGCCACAAAAAAAATTAAAATAAAGTATTAAAGAGTTTTTATGGTAAAAAAATCAAAGTAATTTTTGTCAAAGTGGAACAGCGTTTCGGTACTTTTTAACATTTATTGTGATGAGAGGACACCTAAATAGTAACAAGAAAAAACAACAGGTACATTTAATAGCTTCTTTTGTATTAAATTTTAAAAAATAAAAACCTGCGGTCAAAGTTATTGTGCATGACAAAACGGAAGATGGAAAACAACTTAAATCAGACTGTGGAGATTGACTGTGAAGGGAAAGAGAGGTGGGTTATGAAATGTTGCAATGTTACACTGTACTAAGCACTTGTCGACCCAGCAGTAATCATTACTTTTGATTATTTATATAGTAGAAAATAATGACTTGAGATATAAAATTATCCAACCAATTTTTTTTTGAAAATTCAACTTATTTGTTGTGATATTAAATTTTGAAAATAATTTATTATTCTTTTCCCTTTACTTACACATCATGAAACACCTTTTCCACATTAATAGATTTAAAATAATTTTGTTTCTATATATAACCGCAATCAACCTTGCTATATATATATATATATAAAACTATACAAATGACCTTAGAAATATAATTTTTTAAAAATCTTATTTTAATTTAAAATTACACTATTAAAAAAATGTAAAATTTTATTATAATTGTACTTCTATTAAATAATAGGTTATTAATATTTAGTTCTTAAAATTCTTAAATTATTTGTTTTTATAATTATTAAAATTATTTCAAATTAGTATTTAGTTCTTCAAGTATAATAACAGTAATAATTTTCCCTCCTTTCAACACAATAATGTAATTATACACTTGTGCAATTTCAACTTTATTTTAATCAAATACAAAAATTTATTCTAAAGATTTATAGTAGAAAATAAACAGACAATTTAAATTTGTGTACCTTTACTTCCCTTACATAAAAAAAATTAAGTAGATAAGTTAATAGTGCTCTCTCATTATCTCTCTCTCTGTACTCTTGCACATACATTCTATATTATTATAAAAAACAAAAATCTAATTTTAAAGTATAAAAATATATTTGAAATTTAATTTATATTTTGTAAGATTAATGAACAAAATTCTGCATATTCAATATGTGCTGTAATTTAATGCATGTTTTAAATGCATATTGTAGATCAAATAAAAATATTTAGAGAATAATTATGTATATCAGCATATAATGACTTAACCAAATATATACTAATATTAAATATATTCGAATCCATTATATGTGTTTTTTTTAGTTTCAATACAATATTTTCATAACATCAATTGGGGGGAAAAATTGTTAGAGGGCATTTGATGCTTTTAGCTATTAATTTATACAAAAGTAATTTCTACTTTATAAATAAAAATGCAAATATTTAGATTGTTACATATGAAAAATTTCATAAATTACTTAAGATTCAAATTAATTAATAACTATATAAATTATATATTAATGCATTTAAATGTTTAATTCAAGTAAGACTCAACAGAACATATTACAAACATATAAATAATTTGAGAGAATCTGCATGTTATACATACTAAAAGTAGCATTATTAAAAAAGAAGAGAGAAAAAAAATATTTTACTAAATTAACTCGATTAATTGAAATTAATTACTAACAGATCTATTTTATTATGTTGACAATTTAAAACTAAAAATAGCATATTTGATAATTCTTATCAGAGATTTTTGCGTACAATCTTATCGAAATTTTTTTTATATTTTTTGAAATTTTTAAAAGTCTACAAAATAGAAATTTTTAACTTTAAATAAGGCTTACCAAAATAGAAACACAGGAATGCAGCATAAGAGAAAGACATGATGCATTTAGAAATTTCATAAATACTTGAAACAAGTTGTTTGGGTTATTGCAATAAATTTACAATATTTATACACATTACAACCTAAAACCTTTTTTGACTAGTTTTACTTAGAAAAATCCAATTTAAAGTTACATTTAGATAAATTATAAGTATCAAAGTGATGCAACATTTAATTAATATCATTTGAAAATCCCATTTTTTAATAAAGTGTCTTTTATTAAAGACTAAACTTAAAATTTCTGTGTCTCTCATTTTTAAAATAATATTCTTAATTTAAAGTTAATACTAATTTGAAAAGTATGCTTCCATTCAGCAAAAAGCAATTAAAATGCCCTGAAAAAGCATATGTTTAAAGAACAGCTAAAAAAAATGGTTTCATTGCAAAATTGTTTTATAATTTATAAAACAAAAATTAAAAGCACAAAAAAAAACCCTGATCCAAGTTAAATTTTTTATTTAAATAATTACAGAAGTTTAAAGAATTTTATCATAAAAACCATTAAACTCTTATTTATAAGTTGTTTTTTAAATTAAAGTTTCTTAAGTAAATATTATAGCGCACAGCAATACCTACAAGACACTTGCATATCGGTAACATCTATGAATAAAAGATGATTTTATGCTGTACTACATTGAGATATATTTTTGGTTTATACTTTTGAATGAATTTCTAAAATTATAAATAGCACATTTAAAAATTCTTCGATTAGTATTCAAAAATTCCTGCATTAAAAAGCAATTTTAGCTGAAACACCAGGAATTTTAAACAGTACAGATATTTTACTACAGACAGAAAAAATTCTATTACAATTTTAAAAGGTTAGCTTGAAATAAACAAATAACATTCATTCTCTTCATAATTTATCTAAAGAAAACTAATACATAATTTGAGATTCTTCACGATAGCCTTTTTATTCAATAATTTTATGTGAAGGATTTCTCAATTTCAAAATAAATTTATGCTCACAAGAAAATTTGTTACTTTCAATTTCATAATAAATCAAAGAAAAATACTCCTAAACATGAGGACCAATTATGTGATTTTTAAGCATTATTAAAAAGACTACAATAGCAAAATGACATTAATACTGATCATAAAAATTATTTTTTAAAAAAACTTGTATCATCTGAAACAAGATAAAAACTTCCATACCATACCCAAAAGTAACAAGTTCTACAAAATTTAAGAAATATACATGCTTTAAAAGGAAAATTCTGAAGAAAGAAGTGTACAATAATAATATGAGTTTGAGTCATAAAACTTATTCTCTCTTGATATTTTAATCTATTGATATCCAAATAAGCTTTTTTAAAATAAATGTCATTCATTTGTTTATGTTCATGTTTATTCATTTACCGAACTTAATGGGAGGGGAAGATGAACCTTTATTTGTAATTAGTTTTAAAATACAAAATAACATGAAATTTCTTGCCTGCCTAGTTAATGAATTAGGTAAACAAAGAAAACATATTGAATAGCAATTCAGTATGTATTTAGAGTGTTATTTACTTTATATTTGATCATCTGAATTCAACATAAATATTGAATTGGTTTTTTCTGTCCCCTTTATTCAAATATTTTTATAATGAATGTTTATTGAACAAGAAATTGCAAACAATTTAGTCATTAAAACAAAAATTACATTTTGACTGTATCAAATATACAACTGAAATATTTTTTATCAAACAAATACATACAAGTATTTTAATTTAATCTAAAAGCTAAACATTTACTTTAACTCATGCTTTAAGAAATTTTGTTTCAATTAAAAATCATGCATTGATGCCAAGAATATATCATTAATGAAAAGAAATTTGATGCTATAACCAAATTCAAATAAGGTAATAAAATCTGTGAATGAAACAATGAATGGATGGATTTAAAGCAACTACATATCTAAATCTCACTAACATGCAAATTTTAATAAGCGCACAATACCCAGCACCACAAACAGAAGGTACAACAAAGTCAAATCAATGACAAAGAAACTGGAGTATAAAAAAATACTTTATTCATATGGCACCATTTCAAGCATCTAATACAACTAAAATATATAGCATGCAAAATACAAATGTTTCAATATAGCATGCTTGCAAAACATGCTTACTTTCAAAAACAGAGTCATACCTCCAATATTACTGGATTCTACATGAGGAAAAGAAGTTCCATAGAAAGGAACAGCTACAGAGCAATTCAATCGTGTTAATACATTGGAATTAGAATAAAGCTGAATGTAAGAAAATGAGTATTTTCGAGCACAAATATTTAATATTCAACAAACCATCAGTCACAATTCCTAATAAATGTTTAAATTTAATTGTCTTTAAGCCAACTGTTAGTCAAGTAATGCAATATTAGAGCCAATTAATTATTTTTAATATATATCATCACAAATAACTTACTCAAGATGCAAAATAACAAGCAGCTAGTAGTAAAATGAAACAAATGAATAGTTATTAAATTTGTTCTGACTAGTGTGAGATATCACGTTATTAAAAATTAATTAGTTGAAAATTAATGAAAATGTTTCAAGTAATTCTGCAATCACAACTATTTATTGAAAAATTTATAATTAGTATAGAAAACAATTTCAATCCCAAACTCCTCAAAAAAATATTTATAAAAAAAAAACTTTTTCAATGTACAGTGAATTTCAATAAATCATAATGAAATTTCTTTTTAAGGGAAAAAAAAAAGAAAATTAACAATTATTTTATACAAAACTAATACAGTTGATAATTTGATGAAAATTTATAAATAATGTTCCAAATGTATGTTTCTCCACAATGATTCTAATTAAGAAAATATAATATTTTAAACCCTATTTAGTTTTGAGAAAATGATGTGTTAATATTTTAACAATTTTTTTTTATCCTTTTCTTTTTTTATTCAACAAACTCTCGTAATCAGTATTCTTCAATTAAAAATATTAAGCACCAAATGTAATTCATGTTTAAAATACAAAAATCAATAAATATTTGTTGTTTACTATTGAACATAAAACAAAAATTTAAAATGTTTATAAAACATTTGTTATGATCACAACCAAAAAGATAAATTTATTCAAAATATCACAGTTTAAAATAATCCATAGAAGAAAATGTGAGGCAGGAACAATACTTATCAATGTATAAAAGAATAAAATAGTACAATATGGCAATAATAACAGGAGAAACTTGAAGAAAAAAAAAAGTATAGCAACACATTCTGAAAATGATCCATTCTATCATAAATAGCCGATTTTAAATTGCATTTCATACAATTTCGTCTGTCAACGATTACACAATATATTTTTAAAAAATACTGATATTAATAGCATATAATACAGTTAAAAGCTATGTTCTGCATAAAGCACATAAGTGATAACAAATGCTTTCTAACATGGCTAGCTCATTTAAGAAATATAAGCTCAGGTTAAAATGCAATAATAAATATACACAAAATAGTTAAAATTAATATGGTACAATAAACTTTTCTATAGAAAAGGTTTATCAGCTTGGAACAGATAATTCACAGTATTAAAAAAAAAACTAAAAACAATGGATGGCCAAAATATATCAGTGTATACATAAAAACAGGTGTGGATAAAAAAAAATTTATTGCCCTTATTTTATACCGTACAAAACAAATGTCATCAGTTGCAAAAAATAATCTTGTATAAAAACAATCCAAGTTTCTTTATCTTAACAACTAGTCAAGAATCATGCTATATGATAAAAACTAATAAATATTTATTGTATTTTTGATCAACAAAAATCTTAACATTAAGTTGTTAAAAATATTTTAATCCTATCATAATTTGAGTAATCACTACATTATAAATTATTACAATGCCCTCCCCCCCTTTAAAAAATTAAAAGCAACAAGGAGATAATTTATTTAGTTCTGCGTTTCAGCCCCCATACTTTGGCAAGGTCACAATAATCAGCATATTTACATGGTTGAATAGAGAGGAAAGCAGCTTTCTGGGCACTTGAAGTAGTGCCTCGTGCAGGACCAGCTGAAGTACATATGTAAACACCACTGTGTTCAGGTTGGATGTTGGGAATGGTCAGTCGGCCTCCTCTGTCTGTGTAGCCAGGGGGCATGGCTAAATTGTCAGCACGAATCCATTTCACTGGAGATCGACGAGTACCTTCATCACGACAACGGAAAACCACTTCTCGTCCTGCAAAAAAATTCATGAATATATTACACATAATTTAAGGATATTATCCATGAATATTAAAATGTTAATTTTTGTTAATAAGCTTCTAAAAGTAAAAACACCAAACATTCTAAGTAAAATGGATTTTTAGTTCAATCAAATATTTTGCTTTAATATTTACAGCAAATAAACTTAACAAAGAACTAAACTCAGTGTCACAACAGCCCATGAAGACAAAAATTTACTGTGCCCATCTCAGTTTTCATGACCTTGGGCCCCCAAAATGCATGAGCAGATGTTCTGGTCAAGTGGTCAATTTAACGCACCCCATTCCCCAGTGTTTAGTTCCCAAACAAATTGGTACTCATTTAACAAATCACTGAAGGGATAAAAGGCCGAGTCAACCTTGCCCAGCCCAAGATTTGAACCCCAGACCTGTGGTGTGGGAGCCTCATACGTTAACACTGAGCGACTGGGCTTCATTTACAGCAAATAAAAATGCAAAATCTTCAAGGGGGAGCTACATAATTCCACATTTTTTTTCAAGCAACCACTTTTCAAAAAAATTCAATACTTTGATTGAAAAGTTGATACTTTCAATTATTTACAATGCGCATTTCACAAAAAACCTTTTACATATAATATAAATCATAAACTTCATTGTATACACAATATATTTCTGAATATGTATCAACCTATGCCTAAGCTGAAAATGCATTTTTTCCCCATCAAATGTTTAACCAAAATTCAAAAGTTGTATATAAACCATATCCGATTTTTAAAAAATTCATGTAATTTTAGACATTACTACAAGCCAAATATGTAAAACAGAATACTTTCCAATCAAATTGCTTTAAAGTAAAATGCCAGATGCCAATAACAGTTATATTTCTGGTAATTTTATCTAAAAAGATTGCACTTTTTTTTTAAATTCGTTTATTATCTTGTACATTTTATTCAAAATAATCCTATTTTCTGTACCAGCGTTGTTGTTTTTATGAGCAGGAAGAGAAATTTATAAATGGCAAATCTCAAACAATTCAAACACACATATATGTGGTTATCAAAATAATGGAAATACCTGTGAAAAAAATAACACTTTTGAATGCTCTTCATAAGCATTAAAAGACAATAATATAGTGACCAGGGGATTTTTTTACAAATCAAAATGTTCATATTCTTGTAGTATGTGGTAGCTTTATTGAAGTTGTGCAAATCTTGGAATTTTTTCAAAAGGATTAATTGTCTGACCTCTTCGACATTCAAAGAGGCCGAATTGTAGGAGCTCATCTAGCTGGAGCAAGTGTGACCAAAACATCAACTTTTAGGTATTTCTAGGGGTACAGTGTCTAAAGTCATGACAGCATACATACAGCATGGCAAGACAAGCTCGGCAAAGCAAAATAATGAAGAGAAAAGGAAGTTCAGTGAAAGAGACCAAGAGGTACTGAAGATTGTAATATCTAAAAATCAAACAACTGCAGCAAAGCGACTGCAGAGCTCAATCAGCATCTAGAGTCTCCAGTGTCAGTGATTGCAGTTAGAAGGTACCTTCATAAACAGGATATTTACAGCAGAGCAGCCCAATCCATTTGTCACAATACCAAACATCATCTACAGTGGTGTCATACTTGAAAAACATGGTCGATTCATAATAAAATAAAGTAATGTGGTCTGACAAAACATTTTTCACACTTTTTCCTACAACAGGATGGGTGCACATTTGGAGGACATCTGCACAAGCATAAGATTATGATCGTCTCCTTCCAACTGTCAAGCATGGAGGTGGATCTGTAATAATAAGGGCAGCAGTGTTGTGATATTCTGCAGGACCAATCGTAAGCATGAAAAGAAGGATCACCGAGGAGAAGTATGAAGAAATTTTAGCTGATTTAGTCCATTCTACAATGCAAAGTTTGTTTCCTGCAGGAGATGGAATTTTCCTATGAATGCTTGAATGCCATGGAATGATAATGCAGTGGGATTGGTCCAATCATCGTTTGATGAACACGAGGATGAAGTTAAATGTCTACTTTGTCACATACAGTCCCCCAACTTCAATATAATTCAACAATTAGGGTCCATTTTAGAGTGTTCAATTCGGAATTGATATCCTCTACACCAGTATCTCTCCCAGAACTTTCGCACTATCTAAATGAAGAATGGTACAATGTTCCTCTAAACACTACTCAGCACATGTATGAATAAATTCCTAGGTGAATCCAAGCCATATTACATGCCAAAGGCGATCCTACACTATAGTAATAAAGAATTCTTTATAAATCTATGGTGATTCCATTATTTTGATAACCACCTGTATATTACCCCATTTCCTGAAACCTTTAAAAGCACAGAGGTTCAGCATTTCTTTGCAAACAAGAAACAAGTTTGAGAATGCAGAAAAAATAGCAGAGATGCTAAATTTTCAAAAACTGAGAAAGTGATCACCTGTTTACATTTCATGCCTAAGAGGAAAACTTATAACCTGAATTTAAAAATAAAGAATGAATGGTTCTATAAAAACCTGTACAGCAATTCAAATCAGGATGATAAACATGATATAGCTGATGTTTGTTTGATGAAAGCCGGTGGGTTTCGTTGTCTCTTTAGAATGGTGTTTTAAAGTAGTTTCTGTGTTGCATGTCAGATGAAGACCCACTTAACCCACTAGATAGAGTCCTACTTGACTTAATTTTTAAGAGAAAAACTCTGTTTAAGAATGTAGAGTCCCATAATGGAGTTTCAGAGCACATGCATTGAAAAGACTGGATGGATGAGTGAGGCATCTTAGAATGGCTGGAAAAACATGGAGCCAAAGAAAAAGTAATGTATTTAATAAACCTTACATGCTGGTTTGGGATTCATTCAAAGCTCATCTTTTAAATAAAGTAAAAATAAGTGTCATACAATAAAAACAAAAATAAATTCTAACAGCAGAAAGCCTGACATCAATGTTCCAACAACTGGTTGTTTGCTTAAACATGCCACTCAAGGACAACCTTAAATCTAAATAAATGGGAGTAGATGAAAATAGAAGATAAAGCCATAACAAAAAGTTGTAAGTGAAAAAAGTAGATATGGTAACAGTTGTGCAATGAGTAAAAGATGTAGAGACAGACATTCATCTGAAGTGATAGTCTGAGCTTTCGAAAATAGCAGCAGCAATAGCTGTATGGATGACATTATGGACAACTTTGTGTGTGTATGAAGACACAGAATATAGCACATAAAATTTTTAAAGGGAGGATAATAAAGGTCCAGACATTGAAACCAGTAAACACGAACTTTTACGAACCATTTGGAAACCTCCGATTTTCACAATGGATTTAAAAGGTTTACGTGGCATTTTTTTTAAATAAAGGCTACATTCAAAACACAAACAGTAATTTTAAGATTAAAATCACTTGTGAAGGGCTAATGGAAATTGTAAAAAAAAAGGGGGGTCTATATATAAGCCACAAGCTCCCTGCCCTCTCCTCAACTTTAATTTTTCAGGAGAGAGTTAAAAGGAAACATTGTATACACATGATTGTATAACATTGCAATGACGGCATTAAGAAACATTTCATAACCCTCTGTCATGGAATAGTCTCTCCTATTCACACTAAATACTAGCTTATTTTCAAAATGAATTAGTAAATGATTAAGATAAGCAGTCAAAAGACAAATCAGATTTTCTATTCAAAAACCAATTTAGCATTAAATTTTATTTTAACAAAAACATTCTTGAAAGAAATTAAAATTCAATTTTACTGAATTAAAAGGGAACATTAGAAATTTAAAAGAGGACAAAAAATATCCAAGCACAAGTTAACTTTATTTTGGAAAATCTTCATACTCATAACAGATTTTACTTATAATACATATTTATGTAAAATTGCTTTGGGAAAAAAAATTCTACCAGCTCGCATTAATAAACAAATTATATATTGACAGTTACTCTCATGCACATTCTTTTCCAAAAAAGTCAAAGAAATAATGGATCATAATGCTTATTAATTAAAAATAAGTCCCAAAAGAACATTGTCATTCAATGTATAATGTATGCCACAAGCATTTTTAATGGAAAAAATATTCCTTTTCCTCAAAGTTTTTTTATTATTGTGTAGGCACACATTTTTCTTCTAGACAAAAAGCATGCAAAAAATATTGTTTAGCAACTTGTGTTGCTTCAAACAGTCACATAAAAAATTTTCCAATTAATACCTAAAAAAATTCAACAATTTTCATTCATACCTTGCCTTATGCTCTGCCTTTCAGGATAAACTTTAATGTTAATTCCCCCTTCAGGAGCTGCAAAATAAAGACTTATCACAAAAAAGGCAATAAAATAGTT
This sequence comes from Trichonephila inaurata madagascariensis, assembly GCA_019973955.1. NCBI lineage: Eukaryota > Metazoa > Arthropoda > Arachnida > Araneae > Nephilidae > Trichonephila > Trichonephila inaurata. The sequence goes on along the minus strand of BMAV01026534.1, from coordinate 283,914 downwards.
ATGAAAAATATTTTATTTCTTCTAAAATAATGTTTAAAAAAGAAAACTACGGATATTTACACTAAATTGAAAAATTACAAACTTTCATTTAACATTAATTTTTTTAAGACAAAGATGAAACTTTTTTTTTAAACAAACTGTATATTTCTTTAGAAATATACACACCACAGTCAGATTCATCAGAATAATCACTACAATCAAATGTTCCATCACATCTTTGGAAGCGTTCAATACATTGTCCATTTGCACAAACATAACCACCAGCTTGGCAAGCTCCTATATATGTTATAGTAAATTCATTAACAAAGGGTAGTTTTCTTTGGAAAAAAAAAATACAAGTAATTTAAATTAAAATAACTACACTCTAAAGATAACTATACTCTAAAGATATCTAAAAATGTATCTAATTTCTAACTTATAAAATTGTTAAAGTAATTAATGCAACAAAAACACTTTTATTAAAATACACCAATATATATTATCTTAACATAATTTTTAAATTTCACATGATCCATTCATTTATTCCCAGTCTTATTTTCTCTTTCTTTTTTCTTTCTTATTTCTTATTAAAATTGCTGATTGTTATGATCCATAATCAGTTTAAAGAAAATCATAAGGATATACAGACTGAAGACATTGATGGATTGATGATTGGAAAAATCCCAGGTGAGGATTTTTGAGTATCCCAAACCTGATACAAGTAAGGAAAATTAAGTTTTAAAAAAATTATTCATATGTAAAACATGTTCTAACATTTCAATGAAATCGTTCAGCTGTATTTCGGGG
>BMAV01026534.1:260702-283028 GCA_019973955.1 Trichonephila inaurata madagascariensis | reverse complement strand
CCCCCCCCCCCTTGCAGAACTAAGAGAGAGAGAAAAAGCCTAGATTTTCTGATAAAAGATCAATATCTTAAAATATTTTGGAAAGCATTTCATTAATTCAAATTGTTTTCAATAGATGAAAATCTTATAGGATTCAAATACAGCAATATAAAATGGATCTTCCCTAGGAACAAAAATGATTTTGACAATCTTGCAGGAAGTAAATGAACTTATCAAGTATAGTGACAATTATTATTTCTAATATTTTTAATAAGGAATTCTTATATGGTCTTGAAAAATTTGTATACATACCTACTTTTACTTACTAAATGAAACACAAATTCATTATTGAATTACGAATTGAATGACTATTATTCTTAAATAAATGTATTATGTTAAAAGTACAGATATAATATTGAATGTATCATAAAATAAGAAATCAGTTAAATGTTTTAAATAATTAACAATTAAATCCAAATTACACACTATGTACAAAATGACATATTTGAACATAAAACTAATTACATACACTAAAATAATCAAGCAGATGTATTTTAAAAAAATCTAATGAAAATGAACTAATAATTATGAAAATTTCAACACATTAACAATTAATAGGATAAGTAAATCTTACAAAAAGGTATTAAGAATTAATACAAGTCTACGCATCACAATTTTACATACTACAATCCAATTCATCAGATCTGTCAGGACAATCAGGTAATCCATCACAATATTTAGCTCTATCAATGCATAAACCAGTCACACATCGAAATTGAGATGGTCGGCAGAGCCGAGTTTCTATTAATAGAATGATACAGCAAAGAACAAGCATTGTTAAAAAGGTATAGTGAGAAATAGTGATTTTGTACATGCAATGTTATTATTACTGATTAGTAAAAACCGAGAAAAAGTTTTATTGCATTATCAATATTAGAAAAATCAAAATGTTAGGGAAACAGAAAGAACAAGAAAAAATATTAATAGCATTATTAAAGCTATTTTTCTGCCATGCATGAAAAATTGCAACCTTTCAAACACAACATGAAATATTTCACAAATATTATGTTGTTTCTTCTGTAGGCATTAGGCATAACTCATCTATTTTTGATATATATGTAAAAGACCACATATCAAAAAATAATATATTTACTAAACATTTTTTGCCTTTATTATATAGTTAAATCAATCAACTTAAGATACAAAATTAATCAGGAAGAAAAATTCATTAAGTAAAAGTAAAGTATCCTTCTATAGAATTCTTCATTTCAATAAAAATGTTAATAACATGAATTTTTATTGATGCAGTGTATATTTAATTCTTTCCCTTTAACACAAAAAGAAATAAAATTTCAAAATACAATAATTAATAATACATCATGATTTTAAACAAACTCTTTCACCTACATTTTCTTTCTTTCTTTTTACTACTATGCACCAATTTAGCTTGCATCATAAATATAGTATACTTGTTATTCTTTTTAAGAGTGCATTTATAAAAGGTAATGAACTGCAAAATTTTAAATACAGTAGTAATATTTTGATCATTTCAAAAAACACTAATGCAAATTTACAGAATAAACTGAAGTATATACTTAATGTCCTTTTAAATATCATTCGAACATCCGTTTCAATTACAGTAAAACCTGTTTTTGTGTGGTAGATAGTGACTGTATAAAAAAACGCACAAAAATATTTGAAAATTTAATAAATACTTACATATAAAAAAAAAAAAATAAAAAAAAATAGATCAACAACAAAAAAAAATATTTTATTTTGTGGGGAGGGACCACATAAAAAGTCGCACTTATCAATTATTTATGAAATTTATGAATTAAATTACACATGTGGAAACATTTTTAAATCATTTAATTTCTCATTGTATACAAGGAGAAGTTTTCAAAATGCACATACATAATTCACTGCCACTCATCATAGTCCAAAGTGTGCATCTTCTTGAGATTAATTAGTTCAAAATTGTTTCGTCACTTGAAGATGCAATTTCAATTGATTTATTTCTTGGCACAACAAAGTAAGTGATAATTTTTTGCGACAACTGTCAGTTGGCCAGTTGCTTGTAAATGCCATGATAACCAGATATGCATAATCAAAATTCTTTTCGGAATTGGTATCAATTTTAAAAAAATGCTTTCCTGATTTGTTGGAAAGCTGGATCCCTCCATATATTTTAATAGCTCTCAAAAGAATTGGGTTCTTCTTGTCCATCTTCAAAAGCTATCAAATTATTAATAGTGTCATCGCCATTGAAACTTTTGTCTTCATTCAAGCATGTGCTGCTAACCCATTGAGATAAAACAATTGAACATGCATTGTTGAGAGATTGTTTATAACAAATAAACAGAGCGCCTTGAAATGTATATATGTGCATTGATAGAAAAGATTACAGAGGAGTCAAAGCTGTTGAAATTCACATACCGCATGAAAAAAAAAAAATCACACAAAAACAAGCTTTACTGTAATGTTAAAAATAAATAAAAGGGAGAGGTTAAAATGTTATGAATTCAACTTAATAATTAATTTCACTGCTAGAAAATTTAAAATTTACTTAAAATCTAATGAAGAATTTGAATTTATTGTAAGTTCAAAACATTATTCAAATAATAAAGAAAATTTACCACATTCTTGCTCATCAGAATAATCTGCACAATCATATAAGCCATCACACCGAAATATGTCATAGATACATTTTCCATCCCCACACCTAAATTCATCAGTATCACACTCCTCTGTTTAGGAAATTGCAAAATAAGTTAGAAGCACAGAGTGTTAGTAAAGAATCAGAAAAGTTAAGAGCATGCATTAATTCTAATAGTATTACATGCAAAGCGATGAATGAAATATTTTTTAAGTCACATTTGGAAGTTGAAAAAATGATTTGGCTGCACAGAACTCTAATACTTTACCTTCAACACTGGTTTTAGGTATCAAAGGAAAACAAGAAAATAACCAAGTACTTAGAGAATTTCATAAATTAAAATAATTAGATATAAAATACACTTACGGGAAAAGAAAGTCAAACACCAAGAATGACTTGTGTTAGATAAATGAAATTTGGTAGGCGTATTTATACACCTGAAAGATGACATTGATTCAAATTTTGCACTACTCAAAAGTTGCAAATCAGGGTTACTTTAAATGTGTGCTGTTAAGTTCACAAGTGTTATTTGTCTGTGAAAAAATTTGACGGATTGAGTTGATGTTAACCATGAATGTCTTTAAGAAAATGAAAAAGCCATTACCAACAGCTAACCGAGTTTGAATGAGGTTGTGTAATAGGGATGCAAGAAGGTAGATTTTTTTTCCGTGATATTCCAGAAAGACTTGGTAAGAATGTATCCACTGTGCATGACTGTTGGGAGCAGTGGTCAAGGAATGGTACTGCCTCAAGAAGCCCAGCACTACTGAGAGGGAAAACCACCATATTTGACATACAACTGTGGCGCATCATACTGCATCTACGGCGGAAATTCAAGCTGAAGTTGGTACCTCAAGGATACAATGAACTGTTAGAAATCTGTTACTTCAAGAACAGCTCCGAGCAAGGTGCGCTGTAGCGTGTATTCCACCGACTCCAAACCATTGCCATTTGAAATATCATAAGCATCACGTCAAAGCTCACAGGAGGACGGAGTTGAAATCTTTTGTGTTTTCTGAAAAAAGCAGGTTCTTCCTTGGTGCCAGTGATGGCTATGTGTTGGTCAGAAGGAGGCCAGGGGAATGCCTGCAACCAAACCGTTTGCAGCCCAGATACACTAGACCTACACCTGGAGTCTTGGTCCGAGGAGAAATTTCCTATGACAGCAGGAGCACTCACGTGATTATCCCAAACACACAGACTGCAAATTTGTACGTCAATCGGATAATTTAACCTATAGTAATACCATTCATAAACAGCATTCAAGGGGGGAGTTTTCCAACAGGATAACGCTCGCCCTCACACCACTCTTGTAATGCAACATGCTCTACAGAGTGTTGACATGTTACCTTGACCAGCAAGATCACCAAACCCGTCTCCAATTGTGCATGTATGGGATATCATTGAACTCCAGCATCATCCACAGCCTGCACTGTCCATCCCAGTATTGACACAAGTACAACAAACATCGAAGTCCACACCACAAAGTGAAATTCGGCATCTGTATGACACAATGCATGCATACTTGCATTCAAAATTCTGCAGGTTACACCAGCTATTAATGTAACAGCATTTCACATTTGAAATGCACATTTTCTTGAGCTTAAATAAACCTGTGATCTTGAAAATTTAATTAATTAAACATTTTAACTAGATACTTGTATTTTCTAAATTGCATTACTCTACGATAAAATTTTTCTTAGTGTAGGAATTTTTTTCCCCCATCAGTGTACAATACATGATACAATAACATACAACATGATTTATATTAATATAATATAATGCTTACGACAATCTCTTTCATCAGACCCATCGTTACAATCTGGAATACCATCACAACGAGACCTACTATCCACACATTCACCATTGTTACACTGAAACTGTGTAGGAGTGCAGCCTATATAAAGAAATAACAAGCTGTTACTTTTATTTAGAATTTAATAAATGAATATAGGGAAAAATTTGTATTTTGGGGTTGTTTTTTTTCAATAAAACAATATTCATAGAAAGTTAATGCATCCAAATGGACACATGGAACATTAGTTGTTAAAAAATTACCGCTCATGGAAAAACTTTGAACTATCTGATGAACCAATGTAAATGCATTTAGTACTTACTTAACATTTGATATATTCATAGTTGTGTAAAAACATCAAATCTTTACTACAATGTAGAAATAATGCACCCAATAATGTTTTTACAAAAAAAAAAAAAAAAAACCCTTTTACACGATTTTGAATTAGCATGAATTAGGGGGGGAAATCCTTCTCTTTTTACACAGCATAGTTTAAACATGACCAGCCCAAATTTCAAGCAGAAAATAGCAGGTAAAACCCACACTTCACATTTCATATCCATTATAATTTTAAAACATAAAAACACACAAGTACTATAATTATTTTTTAAATATATTTCCATATTCCTCCATATAGTGTATTGAATATGCAAATTCTCTTTTACATTACTGATGACCTATTAATATGTTAATCCGATATTTGACAGTAAAGATCCTTTATCATGAAGTCTCATCAATGCTGGAACTTCTCATTACTTATACAATCTTAATGGACAAAAAATGTGCAATATTTTTCATTTTTAAAACTGTGGCATATGAGTAGAGGAGTACAGTGCAATTTCCATAAATGAGAATTCCCTGAATTTTATAGCCTCAAAACGAAATTTTGTTAGCTTTTTCAGCATTTTGAGTTTGGTGTTCGAAGTGATAAGTACATTTTTGATGTTTATAAAGTTGATTAATATTTTAAAAATTTGTGCATAATACATTCACTGGAAGAATTCAGCAGCATTTGTTTTTATGTGGCTGTAATATTTCAGACATATCAAAACAAGTTTCAGAATAAAGCTATTTAAATAAATGGTTCCTATCAACAGGGAAAAATTATGGGAATGAGCAAACAAACACTTAAATCTATGTTTCAGTCAACCCAAAGGATATGTCACAGTTTGAACAGAGAAGAAAAACCCAAACCCAAATGAAAATCTTGAAACACAAATATTGAGTACCGGAGCTCACTAAACCCAACATGATTATTAAGGTAAGTGAAATAAGAAAACCAAAAATAATGTATGACGAGGAGATATTAAACTAGTGCTAAATACTAAACTCGTATTATTTTGCTTAATTTTTATGTTCCTGAGTTAGTGATATCCCTTCCCTGTCCTCTCTTTTCAAATAATAATTTACTTTGTACTATACATAAACAACAATTTTATGAACTAAAATTTAAAGATCTTAACATGAAAATTTGTTGTTCACTGTATTATTTTTACTGATTTCTTAAGAACCATCTACTGATGTAATATATTTTCCCCCATGAATGCAATATATTTTTTTCTTCATCGATGCAATATATTTTTTGATATTTTGTTCTCTATTTCTTCAAGAACTTATTAGCCATGTAAAAGCAGTAGTAGGTGTTGACTTTGTAAGAGTCTTTTAATTTACTGACATTCAAATTCCACTTAGCTGTAATATTTTTTATTTGCAATTTAAACATTTATTCATACAATATACATTATATTTTTATTTTATTTTAAATAAATTATAATTATTTCATGAATATTAGAAATAATATGTAGTATTTCAAGAAAACTCTTTATGGTAAGAAATTTTAACAAGATGCAACTTAATTGGTTTCAGTTTTAACCAGTTTGCAAGCCCCACATTCGACTAAATTAGTGTTATTTAAAATAAAGGAAAAACAAATCCTCAAACAAAGCATAATAAAAAGGTTCATTAAACTTAATTAATAGTTTCAATATTTAATAATCTTATTTCTGTAAATTTTCTAGGCAAACCCACTTTTCGTTCACTACCTGTTGATGTGTTCATAGTGTATGTTCACCTATCAATCATCTAATTTGTCTCTATCTTATATAATTAAACATTTAACTATAATAAACCTTACTATTTAATAACACTAAAGTTATAACAAATTCATTAAACCATTATCCATAAAAATCAATGCAATTTTTATCAAACTAATCACTTAGACAATGCATGTATGTCGCAATTTTACATATCAATCTAAAATAAATAAATGATTTTTAGAAAGAGAAAAAAAATGGTGTTAATAATCCTCATTTAAAATTTTTTAAAAAATGTGAGGAAAGTAAGAACAAGGAGAAAAAATAATCATCTAACCACAGTCTTTTTCATCTGAACGATCAGGACAATCATTGCGGCCATCACAACGAACTTGTGATTCCACACAGGTTCCATCTCCACACTGAAACTCTGATGGTTGGCATCGAGCTTCATAAAAAAAAAAATCAATATATTTTTAAATGGCATGATAATATAATTAAAAAATCTCATAATTTATAAATCATGCAAAAATAAAAATACAAATAAAAACTTTCACAATAGGAATTTTAAAATAAAAATGTGAGCTTATAGTAAATAATAAATTGCATTTCAATTACAAAAACTATCAACAAACAAAATATTAACATTAATAGAAAATACACGAAAAATATACACTGCACATATAAATAAATATATATATATATATATATATATATACACAGTGTTTCATTTATAGTAGTCCTTTTACAAAAATACTTTTTAATCCAATGTTGACTGTCAAGAAATTTTCCTTAAAAGAATAAAACAGTTAATGATAGTCAGTAATATTTAAGAAATAAGTCACTTTTTGAACCAGCTGTTCTAAATATAAATAAATGGTCTTTTGATTTCTAGATAAAGCAGTTTACCTCTAATGAATAATGAATTTTCTTTTAACAAACCCACTTCCAGGAAAAATTATATTTAAATCCCCAGAAACAACACTAAAAATAAAATATGCATCTTAACATAGTCAATGTTCCAAAGCCTTGTCAACATATAAAGTTGCAGCATTCTAATGTATCAGCACTTCTGTGGCAATGAATGTGTTAAATACAAATTAACCCTTAAACTTTTACATAAATATCTTTATCCATATAAAAACTTAATATATCATAAGAAAATTTTATCTGCATCAGTTTATTAAAGAAATTGAATTAATGAAGGTTTCACATCAGATCATGAAAAACTGAGCAGCTTATACATATAAAAACACAACAATCCCATTGTCTTGTCGTTAGGCTAACTTATGCTTATAAACATATAAAACTTCTCATTTTGGAAGAATTATTGTACTTGAAGATAAACTTCAATCTGAAAAAAGAAAACATTGTAACACACCATTACAACTAGTTTCATCAGAACCATCAGAGCAATCATATTTTCTGTCACATTTCAAATTTCCATCTATACATTGACCATTTGAACAACGGAATTGATTGGGTTCACATACTTCAGCAACTATAAAAACATGGAAAGCAAAACCAAAATAAATTTAAAGCAAGCAAAATTTTTAAAAAAAAACAAAAAAATCATAAGCTAATTAAAATAAAGCCATACCACAATTGAATTCATCTGACCCATCTCTACAATCATACTTTCTATCACATTTTAGAGCATTGTCAATGCATTCCCCATTATTACAGCGGAACTGATTAGCACTACAAGTGACTGCAGCTACACATAAACAAAAACTACTATGTAAAACAAAGTGCATGCAATTTTGGCACTACATCATAAAAAGAATATTTTCATGCAATATATTTATTACAAATGAAAATTAGTAACTACAGTAAAATGCAATACTTTTTAATAGTCTAATTGAAAAGTTAAACAACTGCCTGAAGTTTATTTATCAAGCAATTAGTATTAATAAAGCAAAATAGTTTCTTAACCTTTTAATATCTCAATCATAATTGTTAATATACACAGTATAATTGTTAATATCTTCAGAAAAAAATGCTTAAATACGAGAAAATTTTAAATGAGGAAAAAGAAGCTCAGTTTGCTCACTACTTTAACAAATTGCAACAATGTGAGAGAGACTTATTGCTCAAAATGCAAATATATTACTACGGAAAAGGATAATTCAACCAAAAAATTGATAAAAAAAATAATTTATTTTTGTTAGTAACAATTACTAATTACAATTACTACATTATGTCCCCAGTAAGTAAAAAATATTGCTATTTTTTATTTACAAAGTAAAAAATTAATAAAAGAGCTAAGCTTTAAAAACATAAGTTCTTAGGGTAAGATTCATAACAAAAAAAAGTACAAAATGCACCTTGCATCAAATTTATAAAATGGATGTATTTATAGAAATTATTCACACACACACATACCAAAGCTTTTACACAAAAAATCTATAAATGTATCAGTTTTAATTAAAGCAAAGTGTTTATATTGTAATCACAGGAAAACAACATACTAAAATTGAATAATTAAATAATATGTTTTATTAGCATTTTAAAAAATAACTTTTAAATATTTCAAGAAAGTTTGTTAACTATCTCCCATTTCAGACTCAATAGAAAAAAGACATGATAAAGATACAAATTGTACTTATATGGATTCATCCATTTTAAATAAATAAGTAAGTAATAGATTAATTTTACTTAACTGATAGAAATTGTTTTTTTTATCAACTTTATGATTTCTATTAACAGATATAATATACATTTACAATGCATATATATAAATGTATACCAAATCGTAAACTTTACATCAGGGGAAACACAAATTGTTTTTAAGAGCAAAATAATCCATTATCTTTAAAATTTTAATGATTGAAAATTGAATGCTATGTATCGTTTAAAAACTAAATAAGTTCAATAACCTACCACAATCTAACTCGTCAGACCCATCTCTACAGTCATACTGTCTGTTACAACGTAAGCTACTTTCAATGCACTGACCATCTCTACATCTAAATTCATCAGCCTCGCATGCTTTTGGCTCTAAAGAAATCAGCAAAATTTCACGCAAATAAAAAATTTAAAAAAAAGATGCAAAAAAAAAAAGTTTTAAAAAATAATAAATCTGTGCTTTTAAGTGTGTGCAATAGAGTTAATTAAGATTTTAAGAAAAAACTATTTGCAATGAATATTAATAGAATTTTGACAGAAATTCCTTTACCTACATATTAGCTTTTTTTAAATTAATATTTAAAAACACATTTCAATATATTGAATATATTACATAAGTTAGTATAACTTAAATTGCATATTCAGAAACATCTACATACCTTTATAAAACTTTAATATTATCGTATCCTTATAAAATATTCCAAAAATACAATTATTTAATTTCATTCTTTTCTGATATTTTAATGAATTTAATTTACTCAGATTAATTTACTTTAAAGTTAAGGAACTTGAATTTTTGAAAATGTATTAATTTAAATAAAGCATGAAATTATACAAGCACATACAGATAACATTTCAATAAAAAAAATCATGAATCATGAAATGAAAAGGCACAGCAACAAAAGAAATATAAGCAGCTTAAGCTCCATACCGCAGCTAAATTCATCAGATCCATCTCTGCAATCATATTTCCTATCGCATTTAAGAGAAATGGCAATACATTCACCATTATTACACCTGAATTCTTCAGGACTGCATGTTTTTGGCTCTAAAATGCGAGATTTGAAAAATTGAGCAAAATATAAGTAGCAATAAATAAAAATACAAAAGCATCCAATTTCCAGCACAATACAAATAATGGAACCAGATAACTATTGATTATTTACAACAAAAAGTTATTTTCATTAAATGATTAGAATATACATTTTCATTGTCTTTCTTACCACAATTTTCTTCATCAGCATTATCAAAGCAATCTCGTCTACCATCACAACGTCGTCTCAAATCTATACAAGTGCCATCACCACACTTAAACATATTTTCTGCACATTTTTCTAAAATAATAAAATAATGCTGATAAAAAGAATTTCAACTAAGCAGATTTATTGAAAAATAAAATTGCATATTCATATTCAACTACTTTTTAACCAATTCTATTAAAAACAAATGCTTTTAAATTGAAAAGCAGGCCAAATTTTTCCATACAATAAAAGACCTTTAAATAATTCTTCAAACTTTTATTTAAAAGGAATGAATTTAAATTTATTAAGTAACATTTATTTATTTCAAATGGTTTGCACAAATATTTGATGAATTATTTCTGATTTATTCAAACTACTACAATAGATTTAAAGCTTTAAGCAAAATTCTTATTTAAGATAAAAATTTTAATTCATAAAAAAAAATTAAATCTTAAGTAAAACTTTATTCCGCACACGCAGAATTTGTAATAGATACATTGAGAAGAGATACTAAAGAAATCATTCTCATGTAAAAAAATAGTTTTGTAAATTATTAATTCTTGTCCTAACACTCAAAATTAAAAATAATTAAAATTTTTGGTTGACTTTTCCAATTTATTTGAAATTATATTTAAATTAAACTTACCACAATCCACTTCATCTGTTCGATCTCTACAATCAGGATAGCCATCACATCGTCTTTTTTCACTAATACAATTTCCATCCCCACATCTGAATTCATTAGGTAGACATTCTAAAACATTTCAGAATTACTTGATAACTTTTACATAAAATTAAATTTAAAAGAGCATAAATTTTTGAACAGTTTCCATGTAGAAAATCGTAAGGTTTTAAGCTAATCACTAATATTGTTAATTGATGAACAATACAAAATTCCAAGTAACAACTAGAAGCTCAAGTTTTTATTTCACACAACTTGGTGATGAAATTCATAGCTTTAACAGTTATCTAATTTCAACAGGATATAAATTAAAGGGGAAATAAATGGAAACTGCATCAGACATCGCAGACCAATATATAGGTTTATTTTTAAGAAATGGAACAAATAGCAGTCATTTCTTCAGTACAATTAATTCAGTACAAGTTGATTATTAACTAATGCATAGTTTAAAGCAAACATTAATATGAAAATCTCATTGACTCTTAAATGTAAACTAAAGATACTACAAGAAATATGTTCAAAGTATGTCAAAACAGTTCCAAGAATTTTATTCCATAGTTCAGAATAACTTTTCTACATATATTTTATCATGAAAGTTAAAAAAATAAAATACTTAAAATCCCCAGTATATAATACACAATTCCAATTATATAGTCATACTACCTGCATGGCCTGATGATGCACAGGCTTTCTCTTTCCCTCATGATGCCAGCGATTATGTGTGTGTGTGTTTGTATGCGAGCAATGTGAGTGATTTTTAAAATTACTATATTAAATTTCCCTTTTTCGAAATTTGTTCCACTTATTTTCGATTTAAGAGTCAGGTTTCTTTTCCCTCTCACTAGCCCAACATGGGTTGTTGTTTTTTTTTAAATTATTGTTCCCTCTTCCTCTCCCCCTCACAGATAAGAAATCCTTTTAAAAACATATATATATTAATTAAAATCCATTTTCTATAAGTAATAAATAAAAGAAAAATTTACATATAGCTACTGAAACGATTGCTTTTTTTTAATGCTTGAATAAACATATATATATATATGTCATAAAAAAAGCAGTATGGGGGAAAGCCTAGAAAAAAAAACTTACATGTACTGAAAAAAACATTCAAAAAGAAAAAAAGAAAAAAAACTATCTGATAAAAACATTTTGATATTTTATTTTTATTTTATAGTTTTTCATTCCACTGTGTTTAGTAAATTATTTAAACTTGTATCGAATGAAAGAAAAGTATATATTATACAAAACTAACATATTAATTATTTGAACAATAATTTCCTTCTTGGGTTTTAAAATAGTAAAATTGATTATAAATGTTCATTTAGCAAATAATTGTGACATACTGTTTGCTTAAGAAGTAGCAGTAAAAGAGAAAATCTTGTGTATAGGTATAATATTTTATATTATATAGCTGGTATACCCATTCTTAGCACGGGTGAATTGAAAAATTAAACAATACAGATTGAAGGATAAAGAAGTTTTTTTTAATGAGTTAATTTTACGTTAATTGCAAATGAAACAAAAAAAAAAGCTTTTTGCATATATATATACATATGCGTTAAATTTTTAAGTCTGTAGATCCAATAGCTGATAAGAGGGATTTTCTCTCATTTATTTTTAACTCCCCGTAACTCTCTTGTCAGTCGATTTTTGAAAGCACCTTCCTAAACTGATCTCTGCTTAGCAAAAGTAACCCATTGTTACAAATTTTGTGTAATGAACGCTTAAAATAGTGTAAATAATTTATATCTGGAAGTATAATACATTGATATTACTTTCTGTTGTATTTATTTTATGCTAAAATCTTGCCACCACCTCTCCCTTTGAAATCTAGTTTTATTATGAAATTAAAAAAATGGTGATTACACTGATCAACAGAATAAATTAAAAGCGAGCGCGCACTGAGGCATGGCATAGACAAAACAAAAGGGAAAGCTTTGCTTCACACAAAAAAGATAGATACATGCTGCCACAGGCTTTTTTGCAGATGGCAGAAATTTTCCTACTTTCTTAACAATTATTGTTATATTTTGGAAACTTCACACAATATCTTTATAAATTATAGCCTATGTGTTATTCTGATGTATTAAGCTACCTTATTGTAAAGTTTCATTGAAATCCATTCAGTTGTTTTTCCGTGAAAGACTACCAAACATACTTTAGCATTTATAATATTAGTAAGGATTTTAAATGCCAGCAAATTATTTGTAATTTGCAATGAAACATTTTGTAACATTTCTAAAGTAAAAGTAGAGTATCAAAGCTTGCATAAATATTAGAGTAATATTTTCTCAAAAGCAATAAAAAAACTTACCACAATTTTCTTCATCAATTCCTTCACTACAATCTCTGCGCCCATCGCAACGTTTAGATGGATCAACACAGCTACCATCTCTACAAATGATATCTCCAGGTTTACAAACACCTGGAAAAAAGATTTCTTTAATATTTCACAAGGAAGAGAAATAACATCACAATTATAATAAAATTAAAGAAAAGAAATATGCATGAAAACTTCTTAATTAAATCTTAACATTTAAACCTTAAGAAACATTCATAAAGATTAAGAAATAAATTTTAAAAAATTATACCACAATCAAGCTCATCAGAACTATCAGCACAATCAGGTCTTCCATCACATTTTCTTAGTTCATTAATGCACTGACCATTTTTGCAACGGAACTGACCAGATTGACATTCAACTAGAAAAAAATTACACATACTGGATTATCTTAGAGAAACAAAGATTAGAAAATTATTACTTCAATAAAATACACTTAAATATAAATGAAAAAGTTTAAAATAATATACCGGGGCAATCTGCCTCGTCTTCCCCGTTAGGGCAATGACTTCGACCATCACACCTCTGACGCGATTCTATGCACTGACCATTATTACAAACATATTCTCCAACACCGCAACGGTCTATAACATAAAAAATTTTAATTAAATTCTTAACAGTGAAGATGAACTATATCAATTGTAGTATAAGCAATGAGTTTGTAAGTTTCATATCAATTTTCAATGAAACAAAATTTTTTGCTTATCTTTAAGAGCATAAATATGCAGAAAAGTATCGTTTAAAGGTAAAACACACACAATAGATAAGACAAATATTATAAAACCGACACTTTATTTTTATCAGTCATAGTAAAATTTAAGTATAACATGCATAAATATGTTATGATTAATAAATATCTTCTATATCAACATGTTCTTCAAAATAATTCACAAAGCATAATTCGAAGCAAATAAATTTGTTCATCTCTTATGTATCAGTTTTTTTAATACAGCTTTCTAAATAAATTAAGCAATGGAAGAAAAATAAACTTTGAGCAAAAGCAGATTATTTTTTTCATTAAAAAATAATTCTACAAAAGATGAATTCATGAATTAATGTATAAGCATACTTGATCTCATGATGACAAACTATTGTCTATTCAATAAAGGTTTAGAGATTGTTTTGATTTTTTTAAGGTGCTTTAACTCTATTATTCTTAGATAATAAATCAAACTCTTTATAGTTCTCTTAGAGTAACAATAATTGGTGTCATTGCTTAAGAGATTTCTAATTATTCCTTTCTGCAAAGTATATTTTTTGGATCATCAACACTAAAAAAAAACCTTTACTAATGAAGCACTTCATAATGTAGTTTTAAAAGAACACATTTAATTTTTCATCTCTAATTGGTTACATAAATGAATGATGCTTACTGCAAATGCTTTCATCATCACCATCTTGACAGTGTACCACTCCATCACATTTGATTGTCTGATTGACACAAGTACCATCCCGACAAGTGAAGTCCGTAATCCGACAGATTGGTTTAATTTCTAAATATAAATATTTGTAATTATTCACTGATAATGAAGTATGAAAAAGTGCTTTTAAATATGTTTAAGAAAATAACATACCACAATTGCTTTCATCTGAACTATCTCTACAATCAAATTCACCATTGCATCGTAATTTAATATTAATGCAGGAGCCATCACTGCAGCGAAATTGGTTTTCTGGACAAGTGCCTGTATTGATGTTTAAAAAAAAAACAATTTTTTACACAGTCCATAAAGCAAAACTAATTTAACTATACGATTTTTGCAAACTAAAATTATGTCAAAGTAACAAAAAGAGTCAAGTATATCCATATTATGAAAATCTTTTTAAATGTTTATACTAATTAAGAATATATAACAGCTTTAAATTCTTTAGTTATATTTTTAAAACACATGCAATAAAAAATTAATTTAAATAATAAAACAATGTTAACCCTCTTGCTACCTTTGCTATGTGTACTTTGCTCATGGAAATCGTGAAATGGGCAGCAAGAGAGTTAAAATTAATTGATTGTGCATTTTTTATTGTAAAAACTTTTCAAAGTTTTTTCCCACATAACAATTTACATACTTATAAACAATGTAAAGGTATTACATCACTTAAAATCCAATCAATGATACTATCATGTATAGACAAATGCATAAGCATATATTAATCAGTGTCGTTTAATTTGTTTTAGAGGCAATTCAGTAATTTTATATTAGAAGAGTTAATGTGAAAAATACCCACATTAATTTGGAATATTTTAAAAGTTAAAAAAGCTACATTTATCAAACTTAATATTTTTTTATAATTCAAAAACACACTAAGATTACAATAATAATTCATGATCTAAATCTGATCAATTTGTTTTATCATAATCATAAACTCCATTGGAGATTGCTATCATATTATCTGAAATCAATTTGCAAATAACTGCTAAAGAATATAAAAATTTTGATTCTGAATTGGTTTATTTTGCTAGCACAAGGAACATATTTGGCTTCTTTATATCAAACATTCACTAAGTCATCCAAAAAACAAAAACAAAAAAATTCATTTAGATTCAGCTGTAAATTCAAAAAAAAAAAAAAGGAAGAAAAGGGAGATGCATTTATTGACATGCAAAAAGACAAAAAAAAAAAAAAATACTGTAAAGGCATCACAACTCTGTTTATTAAAAACAACAAACCCTATACAAGAAAGGAAAAATTATTCTGACATCTCAAGATAAAATGTACTTGCCCCAAAAAAATAAATCTTTAAGATTTCTTTGAGCTGGAATAATAATTCACAGCCACAAACACGATTATGCATTTCTTTAAAAAAAAATAATTGTCTTGCATTATAAAAACAAAGGCTTTTCAAAATAATTTGAAAGCTGAAGAAGGCTATGTACATGTTTTATCAATTAAATGACACATATTTTCAAATTAATAGCATTTGTATAATTTTGCATTAAATTAAAACAAATATTTATAAATAAACTTTCAACTGCTAACTGACTCTTAAACACTAGAAAAAAAACTTACCACAACCAGCTTCATCTTCTCCTCCAGAACAGTCAATATTACCATCACATCTCTGGGCAATATTCAAGCACATGCCATCGCTGCATCGATACTGGTCAAAGCGACACTGAGTTGTAGGCCTACCTATACAAAATAATTGCATATTTTTTCTTAGAATAACGCCTTTTCATATTTATATTATAAAAGTTTCAATATTCAGCACTTTTTGAGTCGAAATTCTGTACCACAATATTTTTACCTATACATGAAAATTGGAAAGTTCTAACAAAATCTAATTCAATTTAATTATATCCACTTTTTATTAGAAAAAATATATACATTTTAATACATCACCTTTTTTTTAATTAAATTACCATAAAATCCAGCATACAATGTGCACTTTTAACACAAAAAATAAGAACAAAATTTAAGGGTACCTGTTATTTGCTGGGTATAAAAATTATAAGTTCAAAAACAAAGAGATGAGCATAACAAAAATTAGTCTTCTTCATAGATAAGGACACTGTTTATTTAAAAGAAATGTCGTACCTAATGAACTTAAAAGGCTTAAGTTCTAGAAATATTTTTTTCAAAATCCTGGGAAAATATCTCAAAAAAGTTACTTCAAAACATAATAGCATTGCACACATGCACACACACATTTCAGATTCTTTCGTAAAAAAGGGGGTGCCTGTTACATGACAAACTTACCCAAAAATTATAAAATGCAGCTTCAAAATATGGGTGCATGTTGCACGCCGGATTTTATGGTACTTAAGATTCAGAAACAAGGACTAGATTTCTTTTTTAAAATGTTTTCAATATTAGCTGTTTACATATAAATATATTTGTATGAATTTGCCTGCAAATTGAAATTTTATTCTAGTACACTTTCAAGTATTTTTAGATTTCTTATATTTCAAGAAGTGAATTGTATATTAAAAATCCATACAAAATAAAAATAAAAAATGTAGCATACAGTAACATTCCCTCCTTTAGCTTTTCCCAATTTTAATACTTTTTCATCCATAATGAATTTTATCATTAAAGAAAGGCACCAAATACAATTGTAATTTTTACACTATGCTACAATAGATTAGAAGCTACATTCTTTTCATACTCTTTCTGCAAAAGAAATCACTTGATGTTAAATATATTCAATCTGAACTTGCTTTTAGTCATTAACTAAAAATCATTGAAAATTTCAAGTTTCTAAAATTAAATAGATTAATAAATTTCATAAAGCTTTTAGTAGCAAATGCTTTAAGAAAGGTAGATTTCTGTATTTCTAAATCAGCATATAAAATATTTCTTGCATGCAATTTGATTTGTTAATTCAATATTAATCAAAAAATGCACTTCTTTAAAATTCTACATGTTTATCTTCCAAACTTATTTTTTGAAATAAACAAGTTTATTGAAATGGGAGAAAATTAGTAGATGTCACCCACGGCAATCAAGTTCATCAGAACCATCCAAACAGTCATATTTTCTATCACAATGAGCAGAGGCTGGAATACAAGTTTTGCCATCAGCACAACGGAATTGATTGGCTTCACATTCCCCAGCTATAGAAATGAATTAAGCTATAACAATCTCAAAAAATATACAAAAACTTTAAATACATCAATTTTAAAAAAAAAACATCACTTTTATCTAAAACTTACGACAATCTTTTTCATCTGAACTGTCTTGACAATCATTGTATCCATCACACCTTCTTCTTAAATCAATACAGAATTTGTTCTCACACATAAATTTATCAGATGGACAAGCTAAAAAAAATACAGCATAAATTTAACCGTCAGAACAATTTGGCACATTTTACTATTTATTTATGATTGGCTAAAACTTACGTTTATGAGTTTTCCCTGATAGCAGCATTTAAAAAAAACACGTAGTGTTAGATGAAAATAATATGACAAGAAAGAAAATTGTGAAAGCACATTATGTATTTCAGACACTGGATTTTAAGATGTTACCTTTTATACTTTGAAAAATTCTAAATTAACATGGCCTTTTAAAAATTACAAAAGGACCTTTTCAATTTTTCTCTTTTTAATTTTTAGTATAATAGTCAACTATTACTAAACATTTCTTAAGATGCATAAAATTCAGATTATTAAAAAAGAAATAAATCCATAGCAAAAAATACATTATATTTTACAGGTGAAAAAAAAATTCTTTGACTAAACTATACGAGTCTGAATGCAGCACCAAACTTGCTTAATAATCGAGACACTCAAGAAAAAAAAAACATACTATGAGTAAAACCCCAAGGAATAATTTTATTCAATTTAAAATTATACATAAGAATGACAAAAAAAATTGTAAAATATTAAAGTAGTGCAAAGTATTGTTTTGAAGCTAAACATCAGAACACAATAAAAATTTCTGGAAAAAAAAAAATTGCTTAAAAATTGAAGATTAAAATATTTCTTGTAAATTTAAAAACACTAGTTTCAAAATAAGTATTAAAAATATTTATAATAATTTACGAAGAGAAATTCCTTTATTTAATTAAATTTTAAAGGCATTTAAAATCAAAGAAATTTAAAGATTTCACAACAAAAATTCAAGAACTATAAGTTTGATTTATTATGAAACATCTCACCTGGCCTCCTCCTACCTTTAGCATACAAAAATAAAAGGAAAAATGTTAAGTTTTTTAAAAGAATTAGATCACAAAAAAACTTAAGATATTCAAACAATCACAGTAATTTAAACAGATTATGCTTTTTACGACTATATGTTAATCATTCTAACAGTTTAAATTAGCACATAAAAACAGGAAAAAGTTTTTTTAATTGCGAAATATTTACTTAATCATTTAATTTTTATAGAGATGGAATAAATGTATATTGATCTTAATAATTTTACATTCAATTTATAATATTAATAGCATATATAATATTCATTATTTACCTGCAAAGAACTTTTAAAACATGGGATATTTTAACATATATTTCTCCACAGATTATAAAAGTACAGCAAAATATAGGAAAAAGTGCAATTTATGTATATTTTTAATTAAAAAAAAATTGAATAATTATTCATAGAAGAAGAAAAAATGTCAGTAAAATATTTAATTTTTTAAATTATTTAGAATGACTTTTATTTCATTGGAATTCAAGGAATTATTATTTTAAGACTTTATATAACTTTTTTGTTTTGAATGTGCTGTAAAAGAATAGATTTGAGTTTTATTAACATTGCACTTTGAAGCTTCATGAGGACTATTTCAAACAATGGCACCCAAACAGGCACCACACTCTCCAAACTACAACACCAGCATGAGGATTTTGAATTTTGACAGATTTAATGTACACCTACCTCTGAACACGTTAGAGCATTGAATAACAAATGAAAAGAAGGATAAAATGTAAATAGTTCCCAATGCGGTATCAATTTAGGTTTTGATTAAAGTACTACAACATGAAGCAAATAAATTATAAAAAAAATCAAAACAATTTCACATACTATCTTGAGGGTTTGGATCACTTTGAAATAATGTTAAAAGTAATTACAAGGAAATACAAGTAATTCTAAGGCAATGTTTAAGGATTATAACATATTTCAACTTGAACAAATTGAGTTTTAAATTAACTGTGTGTTATTCATAAAAGATAAATAAATGTTCTCTTAATAATTTTATTACAACAGCTACAAAGTCGTATATTTACAGAAATTATTACAATTGTCAAAAATGAAATTAAATTTTACAAATTGTCTTTAAATTTTACAAATTGTCTTTAAATTTTACAAATTGTCTATAAATTTTACAAATTGTCTTCAGAAACTGTACAGTATTAAACTCCATTATCCATGTAATTTAAAACGATTCAATTCAATAAAATAGACATGATACATACGACAATTCCTTTCGTCAGATCCATCTCTACATTCTCGACGTCCATTGCATTTATTTTCTGCAGGAATACATGTACCATCACTACATCGGAATTTATCAGGTGTGCAGCCTGGAATGCCTAAAAGGTAAATTAATGTATTAATTATAAAGTTAAATTAAAACATCTATAGTAAATACAAAGTATTATACAAAAAATATGTTATGTGTCAAATTATTTTGTTAGTCATTGTTAAAACCTATCAACATACATTGTTCCCACAGATAATTTTATAAATGCAATGTTTTTAAAAGATTATATTTTTATTGTATATCACAGTTAATAAAAATGCAATAAGCAGTAGCTTAGGGGAAAAAAATTTCCATTTCTTACCACAATCTCTTTCATCTGAATTATCGTCAGGACAATCTACTGTTCCATCACACAGCTTATTGCGGTCCAAACACTGTCCAAAATCACACTGCCATTGAGATGGGGAACAAGCTACAAATATAGATACATATTAAATGCTAATTCTTCATTGCTACACAGCAGGTGTCTGTAATCTATGGTACATGTACCACATTTGGTCTGCAGTACAATTTTCAGTGGCAACACTTTTCTACAAAGTTATCCAATAAAGTTAAATAGGCTTGTCTCCTTTCATTCAGGTTATCAAATATGTCCTACTGTTCGGCATCCTGAATTTTAATTTTGAGCATTAATTTAGCATACCACAGCTTCCAAGGTTGCCGATCCCTGTTACACAGCATTTGGTATAAGATTTTTGGAGTTAAAATTTTTCTTGGCCATTATTGCTACGGCATATTAAACAGGGAAGATCTAGCATTAATTTTTATATTAAAAATCTGAATCTTTGATGACAGTAAATACATTAACACTGACATAACAATTTGAATGTGGAATATTATTTTATATTTTTAATGTACTTATTCTTTAAAAACTTTAAATGGTTTTTAAAATTGTCATATTTATAAATTAAAATCTTTAAAAAATTAATGCAGGAGTATAATTTCTGATACAGAAATTAGAGGCATTTTAATTATGAATTTCTTTAGTTGCAAAAAGCAAAACTAAATTTTAAATACTGAATTTATTTTCAGAAAAGTTTCCCTACTTGTATTAAATTCATCACAGTCTATCAATCAAAATTGTTAAAAAGTGATGAAAAACATTTTAATGAAAAAGAATTAAGTACTATTATAAGTATTTGTTTTTTTAGTATACTTTATTCAACAAAAACCAAATTAGAAAAAAAAATTGAATATTTAAAATATTAGAAGAAAACTGTATGTGTGTATATATACAGTTTATGTACTCATTTTTATATCTTCATGTGATAAGTAGGCTAGTTTTCATACTATTTACTTGAAAGACGTAATAAACTTACGACATCCTCTTTCGTCAGCTCCTGATCTATCTGGACAATCACCCCGTCCATCACATCGAAGGAACAAATCAATGCAACTTCCATTATCACAACGGAAAGTACCAGGTGGACATACAACTCCAGCTGTGAAAATATTTTTTACATGTATCAAATTCTTAAAGAGAAATAAAGAATTTTAAGAAATTCAAGTGCTCAATTAAATCCAAGTGTGAGAAATTCAAATATGTAGCCAGTTGTTTTAGATGTATAACAGTAAAATTAGAGTATTTTTTTAAAAATCTATAATTGGCAAAAGTAGATTTTAAATGAATAAATTTAACGAACAAAATGCATTTCATAAGCAAAAGTTTTGACATGACAATAAAATAAATATTCAAAACATTATTTCTCAAATGTAATTCAAAAAAGGAGGAAAAACTTTGAAAAACATGAACTTTGAAAAAATGTACAAATATCACACTCAAAAGTTTCATTTTAAATTGCAGTACCCATGAACTATTTTTCATAAATGATTTTAAAAAGATAAAAAAAATTCATTCATCAACTCCAAAAATACATTTTTTAAAAAATTCCTAATTAAATATTCTTTTATACTTCAGAAGATCTTTTAAAGTGTTATTGAATGATTTCAAAAACACAGTAGCACCCAAATAACAACCAAAAGATTCCTTTTTGTCTAACATTTATTCAGAAGAAATTAAACTTCAAATTAGGCACAAAAAAAA
>BMAV01026534.1:205363-260302 GCA_019973955.1 Trichonephila inaurata madagascariensis | reverse complement strand
CCAGATTGTAACAATAAATGAACATAACATTAAAATATCAATGCTTGATTTTTTTACAGAATGCTAACAATTTAAAAATTATAATATACCATTCTACTATGTATTGTTTAAATTTAGCATGATCACAACTGCCAAGATAAACAACTAGGGTTGAACAATAAAAGGAAAAACAACCATGCATTTCTAGAAAATCAAAGAATATTTTCAAAAGGGGATAATTGCATTACAAAGAGAAGAAAACTTAGGATATTAGACTAACTATTACATACAAGAGTACACAATTTGCAAAGAGTAAACTATAAATCAATATCTTCAGAGAATTACAAATTTTTTTAACAACTTCTAAAAAATTTAATACTTATTTCACCTTTAGATTAGTTTGCTTCATTAAACTACATTAAAAATAAATATATATGATCATTTTTAATTAACACACACAAAACTTGCCTTTAAAAAAAAATTAACCAATTACTTCAAGAAGAGTAATCAAAATATTTATCAGCATTAAAATTTTTATAATCATATATTATGTAAATGTCACACAAAGAACATATAAAAAACAAACAAGGATTTACTAAAACTGTATGCCAATAAGAAAAGTGCTTCTATAAGGTTTTGGTGTTGGGAATATCAAATCAGTGGAGAGAGTGATGTGGACATACAAACATGCATGTATGGTGGGAAAAAGGTTTTTTTAAGTTTCACAACTTACTGCAATTTTTCTCATCTGAACCATCAGGACAATCAGGTTTTCCATCACAGCGCTGATAACTTTCAACACATGACTTATCATTACAATGAAATTCATCAGGTGCACAATGTATTTCCTCTATATCAAGTTAGGTAGTAAAATTCAAATAATAAGAGCAAAGTAAAAATTCAAGCAATTGAAATAAATAAAAAACAAAAGTACAAATGACAAAATGAAATAATACACTAATAATAAAAAAAAATTAACAGCTTAGTAAGAATATTTAAAAACACTAAAAAAAAATTGATTAACATATTAATTAAAGAAAACACAAAATGCAAAATTAAATGAATGAAATAAGAAAATATGTTTATTATATGTAAAAAAAATTATAAGCAAAATAATCTTTGCCATAAGCTCAACTCAAATTGAAAAACAAATTTTAAAAATTCTAAAAAAATATATATAATATAAAAACTGATGTTATCACAAAAATACATAAAAATTTCAACGAATTTGTCATGAAAAAGAAATTTATTCCAATTTTTAGATTAAAAATTATAATATAGATCAATACTCTTTCATCAGAAATCTATTAAATACAATTTAAAAATAAAATATATTCTTATAAACTCAATAGCAAACAGCAAAATTGCAATAAAAATTATTACAGAAATAAAAAAATTATATAGTTTAGAAAACTATTCAAGAATGACTTTATTTGAAGTTTAATACTGACATCACAAATTCAGTTACTTAGTTTTGATCATATCTAAAACAATTTATACAAATACTCTCATGAACATAATAGAAAAACTTATTCAAAGACAGCATATGATCCATATCAATAGAAGAAAAAAAAAAGATTTAACACTACTAAAGGAAGTAACTTACGACAGAAACTTTCATCCTCACTATTGGGACAGTCAACAACCATGTCGCATCTCTGGAAAAACTTGATGCATTCTCCAGTGCTACACTGAAACTCATCTGCTTTGCATGTTTGAACATCATGGTCTAAAAAATTAAGGTTCAAATAGGTTTGAAGTATTTAATCAATATAATAGTTTTCCTTTTTTTTAAAAAAAAATAAAATAAAAAACCAATTAATATTTTTTTTAGTACACATTTTTTAAAGAATTTACCCCCCCCCCAAAAGAATGTTTCAGTAGTTTTCAATTTAAAAATCCACCAACGAGTCCTTAATTGCGAACATTACCATAAATACTTTCATCACAACAAAATATAGGAACAGATTATTTTTTTTCACACACAATTTAGCTAATATTTATACAAAATAATATCTGAATAAATGATGGTTATAAAATAAATACAGAACATATTTTAACATTAAGGACAGCAGTGCTTTTTACAGAATTCCAAACAAAATCTTCCAACTATTATTCAGTTTAAAAAAATATTTTGAACAAGTTACAGCCTTTGAAACAATGAATAAATATCATTTATGATAAAATTTAATGTCAGGGATTCCCAGATTTATTCAATAAGATATAGATTCAGTGAACAACAAAAATATTTTGATTCATTAGAAGAACAGAGATTAAAAATTAGTTAAACCATAAAATTATACAATCTGTAATTCTGTAATTCCTGAATTTAAAATAATCAAAACAATAAAAATTTTAATGCAATAAAACTTTAAATAAATTTTGCCAAATACAAATATAAATTATTACCACCACAAGACAATTCATCAGATCCATCTTGACAATCATATTTCCTATCACACTTGAATGCACTGTTAATGCACTGGCCATCAGAGCAACGGAATTGATCTCTTTCACAAGTACGAGCTTCTAAAATTAAACATAAGAATAAATTAAACAGTAAATTTTAATTTTAATAAGAATCTGTGAAAAGAAAATTTTCCTTTTTTTAAGCTTTTAGTACAAAATCAACTCTATTCTTATTTAAATATAGATTTTAAAAATATATTCATAATATTAAAGTTCATAAAATAACTGTTACGAGCACAAGCTGAAATGATTTTTCAATTGTAATAAATTAATAATATAATTTTCTTATCATAGATCTACATTCCTCATTTTCTCTTCTAATAGTTGATTTTATTCATTAAGAATATTAAGTTTTGCAATGTGGCTCTATTTATAAAATGAATAGCACTTAAAAACTATAAGGAGAAACTACTAACATTTTTAGATTTATCAAATTACTTTAAATATTTTTACTATACTTACCAACAATTTTTAACACTGTGTGCAAAGTATCAACTACAAAATATTTTTCCTATATCTAAAATCATTTGATGTGTATGCATTTCAAATTAACAATAATAAAGTATATTAACCCTCCAAGCGGTCTGCACGTAAAATTCCGCCATTCCAGAGATGTTTTTTCTGCCTTCAAGCAAGATTCCCAAAAGCGGCCGAGCCGCATTCTTAAAAATACGGTTCAACTGCTTTTGAGAACCCCACCTGAAAGCAAAAAATTATGTGCAGTGCATTTTTGAAGCATCTCCAGAATGGCAAGACTTTAAGTGCAGACCGCTTAATGGGTTAAATGCACCAGAGCAAAAAAAATGCATCACACAATCCGAATATATTCCAAAAAATAATGTAATTAAAAATAACCCAAGGTTTACTTCGGAAAAATTACCTATTAAACAAACTATAGTGGCAAAGTTTCTCCTGATTTTCACTATTAAAACTTTTCCAAAAATCTATATAATATCTTCAAATTCAAAGAACTTCATGAAATTATAACTACACATTTATAGTAAAACAATATTTAGATCTAAAAATCATAAAAGAAAAAAAATTAATAAGTAGCATCATAAATCCTTACCCTCTACAAAAA
Source organism: Trichonephila inaurata madagascariensis (assembly GCA_019973955.1). Taxonomy (NCBI): domain Eukaryota; kingdom Metazoa; phylum Arthropoda; class Arachnida; order Araneae; family Nephilidae; genus Trichonephila; species Trichonephila inaurata. The sequence continues at coordinate 256,773 of BMAV01026534.1, read as the reverse complement.
CTTAACGAATTCCAATTTTTAAAATCTTAAAACGTAATTTATATTTCTATGTCAATAACTCACTTTTGTTAAAGTTATGTCTTCTAAACTTAGACTCAAAAACCTACCACATGATAATTCATCGGTGCCATCCTGACAATCATATTTTCTGTCACATTTAAGACTACTATCAATGCATTGTCCATTTCCACAGCGAAATTCATCAGCCCTGCATCTACTTTCTCGACTGGGCTCTAAACATAAAGCAAGAAATAATAATAAAGAAATAAATCCAATGCAAATAAAAATTCCCATAGGTTCATTATTTTAATTTTAAAATTAATACAAAAACATAAAAGAAACATGTTTGATAATTGTTATACAGTTGAACTCCAATTTAACAAATTCATTGGGATCGAACATTTTGTTTGTTAATTCAGGGTTAATCAGTATATTGGGGTACATACAAAATACAAATTTTTTTACTCCCCTGTGGGAAATTCTATAATAAATAACTACACAAAAAATATTCATAGTTAGAAATTACACTCTTCATTCAACAGCTTAAAATATTACTAGCAAATTATTATGCTCGTTAATGGAAAATTTTAAAATACAAATGTTTGAAAATTTTTTCGATTCCTAACTCAAGTTTTTTTTTTTTTACTTTATACTGGGAAGAAAATACTGCATCATTTACATCCTGCTGCATAAAGCATGTTTTCACAGTTTCCAAACAATTTAAAGCATCAGAAAATGTAACAATTTTATATAATAGGAGTTTCATTATCAATTTCTGTATCAGAAGTGCTACTCATTTGCGAACACTCAGAAATTTTCTCAACTTCAGTAGCACAGCTAGGCAATTCATAAAATATAACACAATCATTAAAATCTTGAAATATCCCCGACGTGAGAGATAAGAAAAGAATTTCCTCCACTTTTCAAAACTCGAAGGATACTACACTCACGACTCATCTGCACCTGTAAAGGTCTGCACACTTTCCCGTTGAAATTTGCTGCTTACGAGAAAAGTCTTTTCTGTTCTGGACAAAAAAAAAATGTCATAGTTTAAGAAAAAAAATTTTTTTTTTCCTAAACTAGTAAAAAAAAAATTTCAGCTGTTTAAATAATTTGGTAATTGTAATTTGTTAAATAGGTTTTTGTTGGTTTTTTTGCCTTCTTTTAAATCGATAAATGAGAAAAATTGGTTAAATGGCAAAATTCATTTAAAAGGGGTTCTATAAATTGGGGTGCAACTGTATTTATAAATTACATAAAAGATCAAGTAAGAATGGTTTGCAACAGAAATGTAAGTAAAAAGATTTTTCATTGGTACAAATGAAATCCAACACTGCTCCAATAGAGGTGAAATAATTGCAACAAAGTCACAAACATGCTTTAAGAAAAATATTTACAATAAAACCCTAGAATTGATTACAATTTTTTTATAATCCAACAGATATACTTTATTAATATACTTTATAAGTAAATGTAAAATTAACAAAGTACAGTAAAACACAATAAATGTAAATGACCAATAGTATAATAAGTCCTAAAAAAATTGAGTATAGTCATTCAATCATTTTATAAAATATTGTAAAAATCAAAGTCTACAATCCAGGTCAGACTTTTCCAAAATATGTCAAATGTCCAAAGTATGCCAAAATATGTAAAATCAAGACAACTACAGAGATTTTAAAATAATTTGTCTTCTTCAAAAGATACCAGTTCTATCCACCTGTTGAAGGTATATTAAATACATGATACTAAGAGATAAGAATTTTATGCCATTTTACACTATTAATACAAATGTTATAAGCAACCAATGATCTCAAATTATCAAAGTACAATTTAGAAGTTCCAAAATACGTGTTCCAAAATCTAAATAAAAACCTACCACAGGATAACTCATCTGTACCATCTTGACAATCATATTTTCGGTCACATTTAAGACTACTGTCAATGCACTGTCCATTACTACACCTAAACTCATTTGGTTCACAAGATTTGGATTCTGAGCAACGAAAATGAAAAAAAAAATAGAAAGGAGAAGAATTAAAATAAAAATAACAAAATAAAAATAAACAAAAAGATAATAAAATGCATCAGGATTTTTTAAATCTCATTAAGTATTTTTTGTACCCAACACCAGAGGAAAAATATGCAAAGGAAATTGATCCCTTTTCTTTCAAAAGAGTTTTAAGGAGAAGATCGGGGACAACTTTAGTAAAAACCTACCACACGATAATTCGTCAGTGCCATCCCTACAATCATATTTTCGATCACATTTGAGGCTATTGTCAATGCACTGACCATCATTGCATCTAAATTCATTTTCTTTGCAACGTTTCGGTTCTGTACAATGAAGATATTAAGGTATTAATTAGAGTGCAAAAAAATAATAAAAGTAGAAACAAGTGAAAAGATAAAAAAATTTTAAAATATCAGATTTAGAAAATTAAATGTATAGATGTTATACTTAATTTATTTATTTATTTTGTAAAAATTATGTTGTACTTTTTGGTAAAAATTTAATTAATGTATTAATAAGAACTTGAAGCTTTTAAAAAGGAATGGTAAAATGAGTTCTAATGACCTACCACACGATAATTCATCAGTGCCATCTTGACAATCATATTTTCGGTCACATTTGAGAGAATTATCAATACATTGCCCATTACCACATCTAAATTCATTTGGTTGACAAGGTTTGGGTTCTGAGCAATCAAGAAAAGAGTGTTTGAAAAATTAGTATTATTTGTAAAATTAATCCAAATTATTTCAATATAAGAAATTATTAAGAAAGAATCAAGTTCCTATTTCCCCAAATTATGATAATTACGGAAAAATAAAATGCATTTTGTGACATAATAACCATACATCTATAATACAGAAGAGTTTGAAATATTTTGTTTCCTTAGAACATCAATTTATTTTAGTGAGCAAATTAATATGTTTAAAATATTTTCATATTGTATGTATTTAGTTGAAAATAAAATAAAGAAAAATCTGTGTTTAAATAAACCTACCACAAGATAACTCATCTGAACCATCTTGACAATCATATTTTCTATCACATTTAAGACTGTTGTCAATACATTGTCCATTACTACAACGAAATTCATTTGGTTGGCATGTTCTTTCTTTACTTGGTTCTGAATAAGCGATAAAAAAGAATGAAAAGGAAGAAAAAATAAAAATATATTAAAAAGGAAAAAAAAAAAGTTTAAACCATAAAACAAAAATAATAATTTTTTTTAAAGGAACAGTAATAATTTAAAACCTACCACAAGATAATTCATCAGTGCCATCTTGACAATCATATTTTCGATCACATTTAAGGCTACCATCTATACACTGACCATTACTGCATCTAAACTCACCAGGTTCACAATCTTTTGGTTCTTTTAGTTCTAATCAATAAAATAAATTAATGAAAAAAAAATCATAGTAAAATAAATACCAATTAAAAAAAATTTAAAGGGTGAAAAGTTGTTTAACATACGTAGAAAATAGGATGTGAAATACTATTTGTTTTGATATTTCTCAAACATTTAATTTATTAAAAAAGGGAAGAACAGAGGGACTAGAATGAAGACCTACCACAAGATAACTCATCTGTTCCATCTTGACAATCATATTTTCGGTCACATTTTAAGCTATTATCTATACACTGACCATTACCACATCTAAATTCATTGGGTTGACATGTTTGGGGTACTAAAAAAAAATAAATAAACCTTATAAATTAAGAAGCAAAAGTGTAAAATATAAACTAAGCAAACTATTTTAAAATATAAAAAATATAAGTGATAAAAAAAAAACTATCGATTCACGACTTCATAACCCAAACCAAAGAATCAATAAGTCAAAGTGGACAGCCAAAGGTAAATAAGCTTCTTTAATTTTGTGTTGTGCAGAGTGGAAGTTGAAAGATACAAGGGGGAAGAATGGGTAATAATATCATTGAAGACCTACCACAAGACAACTCATCTGTACCATCTTGACAATCATATTTTCGGTCACATTTTAAGCTATTGTCTATACACTGACCATTACCACATCTAAATTCATTGGGTTGGCACGTTTTGGGTACTGAATAATGAAAAAAAAGTAAATTTTATAAAGAAAAAAAACCAAACAAAAGTTACAAAATATAAATGAAACATTTTCTACATACAAAAAGGAAGTGGGTTAAAAACTTTCAGCTTCTAGTTTCATAAACCAAACCAAAGAAAACAATAAGCCAAAGCAGATAGTTAAAAGTAAATCATTGAAATATATAAAGATTCTTTAATTTTTTGTGTTGCACAAAGTGGAAGTTGAAAGTTAAAGGGGATATGGGTAATAAGATCGGTGAAGACCTACCACATGATAACTCATCTGTTCCATCTTGACAATCATATTTTCGGTCACATTTTAAGCTATTTTCTATGCACTGACCATTACCACATCTAAACTCATTAGGTTGACATTTTTCTGGTACTGGATAGTGAAAAAATAAAGTAAATCATATAAATGAAGTAAACAAAAACAAAATTTTCTGAAACAATTTTTTAAAAATATATATATAAAACAGGAAGGGATTATAATTTTTCTGCTCCCAACTTCATAAACCAAACCAAAGAAAACAAGCCAAAGCAGACAGCAAAGTTAAATCAGGGGAAAATATAAAGCTTTTTTAATTTATTGTGTTGCACAAAGTGGAAGTTGAAAGGTAAGGGGAATATGGGTAATAAGATCAATGAAGATTTACCACAAGATAACTCATCTGTTCCATCTTGACAGTCATATTTTCGGTCACATTTTAAGCTATTGTCTATGCATTGACCATTAGCACATCTAAACTCATTAGGTTGACATGTTTCCGATACTGGATAATGAAAAAATAATGTAAATCAAAAAAATTGAACAAAAATTAGAACATAAATGAAAAAAAAATTTAAAAATAAAAGGAAAATAAAAATTATCAATTCATAGTTTTATAACCCAAACCAAAGAAATGTCAAAGTGGAAAGCCAAAGGTAAATAATGAAAATGTATAAAGCTTCTTTAAGTTATGATGTACCAAATGGAAGTTGAAAGGTATGGGGGATACGGATAATAAGATCAATGAAAACCTACCACAAGATAATTCATCAGTGCCATCTTGACAATCATATTTTCTGTCACATTTTAAGCTATTGTCTATACACTGACCATTACCACATCTAAACTCATTGGGTTCACATGTTTGGGATACTGGATAACGAAAAAAGAAAGTAAATTATACAAAGTAAACAAAAGTTTAAAAATATAAATGAAACAATTTTTTAAAAAAATACAAGAAAAGGAAAGAAAGGATTTAAAACTTTCAGTTCAATAAACCAAACCAAAGAAAATAAGCCAAAGTGGACAGATATAAAGCTTCTTTAATTTTTTGTGTAGCGCAAAGTGGAAGTTGAAAGATAAGGGGGGGGGAATATGGGTAATAAGATCAGTGAAGACCTACCACAAGACAACTCATCTGTTCCATCTTGACAATCATATTTTCGGTCACATTTTAAGCTATTGTTTATACACTGACCATTACCACATCTAAACTCATTGGGTTGGCATGTTTCTGGTACTGGATGATAAAAAAAACACAGTAAATTGTGTAAATTAAGTACAAAATTTAAGATATAAATTTTTAAAAAAATTTAAATATAAAAAATAAAAGGAATAAAAACTATCAATTCATAGCTTCATAAAACCAAACCAAAGAGGACAGCCAGAGGTTAATAATGAAAACATATAAGACTTTTTCAATTTTTTGTATTGTGCTAAGGGGAAGTTGAAAGATATGAGGGGGATGTATGGGTAATAAGACCAATGAAGACCTACCACAGGACAACTCATCTGTACCATCTTGACAATCATATTTTCGGTCACATTTTAAACTACTGCCTATGCACTGACCATTACTGCATCTAAATTCATTGAGTTGACATGTTTGAGGTACTGGACAATGAAAAAATACAGTAAATTATATAAAGTAAACAAAAGTTTAAAAATATAAATGAAAATTGTTCCAAAAAATATTTTTAAGAAAAAGGAAAGAAGGGATTGAAAACTTTCAGATCACACAGCTTCACAAACCAAACCAATGAAATAAGGTTAAGTGCCAGGTGAAGTTAAATAAAGAAAAACTATCAAGCTTATTCAATTTTTCGTGTTTTGCAAATGGAAGTTTAAAAAATAGGGAAGGGAAAGGGCTAATATAAGTTCAATGAAGACCTACCACAAGATAATTCATCAGTGCCATCTTGACAATCATATTTTCGATCACATTTGAGAGTATTGTCAATGCACTGACCATTGTTGCACCTGAATTCATTAGGTTGACAAGTAGCAGGTTCTAAATAACGAATTTTTTTTAAACTTTGTTAAGAAAATTATAAGGATATTATTTTTATTTCCAACGGAATTAAAGACAAATGCAACATAAAAACAAGTTATATAAGGTAGAAATAATGCAACTATAAAACTTTGTTTTAGTAAACACCCATTTTATTGTTTTTATTCTTTAAACAATAATTACCAAATTCGGAAAGGGTGAAAAGTTTTATGAAATACTACAACCTAATTCATTACTCCCATCAATACAATCATATTTTCCATCCCATTTGAGTCTATTGTCAAAGCAATAGCCATTGTTACATCTAAATTAATTTGGCGGACATATTAAGGTTTCTGAACAAAATTTAAAACATTCAATTAGAAAATAAATAAAGACTGATATAAACATAGCACTGAAAAACATGCCATGGAAGACAAAGATAAATAGTGCATCAATTGCTTTATACAAGATTGTTAAATTTGAGAAGCAAAAGGAAGTATAAAATATTTCAATCTTTAACATTGGCAATTTTATCCCTAATTTTAATTTATTTTTTTTTAAATGACGGGTAGAAGAGTTTATGTAAGACCCATCACACAATAAATTATCAGTACCATCTTAATTTTTAAAAATTAGAATCACCCTCAAGATTATTATCACATTTCGCTTATCAGTACATCTAAATTCATCGACTGATTAGTTAGATTCTTAGCCAAGAAGAATCAAGAGAGAATATAACAAATGAATATTCTAATGCCATGCAATCATCTTAATAAATTATAAAGAATCTCTAACAAGTGTAATTTATTTTTAGTTCTCTAGAGTGAAAAAAATATTTCCAAGTGTATCATTTTTTAATATTTGCTATTTTTGTTCAATTCCAATCAAGTTAAAATGATTTGTTTAACAAGGAAAGAGAAAAGAAATCTGCAAAAAACCTACCACAAGATAATTCATCAGTGCCATCTTGACAATCATATTTTCGATCACATTTAAGACTACTGTCAATGCACTGACCATTAGTACACCTAAATTCATTTGGTTGACAAGTTGTAGGTTCTGAACAATAAAAGGTTTTTAAAAGAATTAGGATGCTATAAGTGGCAAGAAGTATATACAGAAAAGAAAAAAAAAGAAGTTTATATAAAAAGATATTTAAATTTTAATAGTTGAATTGAGTAAAATAAGTTTAAATATTTGATTTAATTGATATTCATCATGTTTTTGCATTGGCTTTCTGTTTCAGTTATAAGCAAGGAAGAGTTAGAAGAATTTTGAGAGAACCTACCACATGATAATTCATCAGTGCCGTCTTGACAATCATATTTTCGATCACATTTTAGGCTATTATCAATACACTGTCCATTACCACACCTAAACTCATTTGGCTGACAAGATTTGGGTTCTGAATTGTAAAAAATAAATGAATCAAAAGAAAATGAAAAAATAAAAACATAAAATAAAATAAACACAAAAATAAACAGTATAAAATTAAGGCATTAATAACTTTAGAAATGAAAAAAAGAATAAAAGGATTAAAAAAATATATAGTGTAATAGTGGTTTTGTGATCTAACACCAAAGAAAATATCAAAAAGAAAACTAAAACATTTCGACCTTTTTTTAGTAATTTAGACAGAGAGAAAAGAAATTTTTCGCAATAAAAACCTACCGCATGATAATTCATCAGTACCATCTTGACAATCATATTTACGATCACATTTTAGGCTAGCATCAATACACTGACCATTAGTGCATCTGAATTCATTTGGTTGACAAGTTTTGGACTCTGAACAATGAAGAATATTAAAAAATTAGCAAGGAACTTGATTTAAATAAATGCAACAAAATAAGAAAAATATACCATCATTCTCCAAATGTATCAAATCCAACAAAATTTCCATAAAACTCTTTTGGGACTTTGAAAATATTTGCTAACTTTTTGATTTTTTCCTTGCAAGTTCAGAATTTTTAATACGGCAAGGGCCAATAAGAAAATTGAAGAGCTACCATATGAAAAATTGCACAAAGCATATAGAAAATTGAACTTATGGTGATATTTAAATGAACATTTAACAATTGAACTCTTGATTCAAAACAACCAGTGAGATATGAAAATCAGTAAACATACTTACAGTAACACTACATAACAACTCAATAGAAGTGTTAAGTAGAAGAAAAAATCTCATTAAGGGAAATAAAATAAATAGGAATCAAAGAAAAAAAAAGTTCATCAGTTCTTGCAACAAATCAGTTCTTTAGATTGATGATGCGCTTTGAATTATTCTTGCATATTTTTAATTTACTGTAATATCCAGCATATAATGTGCACTTATAACACAAAAAAAATAAGATCAAAATTTAAGGGTGTGCAGTTATACGATGGGTATAAAAATGAAAGATTTAAAAATAACAAATAAATGTGCATAGAAAAAAATTAGACTTTACATATATTAAAATATTGTTTATTTTTTTAAAAAAATGACATTTCTTATGAGCTTAAAGGGTTGTAGTTCTAGCAGAGGGGGGTAAGCTACCGCTGTATCAATGATACGGAGCCCCCAAGCTACAGGGGCCCCAACATACACAAGGAAAATTTGTTAGTATATTAAACAGCCACCAAAAAGGGTGTGCAAGAAATTTTGATTCAGGACCCATTCAGGACTAACTACGCCAATGTCTAGCAGTATACTACTTTTTTCTAAAGCTTGAAATACCTCGAATAAATGACTTCAATACATAAGAGCCCTGTACACATACATTTCAGGTTTCTTCATAGAAAGAGGGGGTGCGTTATGCGGCGAATATACCTAAAAATTAAAAATTGCCACTTGAAAGTATAGATGCACGTTATACGGCAGTGCACATTATACGCCAGATTTTTCGGTAATCAAAACTTTAAAAAGAAAAAAAAAGTAAGAAAGTATGAATTCCAAACACCTACCACATGATAATTCATCAGTACCATCTTGGCAGTCATATTTTCTATCACATTTAAGACTGTTGTCAATACACTGTCCATTACCACAACGAAACTCATTAGGTTGACATATTGTCTCCCTACCAGGTTCTGATTAAAAGGCAAAAAAGGAAATAGTTGTAGCAAAATAATAAATAAAACAAACAAAATTACTATTTTTAAATAAAAGAATAGATAGCCAGAAAATAATTTCATGAAAGGAAATTGAATACACAAAAAAAATCCCCTGAAAAGGATTTTGAGTCCTCTTTCTAAAAATCTGTTGGTACTTGCATAAAGCCCTATTCCATCAACTGCCAAAGATTTACAGCTTATCAGGAATAAATCGCCATTGATTTTACAAATTATGGCAACCTGTAAGCTGCAACCTAGGGACAACTGTTAAACCATTTTTGGCAAAAATTGAAATTTGTTGAAATTCACCAGAGGTCAACAATGGATTAATATTTAAGTACTAATCTTTTAATACCTTTTGATTTTCTCATTTAAATGAAAATTTCAAAATATTTCACTCTTAAAATTTAAATTACTTACATATTTCACTTTACAATTAGTTTCTTCCAAATAAGCATAAAAAAATGTTCACTCAAATAAATAGATACTTCTTTTAAATGTCAGAACAGAAGACACAAATGTTAAAAAGAATTTGAGATTTCACAAATGATTTAATTGTTTCAAATTATTTAAATGCACCTACCACATGACAATTCATCTGATCCATCTTGACAATCATATCTACGATCACACTTCAGGAATTCTTTGATACATTGCCCATCTCCACAACGGAATTCATCAGGCTGACAAGCTTTAGGTTCTATTCAAACAATAAAAAAAATATTAAAAACTTACTTTATTCTAATTTATTAATATTATTTTCTACTGAAAACTACAGAAGTGTGACAAATATTCAGAAAGTTTATAATAAAAATATTTTAATATTCATTCATTATAAAATTGTAAAAAATCAATTGTGATAATATAAAATTTGTTTCCAATCAAGCACAAAATGCTCAAAATTTAAATCCTTTAATTCTGCAAAAAAAAAAAGTCACATTTATTTAATAAAGAACAACATTCGTAAGTGTTCAAAAAAATTATTTTATGTAGATATCATAATTTAGATAAACAGCAAAATTTAAAAAATCTCATTACATTTGCATTTTACTATGAAATTCTCATTTGAATTACTTAAAGTAAAAAGTGGAAACTAGGTGATAATCAAGTTTCATAGAATTTTACTAATGTATTAACTACATGAATAGAAATAAAAACGAATATTTTGAACTGACAAAGATTGAATCACAATGCATTTAAATATTACTTTGAAAACATTAATTAAATTATATCAGTCATTTTTAAGCTACATATGTTTGAGAGAATGGCAGTAGAATGTTCAAGTAAAAGAAAAAATTATACACAATTATTTGCAGTAACAAAATGTAAATCAGAAATATTTTGAAAAAAGGCAATGTTGTCCCTATTTTATTCATTTCTACATTAAAAAGTAACAATTATTAAAAAAAAATCCTTTTACTAACCCACTTAAAACAATTACATGATTAAAATAATATTCAATATGTTTTTAAAAAAACATTTTTAAATAAACTAATTTCTATGTATTACATAGTTACAATTTTTATTCTAAACCTACAAAAAAGGGGAAGAGTAGATAAAAAAGGAAGAAATGCAAAATAAATATTACATGCAAATCAAATAAGAAAAATTGCTTAGTTTAGAAAAATATGCTGTGAAATTGCCATGCATACAATCTCTTTAAACACATTTAAGTGAAGATACTGCAAGCAAATACTATAATACTTATTTTGTATTATATTTCAGAAAACTTAGAATAAACACATAGTTTGGTTTTATAATTAATCAAAGATCACAGAATAAAAAACATAGACAAGTATTATGGCTGATTCAGTACAATCTGAGATATTAATTCAATGGTCAACACTAAGTATAAATTTAAAAAGTAAAATAATTAATTGGACAAAAGAGTTTTTTAAATGCAATTAAGCAAGAGATATGCAAGTTAGCCATATAAGATTTCTTTAAACAGAAAAGGGGGATACACATCCTTGCACATTACTTACTTTCACAATCAGCTTCATCAGATCTATCTGAACAGTCCGGTCTGCCATCACATCGTCTTCTTTCATCCACACATCTAGAACCGTCACATTGAAATTGTCCAGGAGGACAGGTTGTGATACCTTTCAAAGAAATAAATGATAAGAGATACATCGAAATGTAAAGTTTGAATAACATTAAATCATTTTATCTCGGTTATATTCCATGCACAAAGACAGTATATAATTGTACTGTATATAAGAAAAAATTTTTAAATTCAAGAACATTGTTAATTTACAAAATTCTTTATAATTTTCAACTCCTACTTTCTTTAATGATGTACAAAAATATTAAGTACTTTGAGTATATAAAAAAGGTCATAGTATATTCTAAAATAGTCAAAAGTAATAGCCTGAAAACTTTTTAAAATCCATTGTTATAATAAATTTTATTTTTTAGCAATGTACAAATACCATTATACCTAAAAAGTAATGCAAATTCTTCAGAATTTAAGTAGTCATAAATATTGACAGATAGCTCTTTTATATAACATTTTCCAAGCTTTAATATAAAAACTTCATTTTATATAAATAATTAATAATTTCTCATGTTATACAATCAGAATAATTTGTTAGTTGTTTTTTCTTCTATTTCCTTTCTTAAGAAAAATTTTCTACATGATCAATCCCAATTCACATGGTTACACTCTTCTCAATTTTAGTCATTCACATTTACCTCAGAGATTGAAAATTTACAAAATAATGGCTTCATATAAATTTATCTGGTTAAAATGGGCAAACAAGCTCTATTTTACCCTGAAATTTTTCTGCAAAAATAAGTCATGTAAACCATTTCAGTTGTGCCACTTGTAGTACTAGCCACAATTTTTTTTAATGCACTTGTGTGCATTTGGAAATTCAAAAATTTTAAATGTATGTTTTACAAAAGAAAAGTGAATTATTAAATTTTCACTTATAAAATCCTTACATGATTAACATTTAAACACCCTTTTAAAAAATTTTATATTGGTTTTGTTTGGTTTGCAGTTACTTAGATCTGTAAACAGAGAGCAGTGACCATAAATAGTGCAAACCTCACGGCTGAATCAAGCTCTATGCATGTTCTCAAAAGAATTAATATGTCACTTTTTCTTAATAACCCCTTACCTAATGTTAAAAAAATTAAACATAATTTTTACTTAAAAAGATTCTTTAAAAAAGGAATAATTCCTGAAATTGTATTACATTATCAAATGTGTTATAGTATATTTTCAAAAATAGACATTTATTGATTCAAATTAAATAACTGTATTAGTCATATAAGTAAACATTTTGAATTACTCAATTTAATTTTTTTAACTTTATCGCTTCTAAAAAGTTAGAATAAATACAATTAGTCTTAAATAGCACTAAGTTAAATGTTAAAGCATTGCATGATTTACATAAATAATACATTTCCAATAAATGTAATTTATACATGTACAGAAATTATTAAAAATAGAAAAGAAAAAAAAAAGAATAAGTTTATTAGTGAGTATTAAGTATTAGGTAAAAATAACAAACATTTAATTTAAATTTTATTTTTAAAACAGCCTCACAAATATTTAATCAAAAAATTTTGTCATACTTAAAAAGAATATTAAAACAAAATATTTTTAAACTAATAATACGTCTTTTTCTGGCATATATGACTTTTGAATTGAATAAAATTTAATGTAACAGACAATGTCAAGCCTGAAAAAATTCCAGCTTAAGCATCAAGATATGCAAGTCTAACTGAATATTAGACCAATAAAATTTAATATTGCCATGTTTTCTTAGGTAAAAAGTCATTAATGAGAATAAACATGTTAATTTTTTTATTGATCATTATTACTTGAAAAAGAAAAACTCAGTAAAGGACGAAATTTCATACACCATGAAATATTTCATTTTTAAATTGAGGTAAGATATTAAATAAATAAATTAGGCCTTTATAAATAATAAAAATTTTGATTTAATTTCACATAAGTGATTATTATTTTACATCAGCAGTTTGTAATCTCATCAATAAATTAGATGCAAATACATCCATTTTGAAATTCCTAGATGTAAAAGCCTCCAAATTCAGAATCAGAATTTCATTCTTTTTCATTTTTTAACAATCCTTTTAATTTTCAAGACAAAATAAACATTATGCCTTACAGGTAAATATTGCTTAACCTTTTAACTGTCATGCCCGAGATAATCTCAGGCACAGCACTGGTGTTCGAAAATGTCATGCCCGAGTATTACTTGGGGTAATTTTTTTTTTGAGTGCATTGTATTGTTTTACCCGAATATATATCGGGAGACATTTATTTCGGCTTCATCTCTTTGTCAAACGCGACTGATTCTCGGGAAAAGTTAATGTGCGCTCAATTCAATAGATGGCAGCACTTTACTGAAGACTTCAAAGGTTAGAGGTTAGAAGTTCTTTGGTTCAAAAAAAATTTGACAATTTGTGTACACAAATCATCAAAATAACTTGACAGTTAAAGGGTTAAAATATAAAAGATTCTAGATAAGTCTAGATTCAGTTCTAGATAATTAAAATGTATGCATCAGCTCTCCAATACTTTGGCTTTTATTTGTAAAAATTATCACACAATTTTTTTCCACACAAAATTCACATACCACAATTCTGCTCATCTTCTCCAAAAGAGCAATCCTTTACCCCATCACACACCCGAATAGTGTCAATGCAAGTTCCATCTTGACAAATCATTTGATTATCACTACGGCAGCCAGAGTCAAATTTTGGAATTAAATCTGATGTTTGTGTCCTGTCTGCAAATATTAAAGATGCAATCTAACGCAGATGATGAAGCATCGACATGCTCAAGGTTTGATTCACATATTCAATGGACATCACACAATGAGATTGGAATGGGATGAGGAGACACCAGAGATAATGTACACAAAAATTTTACATAAAATCACGAGGACTGGGTAGACTACATTAACATGAAACAATATGAAAATGAAGACTTATTTTACATTTAGTTTCACATATATCAGGAAAGGAGAATCAACACTATATTAAAAATAATAATTTTATAGTAATTTTAGTTATTAAAAAATCTCAAATTTCATTTCACTTAAGCATTCTAAGACTTTATTAAATTTTTTAAAAAAATTGGTTTTCTGTCCTGAATAATTTAAATGTGAATTTAAACCAAATATATCGAGGCAAAACCTACAAAGTACAATTCATAGAACTTTACATTTATGGAAAAATGGTACTTTTCTTCCATTGTAAACAGAATTGAGTATATAATAAAGTTATTAAATACAAAAAATTACAAAAGATCAAGAAATAAATTATTTTAAATGTAAAAAATTAAGATAATTTCCATTAAATATGGTACCAGTGTTTAAGTATAATATTAGTTATATATATTTTTTTCATTTAAAAAGTACCACACCAATTATTCTATAAAAATGACTTCATACTTAAATTAAATGGTAAAATGATTAAAAATTTCAAATTAATTAAAAATAAATTAACTTACGGCATCCTATTTCATCGGACCCATCTCTGCAATCTTCACGCCCATCACACCTCTTCAGAATATTTATACATTCACCTGATGAACAACTCAAATGATCTGGTGGGCATTCATCTGAAGTTGGAAGTGGCTGTGAAGGAGCTGTAGTAAATAAAAATAGGCTCAATGATTAAATAATTCAATACAAATAACAAATTCACATGAATTTTAATAGAATATTACCTGATAAATATAGGAAATTTTTTTTAAATGATAAGATTATATTTTTTAAATCTCTGGTCTACTAAATTTCTCACATCCCCCCCTCCAATGGAATAATTTTTAGTAAAGAAAGATTTAATGAAAATTAAGATAATCTATTACTGAGGGGGGTTTTTTTGGCACCAAAAACATTTAAATATAAATTGTAGCAACATTTACTAGCATTATAACTAACATGGAAAATATAGCAATAAAACTAATTCCATCACAATTCATGGTACAAAACCGAATAAACCACACATTTTGAGTGATATTTCTAGTTTTTTTTTTATTTCAAAAATCATTACCAGAAATGAATACAAAAATTGAATGTTTTTGAATTTCTATATAGCTTGTTCTGAATTACGGTATACTTCTGACTCATAGAGGCCCTCCTTCTAAAAAAACATCAATAAAATTAAGCCTCATATACTTAAGTTTCACTAGACATCATTGCTTAAGGCTGTTTTCGCCATATGTACGAGAGCGTGAACAACTTGACGCGGAGCACGTTTTTGGACAGAAAAAATGACTCAATTTTTATAAAAAATTTGTGACATTGTAACTCATGCCTTTGTTTATAAATATAGCGTTTTTAAAATTTCAAAATATTTCATAAATAATTAGTTTTTCCTTTTAACATGTGAAGGGATAGCTAATTTAGCATTACAGTATAGGGGGAAAAATGCAAAACACATTTTATAAAAGAAAAAAATGTGTCAACTCGAATAAAAATGAGTAGTATGATAAAATAAGTGATTCTCTACAGGATAGTGTAGCCAGAGTATAATATTAATGTTTGAGTACTTTTATATCTGAAAAAATATTCCAAATTCGGCCCCTGTTCTTTAACATTAGTCAAAGATAGTCTTAAGAACTAACTGTACACCATGGAGAAAAGACTGAATACATGAAATATAAATCATTTGTAGTCTATTCTATAGTATTCTCCAAAAATAAAAGATATTAAATTAATTTTTTATTATTCCTCAACTTCTGCATCCAACTAGTTAATGGATATTAACTCAGTTTTGTAAATATGTTGTACTTTTACTACTAGCCGACT
Organism: Trichonephila inaurata madagascariensis; assembly: GCA_019973955.1. Lineage (NCBI taxonomy): Eukaryota > Metazoa > Arthropoda > Arachnida > Araneae > Nephilidae > Trichonephila > Trichonephila inaurata. Next base: position 240,540 of record BMAV01026534.1, on the reverse strand, counting down.
TCTTGATTATCTTTACATCAATTTTCTTTCTTAGAAAGATATTACTCAATCGAATAAGATTTGCAATATTAACATTTCAAAGAAATAAAAGAAATGGACAAAATTTATATAATTGTATTTCTAAATTACATTTTAAAAAAGTTATTAGCATCAGAATAATTGAAAGATATATAAAATCATACCCCCAAATCCTCTGATAGAGAAATTTTCATCTGATACTGTGTATCTTCCAACATTTCCATTGATTATAGCTTCTTTTATCACTCTTTCTATGCTAGATCTGTCATTGTTGCCAAGAGAACCAACATCTAATGTGACTAGAACATGCTCTCGAGAGGAATGTGTGAGTGGCCTGGAAAATGAAAGTACACTTCAAAAATGATTTCATGTCTATATCCCTAATTTATTTGCTCAATCATTTGGACAGTTAAACCAGTAAAAGAAAACTGGAATGAAGAGTTATTACAAATAAATTACTTTTTCATCTAATAGCCCAAAATAATAAAATATCACATTCAGAAGATGAACAATAAAAAACGACAACTGCTTTATATTTAGAAGTGAAGAAATTTTTTAATAATGAAGTTGCTAACTATGAGTGTAAGTGAAAGAGTAAGTTTATTTTCATTTATTTTATAAATATTTATAGAAAAATACATATATATTTTTAATTATTTTAAGAACTATTGACACCTGACTATATTTTCCTATACATTTTCCAGACACATAATTTTTTTTAGTTGTTTTCTAAAAATTATTCAACTAATACAAGAATATTGATCTGATTTTTATATTTCATTTAACATGAAAAAATATATTATAGTAAAACTGGAACAAAAAAAATTTCTATTTTATTCACCCCTGGAGCTTTACTGGCTATAGACATTTACACATGTTTCAAAGAAATCATACTTCAAAGTTTATTAATTAAATAACCATAAAAACTCAAAGCACTCACCGGAATGATATTACAGTGACTGCCTGTTGACCATGTATAGTCCTATATAGTGCTTCTAAAGCTAAAATTAATTCTTCTGCTACCCTTCTAAATTCAGGAGAAGCCTTTTGGGCTAGTTCAGGTGTATATTGTAGATTCGTAATTGTAAAACCGATCCTGAAATAAACTGTAAAACAAAACAAAAATTGTAAAACTGAACACATTTTTATTCTAAAAGTTATATTGAACTCAAAAGAAAAGTTAGAGAAATAGTATAAACAAAGTAATTTAAAAAATGGATTAAATAGAAAATATCACAAAACATAAAATTAAAAATTCTCATATTACATTTTCATGCAGTTATAAATATCACAATAGCATTGCTCTGTCTACGGAAATATACAAATAATATCAAATGCATATATATAAAAACTTGTACAAGAATATCATCTGTCGACTTTTGAATAAATTAAACAATTATTTCTATTATAAAAGAATATCATTTGAGGAATAAAAATTTAAAGAAAGTATTTGAAAAACGATTTAACAGATATTTTCAAAATATGGCAGTTTAATTTCTCAAAGAGAGAATCTGAATTGAGAACAATGCCGTTTTATTTCTTCAATCCATCCATTAAATATATTTCTTAATCATTTCCCTTTTCTGTATTAAAAAAAACTAAGTGAAATTCAAAACCAAAATTGGCCCTTTTTTAACATGCATATTTTCATATTCATCACATAGAATTAAATCACAATATTAACAATCGTATCAACAAACCAAATACTATTAAAATAAATATCGCTTAAGTTTTTTAGTTAAGACCCAATTCTGAAAAATATAAATTATATAATTTTTTAATACCCTTAAATGATAATTTTATATATGAATTAATGTGTTCATAAAGTTATGTTCTTAAATTCAATCTTACTTTTATATAAGGATTGATATTTTTTTCGATTTTTGACGGCTTGAATATTAATAACTATTCTTAAAATTTTCTTAACACAGTTTTCAAGCAATTGATAGAATCAATGCTAGAATTTAATTTCGAAATCGAACTCAAGCGCGAAAATGTTTATTTTCATTTTTATCCAAGATAAGTAATGCCATATTTAGGATACGTTATGACTTATTTTTGAAAAAATATATAAATGAAAAATAAATCGCTTGAATTACTTCAAAAAAAGAGGGAAAAGTTATACAAGAAAGTCAGAATTAAAGTTGAGAAAATACAGCAATTTTCCGATGTTGAATATGAAACAATAGCAACTTAACAATATAGTTTGATCACGTGATTAAGTCCATTTGAATGAATTTCAAGAGATACATAAAAATAAAAAAAAAACGTATGTTTTTGTAATTTTTTCAGCAAAAAACTACAAGTTAAAATAAAATGCCATTTTTACAATAGAGGTTTATAATATCTATCAACATATGCTATATTATATTGATATCGCGAAAAGTGCTCATATTTACAATGCTACTTTTCCGAGCCTTAAAAGAGGTGTCGGAGATTAGAACCCGCGACCTATGGATTCGTAAGCACGTAACATACCACTGGACTAAAGTGACCCCTCCTGTCAGGAGGCTGTTACTGGCTTACTTAGATACCGCCACAGTACTCACCCACCAGTGAGTCGGTGGATAGGCGAACGAACAAGATATGTTGCTATGGCGAACGTGTGAGTTGTTACTGTTGCGTCAAGCGAGTCTGACGACTTTGTTTTGCTCTTTTTACGAGTAAATGGCACCACGACACATCAGAAGGTTTGCGTTTTCTTTTCAGCCAAGGTCACCAATGTCGGGATTAGAACCCGCGACTTATGGATTCGCGTAAGCATGTAACATACCACTAGATAAAAGTGATCACTCCTATCTGGAGGCTGTTACTGGCTTATTTAGATACAGTCACAGAGGGCTCTCAAATTTCATTTAAATTTACTAAATATGTATTTAAATTAATACCATTTTAAACAATATTTATTAAAAATTTTAAACTCAGAACTTATTGCATCCTTTAAAAAAAACTTTGTATTAATCAGTGAGACTTAGTTCCTAATAAAATTTTTGTTTTATCAGACGTATCACGCTTACACAGTGTTAAAAAGAATGAAGAAAATATTATAAAACATATTTGCGTAGTGGACGGCTGCTAACTGTTTTTTAATATCATGGAACAAATAATAAAATTCTAATGAACTTTGAAAAATGTGTACAGATTAGACTATTTTCTATCGCAATTCTGCTTTTAAAAAATCGGATTCTGTAATGGAAAATTTCGTTTTATAAGTTAATTATGTTAAGAAAATAATCCATTAACATAACAGCTGAAAGAAAACTCAATTTTTAAGTATTGCACCAATACCACCTGTGGCAAAGCCCGCGAAGGCTATAAGTTTCTTTTTTCATTTTTTTATTAACTGTTACGCTTACGCTTAACGTCTTGGGGAAATGGATCTGATGAGATCCTCCATCCCCTATCTAAAATATATAGTTCCTGAAAGAAGTGGATGGTCCTGAATGGAAAAAGTTTTCATGATGATAAATGAAAAGAGGCAATCGGATTGGCGGACTGAGAAAGCTACAGGGATGACGTCACAGTCGTAGGAGGGGTCTTGACAGCTTCGGCAGAGAAAAAAGTCCTGAGAGAAATTTTTCATGGAATTGATAACTGAAACAAGTACAGCAATTGGATGGTAGAAGCAAGTGAGATAGCTCTCTATTGGCTGCCCTGAAGTTGAATTATTAACTGTATGATATTGTTCTTTATATATATATTGCAATGATATTAGAAAAATACTTTCAAACGCACTCGGTATCAGAATCCATAAATTTTCAAACAAAGAATGCAAATTAACGTTATTTTATTGATAACAAAACTTGTTATATATGTGTAAAATACGCTTAAATATATTCGAAAACTATAGAAAAAAAACATTTTTATATAACCACACAGGAGAGATCAAAACAGTGAATAAATTAAAGGTCTGATACATATTTTTGTATAAAAGTCATTGATTTAAAGAATAAAGTTTTTGCGTTTCCCTTAAAAAAATTCAAAATATTTTATCCTTAAATGTGATCGTTTTAATAAACCAGGTTAGTGTGAGACATTTGCCTTCCACGTGGATAATTTTGTAACGTACACCCCCACAGGATCCCAGGGGGCCCAAAGCTCGACTGACACCATATACGCATTTAATCGATTTATAAAATATTAAAGACAGAATCTGACTTTGTAGGGGGTTCCTAATATTCTCCACTACGCAACTGCTTGTGGAATATATCATGTAGTCGTTTATTAAAAAGTAACACTAATATAACAGTGATACACCAATTTATATTATAAGTGGTATAGTGATTTTCGTAAGCCCACACCATGATGGATATTACAATGCCATTTATTTTAAATGTTACTCAGAAGATTCTAGATGGGGAATAAACATAGAATTCACATACATGCATAAAAACATTAAATTAAATGCGGGACATTAAACTTTCAAATGATGAAAAAATTAATTCGAAACTAATTTCGTCAGTTTAATTATCTCTCTATGGCAAATTAGAAAAGGAGAATAGCTTCCCCTCCCCCTCAACGTACTGATGGATTGATGAGGTGTGAAATGCGCCGAGATAATCTTTATCGAAAGAACAGTGTATTAAGCCTTATCTGCCATTTTATTTACCACGACCTCAATCGTAGTCCGTTACAACTTCGATGTTGACAAGCAGGCATCTACCCACATCTGTAACCAACCCTTATGACTGCACAGACTAAGAATGAACGTATTTTAGGACATTATTAAGACGCTGAAGAAAGGGCACTTGGAACAGACAAAGAGATTCTTTGTAATCCGCTGTGCCTTGATGAGATTTATTCATGTGAACGTTTATTTGTGGACAGAATGGATTTAAAAAAAATGAAGTTGACGATTTCTAACAGTTGAAAAATCTACAGTTGGTTTTTTTCCCCATTGTGAGCTCGTATAATGGGAGAAAAATGAGCAATGAATTCTTAAATGTTTTGGGAGAAAAGTTAAAATTTTAAATCAAAGAAAACTTTATTTTATTGAGAAAAACGTTCTAAATCTACAGAACACTATTAAAAAATCATTGAAGAAAAAATTAATAGAATAACTAGAATTAGAGATTTAATAGTAATCGAATATATCAAGTATAATTCAGCTCACAAAGCTCTATCACTCAACCATTTTATTCAATGAAAATTATTAAGCAACCTTGAAAAATATCATTAAAACTGCATAAAAGTTTCCTAGTAATTTTCAACTGACTGTATCTGATTGGTAACTTGTTGCAAATTATCAATAACTTGATGAACAATACGAGTATTATTAGACAATAATAATAGCAATCCGTGATAAATATGTAAAACTAGAAAAAAAAGCGATTAATTTTTTCAATGAAATGTTTTAGAGATAGCATTATAATTACTCTACGCGAAAGAGAAATGTCAAGACAACAACTTTTCTGCAATTTCTAAAAAAATTACAGCTGTTTTGAACAACTCGAAAAATGTAATTTCACAAATTAAAGCTATTCTTCCTCTCGTCATGTATAATTATTTTCATTAAACAACCAGGATTTTGAATAAATTTAGATTACGTACTTCAAGATCGTTTCGTTCCAGACGGTATAGAAACATTGAATTATGCATCTCGTTAGATATAAGAAATTATTTGTCTAATACCTTCCGAAGAGTCTGAATATGCGTAATACTACACTGTTCGAATTAATTGAGACAAATGGTAAGAAAAAGATTTTTTCTAAAACCTTAGGTTTTAATCATTACATATCTTTAGACAGAAAACCTCTAGATTAGTATGAAATATGTCATCCTGTTGCAGAAATGACATCTTCAACTCGTCTTGGTATTGATTTCACTAGTGCAGCTCACATGTTCTTAACTACATCATCGTGGAACCAAACTTGTATTGCACTTTTTATCATTTGTTTTGTTGCCGTGCAACTCATCGCAGCTAAACGATTCTTAATATGCCATAAATTCTCAATAGAATTTGGGTCCGGTAAATTACCTGGCCAAAATTAAGCCATTTTATTTTATTTTCCCGTATAAAAGTCTGAACCAATTTCGATTTGTGACAAGAAGCCAAGTCATGTTGAAATGTTCCGTCAAATGTTTCCATGAATGCGATAATTCTACTGCGTAATATTTCTATGTATTTGACAGAATTCATCATGGTTTTAAGAGGAAATAAGCTTTTAAAAGTGCCATTTGTTGTGAAAAAAAACCCCAAAACATTTGTTTAGAGGAGTGTTTTACAGTGTGGTGGGTATGATCTGGGAGCAGAATTTTATCTTTACTTCGTCTAACTACACCTAATTTGCAACCCTGCACAAATAAATGTGTTTCATCTCTGAAAATCACCTAGTCGTTAACAGTCCATGATCATTATTTTTTTGGTCCATGTTAAATGTTTTTTCACCTTTTTCTGAATTGGAAATTGCTTTCTCCTCGATCTTGTTGACTTATGGCTAACTTCCAGAAGTTTTTTCAGTATAAGTTGAGGGGCTCATTCAACACCATAATACAATAAACCCTTCGAAGGTCTTTGATTATGTTTCTTGGGCTCATTTTACTATTTCTTGCTAGAATTTTATCAGTTCTTGGAGTAGTGTTCCGCTTGAGTTCACATTTACCTTTTCGTTTTGGAGACGATGTTCCGGAATCTTGAAATGTTTATAAAATCCTTGAAACACTTGAGTTACCCACATCAACTACCGTAGCTATATCTCTCACAGTTATAAAAAGAGTGTTCATTAAGAGTGATTACTTTAGAATGTTTCCTTAGAGTAATATCCATTTCAGAACAAGTAAAAGTAATACGTTTTACAAGGAGCACAAAATTATAACCACCAGTTACCACACTGAAGGGCTCACAACTGGAAAACTGATTCGTCAAAACCAATCAAAACGAGTAAATTATAGTGGAAGTCGATCAAACACATTACCTCTAGACAGATATAACCGATTTGAGGGGGTTCAAAACATCACATACATACTGAGACAAGAAAAAAATGCTTGTCCCAATTAATTTGAACAGTATAGTATTTAAAATCTGGGGAAATCTGTGACGATAAGGTTCAATGTAAACAAATTAATCACTTCAATTTTTTATATTAAGGGGTAAAATGCATCATAACTATGCAAAGAGTTTATCAATGATAATTTTAACAGATGAATTTTATTATATACAGTCGAATCCCGATTTAATGAATTCATCAGGACCGAACGTTTTGTTTATTAAATCGGGATTATTCGCTATATCGGGGTCCCAACAAAATACAAATTTTTTACACTTACCTTTTTCCAATTCTATAATACGTAATTACACAAAAAATATAATAGAAATTATACGCTTTTTATTCAACAGCTAAAAATACTATTTGCGAAATATTACGCACTAGTTAATTGAAAACTTTATAAATGACTGGCTAATAGATGTTTGACAATCTTTTTGATTCCTCCGACTTCATGCAGAGACGAACATTTGCATCATGTTGCTTCAGGTATTTTTTCAGTTTCCAAACAATGTAAAGCATTAGAAAATGTAACAATTTTTATTGGAATTCCCTTATCAATTTCTGCATCAGAATCACTATTGGCTTCGCCAAATCAACAATTTCTCGAAATACAATTGCACCTGTATCAGCCCGTCATCAGATGTAACATAATCCTTAAAAAATATTCTTAGCGTTGTGGAGTGAGATGAGATACAAGGAAGTCCTATTTCCTGTCCTATTCAACTCGCATGAGAGTTTACACCCGTGACTCATCTGCACCTCTAAAGTCTAATAATGGTTTGGACCCTTTCCCGTCGAAATATGTTACAAGAAAAATTCTTTTTCGCTTACGGACAAAAGAGATATCATTTGGGGGGAAAAAAATCCAATTTTTTCTAATTCAAGCTAATAAAAAATTTCAGCTGTTTAAATAATTCGTTAAATAGGGGGTTTTGTCTTCGTTTTTACCGAGAAGAAAAATCCGTTAAATAGGGGTTCGTTAAATCGGGGTCGACTGTATATGCCTTTCATTACAAGCCACCAGAAACAATATTTCAGGTTATTATTTTCTACAATGAGTGAGTGAATATTAACGTCACACTGTTTAGCTACAAGAGGGCTTTTGGTGACGGACCACGTAATTTTGAACCATGATCAAGTGACGTGGACGACACCTGAGCTGGCACCCCCTCTACTAACTACCACACCAACGGGAGGACGTTTGAGCTCTCGACAGATTTAACGAGCATCGCTCCCCTGTACGGCGAGTCTTTAGTGGTACTGGGCTCGAACTAGTTACAAGGCCAGCCACGATCGGGTACCTTGACCTCTCGGCTACCGCGGCCACTATAACTTTCTACAATAATGGCTTTAAAGATATTTTGAATGAATGTTTACTAACGTCGCATATTTAAGTTACAATAGGGCTATTGGCCCCGAACATAATTTTGAATCATAGTAAATGATGAGAACGACACCTGAGCTCAAATGTCACTTTCCAAACGTACAAAAGAACTATTTAACTGTAGTGTAAGTATTTTTTCCACATCATATCAACGCAAAGACTTCGAGACTCATTGATTTAATATGCATCACACACAGCACCTCTATTTAATTTATAAGATATTTTGACAGTAGAATTCTCAAAGAATAGCCAAAACAATGAAATCAAAATAACAAGTATTAGATAAATCCGACTCGTAGTTATTGGGCTTTTTCGAATTATAGTTTAAACAAAGAAAACTTAAGTATGTTTTAAAGATAATAATGGATGTCACACTAATTAAAAATGTTTCCAGAAGGAAAGTTTCTTTAAAATTCAATCCAAGTCCTTGTTTGAATTAAGAAAGTTATAAAACTAAGATATGATCCATTCCTGGGCATCAAATTGATTGTGGAAGAAATAAATCGAAATGCCTAGCACAAACCATTTTAAAAAGGAATTGGAATGCAAACAACTCGCTGAAATACAAACTACATTCAACGCCATTTTAAATGAAAGATTGGTAAGCAAACATGAAATGTCACCAAAATGTCAACAGGACAGTAGATTCGATTGACTTCTGGATATTCAAGATACGTCATAATGAAGAACTGAATGAACGACAGGGTTATGCCTTCTGTCATCTGGTACTCTGATAGCAATCACACAACAGAAAAACTTCAGATCATTTGTAAGATGCAAGAAACCACTTAAAATAGCATTCATATGACGAAAAAAGTAAATGGATATAACATTCAACACTGACGTGGGCCATCTGCTTTGTTTTCTTGTGTACTCTGTTCATTTCATTAAAAAGTATATAAAATCGTACTAAGTACTCTTCACTTTCCAATTTTCTTTCCCGCTTCGAAATTCTTTTATAAAATACCTTTTTTAAGAATCCACAATAGAAAATAATTTACCCAAATTATGATATAGAGATTTAAATTATGAAAACGTGCTTTTTTTGTGTGGATAAAACGGTGATGAATAATACAGAGAGAATGCTTGACAAGATACACTGCTATTTTATAATTCAGTTAACGTTTTGTATATTGCGAAAAAAATGCAATAGAAATATATTACTTCACATAACTAACTCATTACTCGATCATTCCGAGATTTATACACTTTTCCACATTTATAGATTGTCAAATGTGAATTCATAACTCTATTTCGTACAGCATTAAATAAAAGGATTCGTAGTTACCAATACTGAAACTTATTAAATAACTCTCTTTTAAGTAATGACAAATTGTTTCCTTTTTACATACAAAATGTTCTATTATTTCTATAGGAGAAAAATACAGAACATTTGATTTTAAGTTGATAAATTAACATTAAATATATACCATGAAGATACTTCTTGTATTAAAATGCAAGATTTATGGAAAAATTAAAACTACAATAATAAACAAGTGGATCAGACTTTAATATTTAATTATACAGTAGTAGTTACAGAGTTCTTGTATTAACACTGTAGAATATAACACAAAAGGACATCTTCAGTAGCACTAGGGCTCAAATTCATGACACGTTGGCCACGAGCTCGTGACCACGACCACTAGGCAACCGCGAACGTATTTAGCATTATACAGAGGTAATGGACGCGCTCAAGATCAGACTGTTCTCGAACCTGGAGAAACAATTCAATATATCGGAGAGTTGAATTACCAAAGTTCAAGGGATGATTTGATCAAAAATTCTCAAGTCTGGACGTCCTCGTTCAACATCTCGCCTTTCTGAAAGGAACGTCACATGTCTTTGATGTGTCAATCCCCGACAGACTGCTGCTTGATTGAATATTAACGTCGCACTATTCAGCTGCACGAGGGCTTTTGGCGACGGACCACGTAATTTTGAACCATGGTCAAGTGACGTGGACGACACCTGAGCTGGCACCGCCCTCTCCTAGCTACCACACCACACCAACGGGAGGACGTTTCAGCTCTCGACAGATTTAACGTGCATCGCTGCCCTAAGCGGCGGGTCTTTAGTGGTACTGGGCTCGAACTCGTGACAAGGCATGCCACGATCCGATACCTATACCACTCGGCTACCACGGCCCAGACAGACTGCTGCAGAGACACTACAAGAGTCTTTAGCTTCCTACCCCACAACTCAAAAACCCTTTTTTTGTACAATCGGATGTAGTGGCGTAACGGATATCATTTGCCCCCCCCCCCTTTAAAGTCAGGCTTTGAGGCCCCCTAGAATCCTGCCCCCCTCGCAATGCGGGGCTTGAGGGTGTGTTCGTTATGCCACTGATCAGATGTAATCTTTAAGTAGCTGGACTGAATGAAAGACACGCATTTTACCACGAGGTGCAAGTAAAATGGGCAAATGCGCAGAGGGTTGAACAAAGAAAAGGAGGGAAAATGTCCTTTGAATTGATGAAAGCAAATATATAGCAAATATTGTTCAGTACGGATGGGATACAGAGAATTCGTAGTCCCTACGGCATTCGTTTCGTCCCAAATACCAGATTTTTAAAATGATGTAGGGGGGTGGAAATCACGTGGTTCATTTAGAAATTGATTTATCCTTGCACTGGAACTCGCGAGTGAAAAAGAAGAATTTGGATGAATAAAGTTGATAATCCATTTTATGACTTTTTCTATAATTATTTTATCCCAGCTTCAATGCAACAATGAAAACATTTTCTTTAGGATTTCTTCCTCCACTTTTTTTTTAATTTAAAAAAAATAGCATTTTATAGAGGATATGTATAACAATTCGAAAGTAAGTAAACCTGACAAATCGCAAACAGAAATCAGGGGCTGTGCAAACACCGTTTTGGAAAAATAGATCGAAATTGGATTTGTTCAACTTGAAGCGCAATTTTAAACAGCAGAATCATCCAGGGTTCTACAATGCGTCACATAATTTCAATATGCCTTGAACATGCCTTGGAATACTTCGAGAATGTTCTAATCAATCCTCTGGATTCTAAAAAATGTGCCAATACAAAGAACATCCCTCATATTTGATGCACTGTTCGAAAAATGTGCAACTGCAATGTGATAAAGTATATTTACACTTAAAATCAATAACATGAAACAAGTTTATACACATCCACCTGGTTCTCTGGAAGATCAAACATCACATCAAATCATCATCATCAAGTCCTGGTTTATATCTATAATTATTTACTACAGCAACATGAGGCCTACTGCAGATGGGCTTCGTTATTCTGAAATAAGGTCAAGTGACGAGGACGACACCCGAGCTACGACACTACTCTCCAATTCTACACCATGCCAATGTGAAGACTTTAAGCTTTAATAGATTTCAAGCGCGCATCGGCCTTTCTACACGGAGCACAACAACAAAAAACCCTACCGCGAAAATTTAGCTAAAGGAAAATATTACTTTTCTAACAGATGCAGTACAAAATGCCCCAGTTCGTACACGACCAGGATGTTGTATTAAACAAACCAAAAGACATGAATAACGTTTAAGATCTGTTATAAACGTTGGTACAGCTTAATAGGTTATATTATCATTCGCTCATATCTGTTCGTGATTAAATCCATTATCCAACTCGTTTTGAATTACCGTAAAATCCGGCGTATAACGCGCACCGGTGCATAACGCGCCCCCATACTTTCAAGATGTATTTTTTAGTTTTCAGGTATGTTCGCTGTATAACGCGCACCCCACTTTTTAAGAAGAAATCTGAAATTTTAGTATACAACTTTCTTATGTTTTGAAGTCATTTATTCGAGATTTTACACCAGATTTTTTAAATAGTATATTTCTAGAACCAGAATTCTTTTAGTTCATAAAGTATATAATTTCTTTTAAGTAAACAGTATTTTGATGAACATAAAAAAAATTCTACTTTTACACTTATCTCTTTTGTTATTTTTAAAGCTATCATGTTTATACCGGGCGTATAACGCGCACCCTTATATTTCGATCTCATTTTTTGTGTTCAAAGTGCGCGTTATACGCCGGATTTTACAGTTTGTTGCTTGGTTTTGTTACTAAATGAAACTCACGTATGAAAATAAAAATTAGATTCTGTTTTGGATGAATATAGTGTTATATTTTATAACTTTTATTATTTATTTATATATTTATTCAAACTAAAACAAGTAGTCATTGTATAAAACTGTGTGCTTCATAGTTCTATCAACACGGTGCTTGGAAGAGATAAGAAACTGCATATTAGTTAAAAAAGAACATTGTCGCTCGCTTAAGTTCATCTCGTTCAGCAAATGTTTCCCTTACATTCAAGATGTGTTTTTACAGGGGCATGCTTGTGACAGCACAAAGAACGACACTCGCTTTCTTTTATCCTCTAAAAAATTCCACGGTTTAAGTTCTTTAATTATTAATATTTTTTTATAAATATCTCCCCTCGCTTTCTAAGAATGGTGATTTCAAATGGTGAAATCAGTAACACGTGTCATTGTTATCTATGAACATCTACAGGAATGTATTTAATGCAACGCACGCCTACTTGTGAATCTTCCACCACAATTATTAAATTTAAATATTACTGGCCAATATTGAAATATTATTGCCAAACTGAAATATATTACAAGTCACTAATTTGAATATCTAACCGTATATTTAAAATTTCTTAAGGTATTTTTCAATAAATAATTCCAAAATCAGAAAAAGATAAAAAGTAAAATTTATTCTTTATTTTTTTCAATAGTGAATTATGTAAAATAAAAGTGTAGCAATGAATTGATTAATTTACTTAATCTTTACAACTTTCCGCAAAACAAGCGTATCTAATGAAATTCGAAATTCATAATTTTCAAAATAAATGGCAAAACTTTGATCCATAATGACATGAAGTTAAAGAGTTTCAAACATAAGAAAATTTACATGAATTTTTCCTTTTCTAAAATTAAGATTTGTTCATTGATATTGTGCAGCTTGAATTTAAAGGAAGTTAATATCTTCACTTCTTAAAGCCAAACTCCTAACATATTCTAAACAGGAATAACACAAAATTTCCTATTTTGTTTAATATAAAGTGTTTAAAGGTTTAATAAAATCTAGAATTTCAAGAATGATCAAAAAAATATTTTCAGCAACTAGCTATTCACCTCGTTTTCTTAGATCAGCAACATTACAAAAAAAATATTTAAACACATTTTTGAAAATCCTTATTTTTACACACTTAAAAACTATTTATAACATTGAAATTCGAATAATGCAAGTGAATATATAGGTAGAATATATTCGCATCTACTTTCTTTCCACCATTTTTTTTTTTTTTTGCATAGACATTCTTCTTACCACTTTTTTTATTACAGTATATTTTGATAATGTCCGAGTTAGTGAAGAGAATATTCAGAATGTCTTAATAATCCTCAGCTTTATCTCTTTAACACATTCAGTCATTAAAAATACTTAAGATAAAGTGACATAGAATAAGGAATAAAAATGAGATAATTTTGATTCCATGGAATATACGGAAGACCTCAATGGGTCGTCTTCTTTTTCTGATAAACTTTAATGTCTAGTAAGCATTTTTTTTATAATGTCTAGGAGATAAAAACAGATAAACTGTGAGCACAAAGCAGGTCACAAAGAATAAGGAGAATAATTATTTGCCGAAAAGTTATTTTTAACTCCATCGTTTGATGACAATTCGCAATGTGTATGTTTGAAAATCAAAATTTTTTTAATTTGCTCCAAGCAAGAGAAAATGAGTTTTTAATATAGAAATCAATAGGTTTACGTTGAACGATTATCTCAAACATATGAAAATTTCTTTCCAGAAATAAAATTTTACACTTTTAAATAAAAATATCGAGAATCCTAAAATTTTAGGAAAAAGACATGAATTTAATAAGCAGCAATATAATAACGTGTACATTTTACCATTTTGTAACTTAAAAATTTCCACAAACGTTATAATTAAGCATCGTTAACAATAGTTCCCTATTTATTTTATCGCTATGCGCACTTCTGAGGATTATATTATAAGAAATGGAATGCATCAATTTCGACATCTAATTTATAATTCAATCTGTAATATAATCCATAATTTTCTATCGATAGTTCAATACCTAATCAATACAAAATAAAATTTCAAATCATAAGTCATTTCATAAATGCAATCATTTAAGAACCCGAGACAAGGTGTTTAGCTGTTTTTCAACGATAAATAACCCCAAATATATTGCATTTGCGTAAAAAACAAGCGAATAACATGAATTTGCTTTTTGTATATTTTAGGAGAAAAATTGAACTATTTTATGCATAGATTTTATTGTATGAAAGGCATTTAAAATTCTAAAATCATTCAATTATTATTCTGCAGAGGATATTAAGGAAAATATTGTCACTTACTGATTGCAGTAGTGGGTGCTACTGCTAAATCCATGGTAAACTATTGACAACTTCCGATCTCTAAAACCGAGTTTTTAACTTCATTTTCCCGCACTTCGAACCTGAGAATGCTATCATTACTTAAAAGAGGCAAATGAAGAGACGCGATTGGTCCGAACAAAATCAAGTAGGCGTTCCGTCAAGTGTCAAGATTCATTGAGAACACGGCATCATAGCCTTATTTTAAAAAAGCAGACGATTTTTTACCGCTATTAATGAAGTTTGCAAAACGTGAGTAAAAATGGATTTGTCACACGTCGGAATTCTAAAATGACGCAATGCTGTAATGGTATTTTCTTTTCCGGTGTAAGAATTCAGTCAGAATGATTATTCCTTCTTTGTGAGAATAACATTATAATTGAAGCACTTTATGACTATGCACGAAATTCAGAAGCGTTTCTAAAAACCTTTTGCAAAAAAAGTAAATGAAAAATCGATTAACAAGTTTGTTATTAGAATATAATTAGATTACTATAACTTGGAAGAGATCCAAGTTAACATTTTGTAGAATAAACTAAATACTGTCATTCCCCCTCCACACGGGGTTAAATAATTAAACCAGATCCGGATATACAAGTTCAGATAAAAAGCTATTTACACAAAAGGATGCACAAATAAGGCACAGTAATCAAATGTTTTCATTTCTCTGAAACCTGGGTTAAACGCGTTTCATAATTCCTAAATTTATTCTCATATTTTAATTACGTATAACATTTTTAATACTCCCTAAGGAAATGAAAAGTTATGGATGTTTAAGCTTAGAAACCTTTTCAAACAAAAAATAAAATCATTGGTGAAAAAAGAAAAATGTTTTTTCCAATATTTTTTATTTATAGAATATTTCCGATAATCGAACAAAGTATTTTCGATTTTAAAAATTTGCCTATTAAATATCATTAAATTGTGATTCATTTTACTTTGTGTTCATATTTTTCATCATATCAAATTGGATGCCGCGAATTGAAAATATTTTTTAAAAAAAACATTTCCAAGTAATTCTACTTTATAATTTACAGATGGAACACTTTAATAAAAATGATGTGCAGAACATTAAATCCAGTAGGCATTTCTTAAACCGACCTCTATTCCACAAGCTTCGATTTCTTGGCCACAAAGATTTATGTGTTACCTATCAGGCCGATTGTGTGTGTGTGTGGCATCACTGATCTCTAATTTTTAAACACTTAAATACAGTAAACAGCTGATGTATTGCCGAGCGTAGGTTGCTGCTGTTTTGCACTAACGGAGGTATTAACAGCGCGGTTTGCTTACACAGTAATTTTTTACTTAGTCATTACAATGCATAACGTAGAACAATTCAAAAAGTAGGATAACAAGTCTCAGAGAAAACCTTAATACAAGAATTCAAAGAGATTTACATCGTAATAAAGCACCGATACATATTACTTAACCATAGACCCCATGATATCAAAGCATTTGTTTCATCAGTACTTCCAACATTTCGAAACCTGCATATAGAAGGATTCAGCGTCAAGATCTTGGAGCCACATCAAAATGGTTCATTGAACTTTGGCATTGATTCTGTAATTTCGACATCCCTAGTCTCTTCAACGGTCCGAAAATCATTTAGCGTGAGGTTCGAGCTATAGAAAGGGTGTTCCTACCATTTTCATCGGAAATCCCGCATAAAATCACTAATAACAAACCATATGCGGTCGGGCGTTGTCGCGCAACACCAGGATACCCGGGAAGTCTCTGTCATACCGGTTGTTTTGTCGAATTGCTTTGAGCAACTAATCCAACGTGGTACGAAACCTTTTAGCATTCACGGTTGATCCACACATGAGGAAATCAATCAGCAGCACATATGAATGGTTCTTAAAATCCGTGGCCATGATTTTCTTTACAGATTATGTAATTTTGAACCTATGAGCAAGGAAAAAAATGATGTTTCCGAGACATTGTTTGCATCGTATCAACTGTCGGGAAGCCCCCACGTTTCGTACCCTTTAACGATACAGAGCAGGAAAGGAACATATTACATGCCAAACTGTTTTATGGTGTTTCTAATCTTCCAGAGACTGACGGTCAGACAAGATCCATTGATCGTTGACTCTAAAATTTCGAGCACATGAACGGGATCTGCGCAGATATATTTCCTAGAGGGATCCATTTTACTCAGGAGAAGGCTGGAGAACCTGACACTTGGTGAATATGAGTTCGTCCACTGGTGCAAAAGAAACAATACCATTCGCGTAGCTTTACGTTCACCCATGAGTAGCGGTGGCACCAAGAACACATCTTCTGGTAGCCTCGTAATTAGTGAGCAATATCGTGCATTCTGCCAATGGAGAAGTTGAATTCCTATGCATTCTCGATAAAACGGATGCGATGATCCTGCTTGAATAAACACTTCGGCATTGTAATTTGTGACAGAAGTGCTTGACTGTTTCGATGTTTGTTCTTCTTGCATAACTTCTAAGCCTTATGGAATTCCGTGACCAAACCCGCATTTATTTTCGTGATATTAAACATTTCCACCAGTAGCTTATGAATTTAAGAGGAGGTTTTCCTTCGATATTAAATACTAATAACACTTTTTATTTTAATCCTCGATTAAGTTTCCATCAATGGCTCCATTTTCCGAGATTTCAGAGTGATACCACGGCAGCGTTCGAAAATACTGTTTCAGTTTACTAGAAGGGAATTTAATTCGAACGGGAATTCTGTACTTATTTAGAGTTCGTATTATCTTTGAAATACTCTCGTATTATGAGTGTATTAAATATTCTTGCCTTTCTAATTCTCTGGGAAACAATATATATTGTATTTTCCATCCGATTTAACTGGTCATTTTTTTTATTCAATCAAGGGTCTACTTAGAACCGCAGTAGTAGATTCAGATGACACGCACTTGCAAAACTAAAAACGTAGATTAATATGACATTTTAAGCTAAGTTATAGATGAAAGTTCATTCAATTGGCAAAAAGAAAATGCACAAACATCTCTCTTCAGACTCGAACCAAATCGACTCGAAATCTTATCGGATTCCTAACAAAGAGCGTGATTGAGTGAATATTAACGTGTCACTGTTCAGCTGCACAAGGGCTTTTGGCGACGGACCTCGTAATTTTGAACCATGGTCAAGTGACGAGGACGACACTTGAGTTGGCACCCCCTTTCCTAACTACCACACCACACCAACGGGAGTGCGTTTGAGTTCTCGACAGATTTAACGTGGTTCGCTCCCCTACACGGCGGGTCTTTAGTGGTACTGGGCTCGAACTCATGATATGCCAGTCATGATCCGATACCATGACCACTAGGCTACCGCGTCCTCTGTAATAAATAGCATTATTGAATGTAAATAAAAACATTAAAATAATAAATCAATAAAATATTTATGAAGTGCTTTAAAAATTTACGAAGCACATGTCGCACGACCGTCCATATTACAGACATCATTTACCTTCAAAACAATAAACCAAAGTAGATGTCACTGTTTTTAAGATGTATAAGTTAATTTTTAGCAGAACACAAATAAATCCAAACCCTACCTTAAGCAAAGTTAGAAATATGATCCTAGAAGATATTTAATACTAATTGTACAATAGAAAGATTACAAAATGTTCCGGTACAAAAAGGTCGTGAAAAGTAGAGATTCATTTGCTAATCCGATAGATGTTTACTTCAAACCGAATATTTTTTAACGGTTCAAAACATTTAATACTGTGATAGAATCGCATCGTAAATGTTTTAAACCTATTATTCTGATGTTATTATTGCTGTTCTAAGATGTTTTTGCCACACACACACACAAAAATAAAGACGCTTCAGAAATTTCAATTACACTCCATAAAATGGGGTGAGCAACACAATCATTAGTTCGTGGCTTGTTAGCAATCAAAACGTACAGTCACTCAAAAAAGTATTGGAACACTTGGCATGCATAACTGTAAAGTCATTTATTAAAAAAATAGTTATCGCATTAAAACAAAATGAATTAAGAAATATTTTAACACTTGGTGTACAGTATACAAGGAAAATTTTATTAGTATTATAGAACTATAATTTTATCTAGCTTTTCAAATATAATTCAAAGGTACACTGGAGTCAAAAAAGTATTGGGGCACTTTTGAAATGAGAAATCTAAAAAATACACAGCACATCAATATAATTTAATTTCACACCACTTTTTTAGACTAGAAGTTTAAACATAAAAGTTTCAACAAATAAGATTATTTGTAGGAAAAATAGCAAGAAACCAAGATATATTGGTTGGTGTGCAAAATCCCGTAATAAGTCATTGGAAAGAAGGGAAATCAGTTCGTGGTATAGGAAAAATCTTAAAATTGATAAGTCCCCTGTTTTTAACATCATTGACAGGTTCAAGAAAACAAATAGTGTTGAAAACAAGCGAAGATCAGGGCGTCCAAAGACATTTAATGAACATGAAGAGAGGTGGATTGTGAGACAAGTACGCATTAATCCAAGAACTAGTGCAGTAAAAATGACTCTGCTATGTAAAAGTAGGTTCGGAAAATTCTTAAATCCTGAAACCGTCAGAAATGTTTTAAGAAAACAAATATCATGGCAGAGTACCTCAAAGATAGCCCTACATCAGCAAAGCAAATAGACAAGTTAGGTTGGCATTTGCTGAAATGTATGCAAGGCAACAGAATATTGGGAAAATGTAATTTTTGTTGATGAAAGCAAATATAATATTTTCGGATCATATGGCAAGTAAAAGTTTGGCGGAAATCAAATACAGCAATACAAGTTAAAAATTTATGGCCTACTATCAAATATGGAGGGGGTAACCAAATTGTTTGGGGCTGCATGGCAAGCTCTGATGAGTCGGGGACTTACATTTTACTGATGGTATAATGAATAAATATATCTGTCTTGACATTCTCAAGTGAAATAGTGTGCAAATAGAGGCAAAGTGTGAGCAAGCTGGGAATCTCAGGACATTTTAATCTATACCAAGATAATGATCCAAAACATACTGCAGATATTCGCAAGTTATGGGTCCTCTACCACTGCCCTAGTGTTATTAAGACTCCTGCACAAAGTCCAGATTTTATTCCCATTGAAAATGCGTGGGATAATTTGCAGCAAAAACTATATGAGCACCAAATTTCTAGCAAGCAGGATTTAAGAAAATATTTGGTCAAATAGTGGACCAAAATCGATAGATCGTTTTGCAAAAAAGTGATCCAATCCATGCCAAATAGACTTCGAGAGGTCATAAAAACCAAGGGTGGCCCAACAAAATATTAATTTCTAAGTTTGAATCGATTTTCTTAATTTATTGGGAAGTGTCTCAATACTTTTTTGAGCACGTTTTTTAACTCGATTTCTTTTATTATCACTTTAAACTATAATTTCACTAATGTGTATGAGTTTTGTTCCAATTAATATTATATTTGTATTTACCAAAATAACATTTGCTTCTTATTTTTGGTTTCATTTGTATGTTTTAGTAAAATATTACGATAAAAATCTATGAACTGGTAGCGTGTCCCAATACTTTTTTGAGTGACTGTACATCAAAACTGAGTTACCATGTAATCTAGTTGGTTAATTTTTATTGGAGTAAAGAGCATGTCTGGCCACTAAAACTAACACTCATTAAGGTGTAAAAAACAGATTTTTGTCTGGAACACAGATATAAATACAAAAAGGGGAGATTGAATGACAAAAAGGATCAAAAGAAACGGAAGATCGGGGGGGGGGGAATCATGGGAGTACTGTTTATCATGAGAAAAAAAATTATTCAAGTACTTCGTAGTCATAGATTCCGTGCATACCTAAAGAAAATACGCCCCCAGGTGAAGAGGTTTTTGCTCAAATTCTGGATAATTGTGAAACTCTGTACTGTTTTTATATATTCATATCAGTATATATATATATATACACTTTAGAGATGTCGATATAAAAAGTATATAATAAATCTAATCTTGAATTTTTATCTGTAGAAAAATCGTACTTACCGAAATAAACGGCGACCGCTGAATCGATATGAATATGAAGCTTAAGGGGATATCTATATATTTCCTATAAATCTTAACATTTATTTAAAAGCTTCACTTTTTGTTGAAAATTTAGTCAAGATGAAAATAATTAGGCCCTGTATAAATGAAAAGTATTTAAAAGTAAAATCAAAGAGTTGTCACGTTTATTTTGGAGCACATTTGGATATACTGCCCCTTTTACATAAACTTTTAAAAAGAAAATTTTTGCAAATTTTGTTTTTCAAACGCAGTGCAATAAATTTACACTATTTGCACGAATAGGGGCAAAAACAAATATTATCAAATGAATACTGTAATAATTTTCATACTTTATGAAATCATTTAGGAAATATTGAACAAGATTACGTAACTCTTACAGTAATGTTTATTGGAGGATATTAAATTGGAAGATTTTTTATTAATGCTTTTGGTTGGTCTTTAAAAGACTTCAATAAACGCGATTTTCATCGGCACATGCTAATAAAATTAAAAACATTAGTCTTACTAAAAAAGACAAATAATTTCTTAATAGCCCCTTTCAAGTTAAATAGGACACTTCATCATCTTCAACTCCTCGAAATGTTCCGAAATAATTACCCTCCTCAAAAAGAACAATCTTTCGGTACAAATTCTCAAAGATGCGACAAATTGATCCACCGGTACCCTTGACCGCCAGACTGAGTGCAGCTAATGGGGATTCCTCACAATTCATGGTGACAAAAAGCCAAGACGTCGGCGTTAAATTAAGAACATAATCACTTGTCATTCCGTACGCAGACAATTCAAAAGCAAGTCGACCTCACGACCACGGCAATTTACGGTTTTCAAGGGAGGCGACTAAAGTAGGTGGACTTTAAGTAGATAATGGCGTAAAAGCGATGCTTTCTTTTGAGGTCTCTTCATTAATTGATGAAGACAAGGAGGTTACAATAAATCATTTCTGAGGCACATTGTAATGACAGTACCATGTCATTAATCGACATCACAAAACATGCAGTTTTTTCCCCGAAGACCTAGAGTAAAAGCGCTGTAATTGGCAAGTCTGGTATCAAACTATTATAAGGAATATTAATGAGGAAAAGAAAACATTCGAAAAACATTTAAGAGGATAATTTTGAGTCAGAAGCCCTTTTGTTTTTTTTTTCTATTGAATTTAGTTAAATGGTTAATTGTAAAAGTTGAAAACTGACAATATTAGTCGAAAACACGCAAACTGATAGTGAAACAAAATACCAAACGCAAGAATAAATCTGAGTAAAAATACACTGCTGGGCACCGTAAATGCAACACCCTGAAGGAAGCATGCAAATAACATGAAATTTACAACATGCATTAGCGGAGGTGAGATATGCAAATGATTAAAATTTCAGCGCAGACACACATCACGCGCGCCTGTGGCGCCACCTCAAAGCGCTATTTAAGGCTTGGAGATTTCAACGATTTTAAGTTCGGCAATTGTGTTTTTCTTGTGGTTTTTTCAAAAAACGATCAGTTATGTCTTGTAGAAAACAGCGATTAGCTTTTGATCAAGTATCCGAGTTCGACAGAGGAAGGATAATGGCCTACCGAGATTGTGGATTATCTTACAGGGAAATCGGTAGTCGTGTTGGATGAATCCAAACAACTGTAATGCGGATATGTGACCATTGGATACAGGAGAGTACGACGGACCGACGTGGTCGATCGCATCCACCTCAGTGCACCACTTCACATGAGGGCAGGCAAATTGTGCCCATGGCAGAGACGGATCACTCAGTCACATCACGAACCATAGCATAGCACATTGAGTCTGTAACGCATCATTCAGTGTCTGCCCGTACCATTCGACACCGTTTACAGCAGAGTGGTCTGTCCGCAAGACGTCCATTGCTTGGTCTACCCTTGACGCAGAACCACAGACGTCTCCGCCGCCAATGGTGCGATGAAAAAAGGATGTGGGTGGCAGAATGGAATGAAGTTGTCTTTACTGACGAGTCACGCATCTGTCTGCAACACCACGATGGTCGAATTCGAGTTTGGAGACACCATGGAGAGAGGATGCTGAACAGCTGCGTTATACACCACCACACTGGTCCTGCACCGGGTATTATGGTATGGGGCGGTATTGGATATAACTCTCGCACTCCTCTAGTACGCATTGCCGGTACTTTAAACAGCCAGCGCTACATCTCCGAAGTATTGGAGTCAGTTGTCTTTCCTTACCCTCAGGGCTCGGCCACAGCCACATTTCAACAGGATAATGCGCGACCACACGTGGCACGCATTGTCCAAAGGTTCTTCGTCAATCACCAGATTGAATTGCTTCCCTGGCCGGCTCGCTCTCCAGATCTTTCGCCAATAGAAAACAGGTGGTCCATGGTTGCTCAACGATTGACCCAGATTACACCCCCAGCTGCCACACCAGATCAACTTTGGCAACGTGTGGAAGCTGCTTGGTCTGCTGTACCCCAAGAATACATCCAAAGTCTCTTTGAATCAATGCCGAGACTTGAGGCAGTGATGTTCTCCAACAATGGCGGCTACTCTGGCTACTGATTCTGGCAGGAACCACACTTCACAGAAGTCTATAAATTTAATCATTTGATACTTGGTCAACATGTTATCTACAAAATAAATTTTGTTGTGCTATCTCTTGTCTTTCTTGGTGTTGCATTTACGGTGGCCAGCAGTGTATAAAGCTTGCAACTTAGCAATTACTTGATTTTTTTAATTCAAAGATAAATATGAAGCGATAGGCAGTGACATTCTAAAATTTATTAAGGCCCTGGGATCCTATGCAAAAGCAAGTTCCTCTTTCGACTCTTTTAAAAAGATAGTATACAACATACAGCTGATGTTGTCAAATACTCGTACAAACAGTAATTCATAACAAATGAGCATAACTCACAATCTCACAAAACTTAGGCACAAACTAACAAGCTCCTTTCAACTAAATGAGTGATGATGGTGCATGGCGGCAAGCTTAGGTTTAGATACGGAAATAACATAGTAATACAATCTTACCAATGTTGCCAGTTTGCATATCGTTCGAAATTCCTAATTTTTCGGAGGATATGTCCAGGAATAACATTGGACAGTTAAAAAAATTATTCGAATCATGATCTTGGAGTTGAAGCAAGAGCAAGACTAGGCATTTCCCGAGTTCCTGGGCCCAGTTACTTCATGCCTTAAGACGTCCCTGGAGATGTGATTTAGTTTTGGCACTGTAAAATGGTTATCTTTGCTCTCCAAACTCTTATTAAATCTCTTCCTCGATAATCAAAAGATTTATCCTCCTCGTTCTTACAGTTTAAAGACCGTATCACACGTACATTTTTGGTCCAATTTTTTCAAGCAATTTTTCGTCCTACAGAGGGGGAAGGGTTGCCTTAAACAAAACCACATGCTCTGACGTCAGCCATGCTCTATCTCTACATTGAAAAATTACTCGCCGATTTTTCTGCTTCGGAAAACGAACATCCAAAATTATTTCTTTTATTTCGCTTGCGCTTTTGTTGATGGGCGTAAACAGAAATTGAGTACCATCCTGTTTAAAATATTATGCGCCGTTAAAATATTATACACCAGTAAAATATTATACGGCATATCTGATGTGTTAGAGGAAACCGAAGCCGCCATCTTATGACGTGGGGCACCGAAGAACCCCATTGGCTAGAATTTCAAGCAATTTTTTTATTTGGAACAATTTCTTGAGCTAACTAGCAAAAAGTTGTTCGAAAGCCGTTGCTATAGCAAATTGGACGAAAAATTGCTTGAAACGTGTAAGTGTGATACGGCCTTTAGAGGTGTAGGAAATAATTCTTGAACATGATCATGCAAATAGTGCGATAATATTTAAATACTTAAAAAACTGGCATTGATGAAAGAATTGAGGACTTCTTTCATTCTCTGGAACTCTGTTCTGTAAATATTCTCCGTGTCGTTCTATTTACTAACTCGAATTTTATGTTTACATATTTGTTTAATGGAAATCTCTATCCATCATCGACAACCCATTCCACAATAATAATGCACAAATAAGAAAAATCGAACTAGGAGATAAACAGGGAGATATAGTTCTCCTTTTGTGTAAGAAACGTTTCATAGGTATTCTGCATAAATTCATTACTCGAGGTACACAGAGACAGATTTCATGTAACCCAAGGATATCCAGATTTTGAAAAACACGCACCCATCTCTTGAAAAGATTAAAGCTCTTGCTGAACACTTTTAGACACCCCGGCTAATGAGGTCATCATAAAAAAACT
The DNA here is from genome assembly GCA_019973955.1 of Trichonephila inaurata madagascariensis. Classification (NCBI taxonomy): domain Eukaryota; kingdom Metazoa; phylum Arthropoda; class Arachnida; order Araneae; family Nephilidae; genus Trichonephila; species Trichonephila inaurata. The sequence goes on along the minus strand of BMAV01026534.1, from coordinate 215,488 downwards.
AAAAACTGCTCTAAAAGTAGGACAAGATAGGAACAACTCATTTAGATAACCAAGGCCTGACAGCACAATGAAAAAGACAATTCTCGGTGCATCTAATTTATCCTGATATCGGCAATTAAGATTACAGAAATGTAGCAATTACTTTATAGACGTTATTCGACTGCTTTTGTTATTATAAACCACGATATAAAAATTAATATTCGAGCACAAACACTGAAACTGTCAACATCATAATTAGAGAATTATAGGACAAATGAAATGGAGCATTCTGAGAAAGATGAAGCGGATCCTTTTATCTTAAGAGAACAAAAAAAATTGTATGCATACTCGTGAAAACTTTATACATATATCAACAAATGAAATGGCAAATTTTGAAAGCTATTTGAAATAAGCCATGTCAAAGGCCTCATTCCCATGGGAATATTAAATTTTATTTTTAAAATATTATACTAGCAAGTGTAACACCAAGTGAAGGATATAAATCTTAAAATGGCAATATGAAATATATTTTGCTCTAGCATACATTAATTTAAGATTTTTTTAAAATTTAATTTGTATTTTTTTTATTATTAAGCAAAAAAAATTACTTTAAAGAAATGCACATGGAAAACCATATTTATTCCGAAAGATTTGCGAGTTAATGAGCTATAATTTTTGACAAGTGTATACTTCATGTTGAAAAATTTATGTGGCTAGACAGAGCCAAGTTATTTTATTACATAAATGTAACAATTATACCATTTTATTTTTTCAATTCCTAACTATTCGCTCACACTTTTTATTTATTTATTTATCTATCTTCGTGGAATTTTCAATCGTTAATAAAATACATTTTAAAGCGCTCAATTGAGCTGAAATTTTATATACATGATTATTTTGGATGACAACACAGTAATTTAATTTTAATTAATAAAAATTACTTGATTAAAATTTACAAATACAGCCACATTGGTATCATTTTTGGCGACTTAGTGACCCTTTCTGGCGACTTGTGTCAAAACTTGAAAAGGTTTTTTTCTCACGTGTTAAAGCATTCAGTTGAACTGAAATTTTATATACGCTATTGTTTTGGAAGACACAATACGATACTTTAATGATAATTTATAAAAATTAATTACCACTTAATGTTGTGATTCTGTCATTTGTATATACATATTTATATTAAATGTAACTATTTAATAAAAAGTAGCTAAAATAAAATTTTTCTTTGTTGATCTAAGAAAGAATTGACTTACAAAAAATTTTTTTTTTAGATTACTTGTTTTATATAAATTTAGATTAGTTGTTTTATATAAATTAACATTTTCCATTATGCAAGGATAACGGCATTTAAAATCCTTAACATTGCAGCGTAGAATTTTCGAAACAAAGGTCAGGTTTCATCGACCTATTTAACGGTTATTACTTTTATATCGTTACGAGTTGATACACCCGTTCTTCGCACCGGTGAATTGAAAAATTAAAAAATACAGATTGAAGGATAAAGAAGTTTTTAATGAGTTAATTTTACGTGAATTGCAAATCAAACAAACAAACAAAAAGCTTTTTGCATATCTCAGCTGAACAAAAAAAAATAATAAATAAATAAAACCATATTTGTTAAATTTTAAGTCTGAAGGTCTAATAACTGATAAAAATAATTTTTTTTAATATATTTATAACGCCCGTAACTGTCTTGTGGGTCGATTTTTGAAAACACCTTCCTAAGCTGAACTCTGTACAGTAAAAATAACACATTGCTACAAATTTTCTATAATGAACACTGAAAATAGTGTAAATATTTATATCTGGATGTGTAATACGTTAATATTACTTTGTTATATTTATTTTATGTTAAAATTGTAAAATATTCGCAAGCTACGCCGTTCCTTACATTATAATGGCGATTCAATAAAAACATAGCGAAATGTTGGTGATAGAGCCAAGTTGACTACTTAGCGAATGATTGAACGGTGCAAAAGTTGGTATGCTGTAGAGCCACCTGGTGGGGAGCTGCAACAAAGAGGATAGCACAAAAATCTCCACAAAAAAATGCATATACATGCCAATTTTCAAAGTGATTGGTGGAACGGTGTTGGAGTGAAAGCGATTTCATATATACAAACATCCATTATATATATCATTTAACCACATTTTTGATATAGCATCTTTAATAAATACAATGAATTTATACAGGATTTTAGCAGAGTGTCATAGATATGAATAGAATGGAAATTAGTTAAATATTTTTTCACGACGCACGTTGAAGTAACATGAGGGCTACTGGCGACCGACCTTATGCAATTTTGAACAGTTGTCAAGCGACGAGGATGTCATCCGAGTCGATGACCCAATTCTTCAAGCTTCTACATCAAGTTAACAGAAGGACTTTCAAAATGCATGAGTTTACACATGGTAGGTTTTCAACAGCACAAGAATTCTCGAACCCGTGACTAGACAGAACAAAATCCTGCCACGAATTATAACCATGATCACTCGGCTACTAGGCCATAAAATGGAAACATGTACTCTATGCATACTTGGGAAAATATCCCGTAAAAAATTTGAAGACTCAATATAAATAATGAAAAAACCAAAATGTCCATTAGGGTTTCTGATTTCCCGGGAGCGTAATAGTTATTCCCGAAATCCCCCAAAATTCATCAAAATTTCGAAAAATTTAAGAACAAGTTATTTTTAATTGACATCAATAAAAATTATGTATAATGAGGATACATATAAATCCCAAAATTTACACTCATTTATACATTCAGCTAAATATACAACAATATATAAAATATGTTAATTATTTTTTAAGTGTGATTTGAGAAAACATAAGAAATCTATACTTTTATCACTCAGCCTACTGTGGTCAGCTTAATAATAAATAACCCTGCAACAGAAAATGATCTCTCAGTTTCAGCTGATGTCTGAAGGATTTTTTCAAAGCCTCGCCTACTATCATACTTCGGGATTGATTTTCAATTCTTTTTTAATCAATCCTGAATCAATTATTTTTCTACTAATAGATAAATATTAATATATATATATATATAAATATTTGAAAATTTATTTGCTGCTGCAGTAACGATCATGAACATTAAAAATATTAATTCTTGTATTTAAGAGATTTTATTTGCATAACTGATTTCTTGTTCACGAAATTGATATATTTTTGTTACATAAAAATAAATATTAATGTAAGAATTGCACACTCAAGTTTGGTTAAAAAAAACAAAAAATAAGCGCGATTTTTTTTTTAAATTCTCATCTTTTAACGGCTGACTCAATTAAATTTATAATTAAGACAAGTACCTGAAAACAAATTTTAAAATAGCAAATTAAATAAATAGCAGTTTTGAGTATAATACTTACGTTATCAACGCAAATCAATACACCAGAATAGTTGCGCTGGTTAATCGCTTAATCGGAATAGTTGCGCTGGTAGTCTACGAAATGATGTTCCTTTAAAAACTAAATACTTTTAGTTAACGAAACTATGTTCAACAGCAAGACAGAAACACACCATAACAAGTAGTTTCATGTATGTACTCTTTCTTACGACAAACCGCAAAAATTATCCACAACCCTACGTAGGCGTTGTTGTTTCTCTTATTACACCCTAACATCACCGTTGGGGGTTAAAACGGACATTTCTCCTTCCAAGGAATTTGAGGTAAACGATCTCAAATTGCAATAAAGCGGTCAGCTAAAATTTATATATCGGAGGTCCAAATTCACAGTCAAGTCAAAACACTAGCTACTTCAAATTATTTCAGGCCCGTGTCGTTCTAGGAAATCCTAGGAACGAAGAATAATTCCCGGGAATATATACAAAAAATACGGAAATCTTATGATATCCCAGGTTCCCCAGGAAGAAACCCTAATGTCCATAATCTCATACAGCACTCATTTCCCCTAGACATATAGACATTTATTACAACAGCGAGAAACTAATTACATTTTTCCCAAGGGCAATTGAAAACCAATTGAAAGCAAGCAGTTATGAAGAAAAAAATTTTGAATCTGGTTAGCAATCAAAAATTTTTTTTTAAAAAAAAAATAATAAATTTGGAAGACTTCTTTTAAACGAACAACAAACTATGCTGTACACTACTATAAGCTGACGTAGGCTAAATACAATTTCAAACAATATTTTGTAGGGATGAAAAAAAAATCAACCGTTAAGACAAACATAACCTGCGCTTTCTCACGACATATTTGAGTACATCGGTCAATAAACCGTCTCATACAAGCAAAACAGTTTATTTGTGTTTTTGTTGACCCATAATACATATCAGAATAGGAGTGCTTACACAAATAAACTGCAATACAGAATAAGAAACTGAATTCTTTCCCTTAAAAAAATCTTGTTTACACAAGTTTGAAGAAAATCCGTCTCCAAACAAACGCTCCCACACATTCGAAAGCTCATAAGAAGGCCAAGAGGTTCTCGAGAATTATCTTTGACCACTTGGAAAGGATATTGTACACAATAAGAGAATAAACACCTGAAATACTTCAGATTTTTTTTTCCTACAGCTTTATTGCATTTAAAAATTTTAGATTATGTAAATATAAACCAACGAGCTAGATGAAAAAATTGTATAAGGCGTAAAATTGTTATTGGCAATGATAGTTTCATGCAAAGTAGTAACTGTTTTTTTTTTTTTTAATATTTTTTATAAAATGTATTATTTCTACTTATAAAATTAATATTTTGAAAAGTAAGATTTATTAATAATTCGAAATCTTTAGATGGATTAAAAAATAAAAGAAATCAATCTTAAGATGTCCCATGCAATAGCAAAAAGAGGGGGGAAATGTATATTTCACCACGTGTTTTAATTCCTTTCATACAACGCAATATTAAGTTTCAAACCAGGAAAAAAAATTATTGAAACAATCATTTGTACATGTTATGAAAAATTATGAATTTCACATCAGAGTTTTATAAATTTATAATTAAAAATAATAAACCCATTGATAAATATTTTTTTTCAAATATTGTGTTTTTGTAAGTGTGTGTGGGGGGGGGGAGTGTTAAAAAATTTGCAAGAGTACCTTTTTTTCTCTTGCATAATTTATTTAAAAGTATTCAATTAAAATACACGAACAAAAGAATAAAAATTCATCTTATTGAAATAATTATAAATGACTTTTAATAAAAAATGGAGTAATTAATAATCCTACTGTTTAGATACATTAAAATAAAAGTTTCTATTAAAGAACAAAAAGAAATGATCAACATCCTGCTGACATTTCTTTCAAATATTTTTTAAAAAAATTCAAAAAGTTTGTTACATTTAATAGATTGTTTATTAAGAATGCATTTTTTAAAAATATTCTATGGATATTGACGACAAAACTGATAATTTTAAACCAAGATCAAGTGACGAGGACAACACTTGAGTTGACACCCCACTCTCCAAACTTCAACACCACGCAAAAATTTTAACACAGAATCAAAAATGAAATACGACTTAGATGCCCATCTAGAAAAAAATATATAAAAATACTTAAACTAAAAATTTTTTCAATTCAAATAACCTTTTGAAACTTTTACATGCTCATATGAATTTTTTTTATCCCATGTTAACAATTATTTTGGGGAAACAATTTGATAAATTAAATTGATTAATTTTATAAATTGGAAATGAACTTATTCATATAAAAAACTTTCTGCTCCTAGCAAAAATTGAAGCCTCGTGAATGAAAAAAATATAAATAACATTACTCCATTCAATGAAAAATATACTACATGAATTATAATAACAATGAAGACTGCAGTAACAACCACAATGAGCAATATTAAATTTTAAGTCCTTATTTAAAAAAAAAATTGAACTACGAGAAGCAGAAATTTAATACGGTTTGAAAGCTTATAAATGCTTTTATTTCAAAAAATAGTTTAAATACATAAATTTTGCAGCATATAGTACAAAGGAATCAAACTATTTTCTTCATTCGAAAATCATTTTTTTATTTTAAAGTTAAAAAATGTCTCGATGATACTCCCTTGAGAATAACGCATTATTGAACATTTTACAGTTAGATGGTTATATAGTAAAAAATACCCAATAATAATTCTTCCCTTTATCTTTTTGACATATTCTCTGAATAAGAGCACAATATATTTTAGAATTTTAATTTGTAAGTACTTTGAAACAAAGTTTTTGTAAAAAGTTTAAAGTTTAGTGAGATTTTGATCATTACAAAACGTATTTCTCCCATTTTTTTTAAAAAATATGTATTTTTATTTTCTAGATAACTATATTTCTAATAAAAGAGTATTTTAGAATTCATTTCAAAAATTTCCAATTCTCGTCTTCTAATTATATAGTAAAAATTCCACTAATTGGTGAAACATTAATCTTAGAAATTCTTCTTAGATAATTTAGACCGGGTGGGTATTAAGTCGATCGCGATCGCTCGGTGAACCACCAAGACATTTTGGGGTGACCGCTTGAAGATTAGTACTGAATAGTAGTAATTATATACCGAAATTTTCTTCTTTTTTTTTTTGACAGATGTAGACAAAGTTTTCTAACTTTAGATGAAATTTTTTTATTGTTTGGATTTTGTATTTTGAATTGTTTGATAATAAATGCATCATTTAATATTATATCTATGGCTATTATTATATTACTTTTGCATCTTGAGTTTTGCTTAAAACGTGGTCTTATAAGTGGTTTTATTTCAATTATGTAGGTAAGTACATATTCTATATCACTGAGTTACAATAAATATTGTAGACCTTTTTCTTAGCTCACAACATTTACGCCATTGGGTGGACCACAAAACCCTGAAAAAATTAGAAGTAGCCCGTACCCTGGAAAAGTTTGCCCATCTCTGATCTGGGCTATACTAAAAATATTATCCTCCTGGTAAACAAATTATCCTCAATATAATACAAGTTGAACATTTATAACTACCTAAAATTATGAGCTACATTTATGTGAAAATGGGTTTTTGTCCCCTCTCATTTAAATTGTTTCAAAAATTTCAAATTATTAATTAAAAGTAATTTTTTTTCACTGATCCCAAATGAAACTTCAACAAATATAAACACATAGTTGTTGATCACATCACACTTGGAATCGCTAAAATGCAGCCTACTTTTACACTATGTCAAGCAAATATTTAACATTCAGAATTTCCCAAAGTCATCTCATTCAGTTTATTTTAAAAAATTTCATTTCTACCAATCGCACGTAATTATCGTGCATGATAGACACCAATGAATAAATATTTTTAAAATAAGCATTGTTGCAACACATTTACAAAGCAATTGATTGAAAATTAGAAATTTAAAAATAAGATAACATAAATAATACTTATATTAAATTTTAATTTGACATAAAATCACACTTTAAATTTATTTTAGTTCCATCAAGACATACGAGTATCAAAAATAGTAGACTTATAGAAATATTGGTTGAAATTGTATATTTAATTTAAACTCTACAAATAGATTTAAATAATTTTTATGTCCCTTTACACTTGAATGCAACAAGATAAATTATTTTTAAGATTATTATATTAATGTATTTAAAAACTATTATTAGCAAGTGTTCATGCCAAAAATAGAGCTGAAATTAAATGAAAACCAACCGCCACAATTATGTTTTTATTTTGTAGAAAACAACCACATTAATACACTTTTTAAAGACTATTAACTGTGTTTGTAATAGAATACATACTTTTAACTATCAACAACTACGTATTTTATTTAACATTGGTTTTATTTAAATTAGTTAAAGTTCAAAATAACCCAAAATTAATTTTTCAACAATCAATTAATAAGGTGATATCTTCATTTTTGGATAAAAATTAAACATGAAAACACAGTTGCATAAAAACACACGTTTTTTTAAATTAAAAAAAAAATTCACAATATGAACAGCTCTCTACTTTCAATGTGGTATATGTAAGTAAAGTTCTCTTTTAAATTATCGTTAACATTACTTAGAAATGTTTCCAATGGTTATTTTACGACACTAGATGGCAGCACGAAATAAATACCTGCCTAAATTATCTCTCAATAGATGGCAGCATTGCATTATTCTTTGATTTTCTGCCTTAAAATTAATGCTTAAATATAAAGAGAGAAAACAGTAGTTTCTAATTCATAAATTTCATATAATTTATGAGAATTTCTAATAAAAGAATTCACGCTTGCAAAAGAAAAAATACTTTAAAATGAACCAAATTATAAATTTTAAAAAAAAATGGAAAAAATTGTCATTTACTTTTAAATTTTAATTTATGTTACTATTTAACCAAATGGTAACAAAAAATGTGTACGCTTTTATCCAAAACCAAGTTTTAAAAACAGTTAAAAAGTGTAGAAAATACTAATATTTTTATTGCAAATTGTATTTTATAAACGTAAATTAAAAATTTTATCGATTTTACAAGAATAGTTACTTTCTACAAAGAGTATTTAAAAAAAGAATATTATACTTAATAGCTGTCACAGAAATTTGCCTCAAATAGTTATTTTTAATCGAGTTATAATATTTTCGGTATGAATTAATAAAAATGGAAAGATGCTCACTTTTCTTTTTTATTTCATTAACAAAGATTATAAAACTTAAGTGAAATATAACATTGACAAACTATTAAAAATGGTTTTTTCAATAACATCAAAAATCAGGTCAGTTACCTATATCCTTCTTTCATTAACATTGGAACTTCTTTTGGTATTTACTTCGAATTGGTGTTATGAAACTTCACATTAAAATTATATTGTACTTCTTTTTACAGGACTTGGGGGATTGCAAGTACCTTTATTGTGAAACATTTAGGTAATAGTAAACTTAATAATTTCCTATGCTTTTTTTATTTCTTTAGACAATATACAGACAAGCAAATCTATGATTCCCCTAGAGAGAGTGAAACCTAATTTCATAAGTAGAAGTTTCATTTCTTAAATTAAACTTATTTTTAATTGGTAAGTAAAATAACACAGCTTCTGTAACAAATAAATATTCAAATATTGTCTGGACGAAATATGTTTTTGAAAATACTCCGATACAATTCAAATGTACATTAATTTGTCAATCGATTGTATGTATACCATTCTAAAGCTGATAAAAATAAAATAATATGAAAATTAATATTTATAACTGGAAGAGTTTTTCTTCAATATATGAGCTACGCAGTCTTGTAAGTAAAAAAGGATTCAAATCCCGGGTTTAAGTGAGATCGATTTGGCATTTTTAAATTACCTCGTGTATTGTCTATTAAGGAACAACTACAGAACATTTTGGTGGCACGAAATTGAATAATAAATCGCAATATCCATGAAAACATTTCGATTTAGAAAATATCGTCCATTTTTTTACAATTCGAAATGTTATAGATCAAATTATTTTAATTCAGTTCCTTTTGAAATTGCCCATTAATTTCACATGGCTGCCCAATTAGCGGCGGAGAGTAACAGGAACCTTAGTAAAAATTAGATATGTGTGGTTGCCAAAGATTGGCGATTTTTTGAATTTATTGCATTAGTTGTTTGAATACATGTTGGTTTTCATATTCTGTAGAGAAAATGCTGTTCAAAATTATTTTTCGATTAGTAATAAAAATAATGCATTTCTAACAACAATTTGTAATGATATCACCTCTGCATGAAACATGAATTAGAACTAAGCATCAAAATAAAAAGTATGGAAAAATGAAAAAATGCCTTCTCAGACAGAAGACAAGACTGCTGAAAGAAAACCAGTCTACATAAAACTTCTCAAAAAAGACGTAAAAAACCAAAGTAACACTATCCAAATTTTACAATTAATACCCTCCAGAAACATCTGTCTATGGCACCAAAAATTACAACTTTCCCAGAACAAATCATAAGCCCACGCAGTTGTATGATTACAAAAAGAGGGGGTATTCAACTCTTCCAGTTACGACACGAGGTAATTTCCAGAAACGATCTAATTACCGAGACCAAAGTCATATTTCACCGCTCTCATCGGCACTAAACGCCGGCAATAAATCTGGACTTCGTTCTAATATGGAACAGGCAATTAGTATATTCGTAATAAGATGCTATCATTAAGTAAATGCATCCCACGCTTAGTGGAAAATACTAAATAAAGTTCATAGACCAGACATGTACATCTCATTTCACGTGAAAAT
>BMAV01026534.1:164788-202103 GCA_019973955.1 Trichonephila inaurata madagascariensis | reverse complement strand
CCCCCCCCCCCCCCCCCCCCCCCCCCCCAACTGATGACTAAAATTTTAGTAACTGACGAAACGGTACCAATCCGAAATAAAAGAATATTTTTGCAGAGTCTTAGAAGTGGTATGGATATATTAAAATTCTATAATTTAAAAATAACTGCGTCTAAAACTGAGAAAACATGTATTAAAGAACGTAAATTTCACCATATTTCTTTTAAAATGATTTATAAAAATACAAAACAAATAGTTACGAAAAAGCGTAAGTATTTTCAAAAATGGTCAGGGTAATGAATACTACAAAACAATTTTTCGCACCTAGTCAAGGATTTAATTTAAAAGCCACAGTGTTAACCAAAAATGCGAATAACTGCAATTAGATTTTTTCAATATAACAGGTCATTATTACATTCATATTTTTGTTTCATTGCTGATGCAAATTTATCTACTTCAAATGTTGGATAGCAAAAATGGATAGTCAGTGTATTTTACACTTTTCATTATGAACCAAATTTATCGTGATGTTTATTCAAATAATAAAGCAGCTGGAATGACAAAACAAAAACAGGCAGTAACTAACAAACTGAAAACTAATAGATATTCACAAAACTAAATAGAGAGCAATGTTTGCATAGGGCAACAATCTCATAATTAATACAACTCGATTTTTCAATCTATCAATGACTTCTGCAACAAACTAACAAAAAGCCCAGACACATTAAATTCCAAAAGCAGAATCTTAACTTCATGCCACACAATAAACTCAGTCAGTCAGAATAAATAAACTTGAAAATATACACACATCCCCCAAACACTCCCAAACTTTTTTCCCCACTTTTGTTGTAAATCTATCCTTCTCGACAATCGAGGCGACAGATGAACACTTGAGAGGTGGAGGAGGATACTCTTCCAGGTTTCTTCTTTCTGTCTGTCTGTCCTCTTTAGCAACTTTCTTTGTTTAGACGCGTCACTTGTCGCACGTGTGTTGTCATATAGATCATTCAACTCCTTCATGCTATATGTGGCACACTCCACAGATACTACAAATGGATTTTTTTTTTTTTTCAGATGATAATTTTTATTCACTAGATTTCTGCATGAAATATTTATATAGTTCTCTTACTTTAATATCTAAATTTATAAAGAGTCAAATCTCTCGTTTTCGGGTTAAAATACTTCAGGTTTCCTCCTTTTTTTTTTTCCAAGTGTACTTCACGCCTTTTTTTTTTTGAAAATTTCATAAATTCAATAAAATAGGTTTCTCTCTATATATATATATATATATATATATATATATATCTTGTTCAAATTTTCAATCGTTATTTCTATTCATCCATTCAAGTTCAAATACATTTATTAAACTTGTAGTGGATGACTCTTAATGCAGATTAACTAATGAATTAATATTTGAAAAATCTCTAAGGTGAATTAATGAAACAAAAGGAAAATGGAAAATTGCAATGAAAATCGCTTTCTATTCTGCCATTTAATATTGTGATTCTGTCATATGTATATACATATTTATATTAATTGTAATTATTTAATAAAAAATAACTAAAATAAAAATTCCTTGTTTTGACCCAAGTAGAAATTGACTTAAAAAATTGTTTTATTTTACTTGTTTATGTATCAATCCCATCAATGTATCTAAACAAATTGAACACAGATCACTTTACGTATTTCAGTAGAAAAAAATTATGCAATGATTAATAAATTTAGGATATTACGAATCACTGTTATTTAATGCATACAGAGGAGTTTCTGAATTTTCCCCTCCATCTTAAATTGGCGCAAACATTGTTGAAATTTAAAATTTAATTTCAACAACGTTTGAATTTCAACAACTTAATTTCATGTTTCTTAATTTAATTTATAATGCATGAAAAATTCTGAATAATACATTATTATTCTTTCAACAGCAAATATAATATCCTTTCAAAAATTTTCCCAAAAAAATTAATAAAATGTAATCTATCAGTAAAATAGAAAATTTATGTCTGTGTAACCTAACACATCGCAATAAACAATTTTAAAAAATATGTTAAAACAGTAAAAAATTTCTATTGAATTTCTTTCTTGTAGAAAAATTAGCATAAAAATGTAGCATCTTCTTAAAACTGATGGCAATCTTAATTTACGAATATCATAAACCAAAAAATAACTGCGTGTTTCCAAATACGTTAATATTTATTTAAATTCGAAGATAAATCACGTTTTTATTTAAAGATCTTCGAAATGTTTTTTAATTTGGCACCTATTTCTTAGGACCCAAATGATTGATGTTGTTAGTAGTCAAGACAGTTGACTCTTTATATATATATATATATATATATATACTTGCATTTTCTTATAAAATTTAATGTTTTCGACTAATAAAAATTAATATATTGTAACTGTAATTTTTTTATATCTGCAACTTATTCTTAATGGAATAACATAAATAATTTTTTAAAAATAGTATAACTATTTTTTTAAAAAATTAATTATCAAAAAGCTACTAAAAAATTACGCCACAAAAGTCTTCGTACACTTAACAAAAATCTCAACTAAGCTTTAAATATTGTATTTCTTTCTTAATTTAGTACTTAGTAGGATATCTTTTAGTGTCCATAACAGCTTTTAAGCGTCTTGGTATAGATTTAATCATTTTGTAATTTTGCATCAATTTTCCACAATTCTTCTTTGATTATTGTTTTTACTTAACATTTTGTGTTTATTTGTCACGTTTTCTTTTTTTTATATCAGAATCTCACTAAATATGTTCTACTAAGCTAAATAAAGTGATTGAGGAGGTGTTTTCATAATTTGGGGACAGTTATAGAGACACCAGTGGCGCACAATGAGAGCAGTGCACTTAGCGTCATTACCCTGTTAAAAAATTAAGTAGTCTCTAATATCCAAATTTCGGGCGGATAATTTAAAATTTATCTTTAAAATAATTAAATAGAGCTCATGATTCATACCATGAAAAAATAAAAAATTACCTAATTCTGAGGCCAATTTACACCCCCACGCCAGAACACCTTCACTTCCATGCTGAAGCATGGAAATGAAGGAGTTCTTGTTCCACATAAATTCATGGGATTAAACTCATTTTTTTATTTACAAGCTATTATAGGCCCATCGGAACCAAAAATGTTGAATTGTCTCCCATCCTAATCAATTTTCTGTCAATTTTGAATTTTCTGAAACTTAATTCAAGAATCTAGTTGGATCAATAAAACATGGAGATAGAAGTGTTCTTGCGTGGGGGAGTAAATCGGCCACAGAATTAGGTAATTTGGTATTTTTTGATATTGTGAATTATGAGTTCTATTTAAATATTTTAAAGAGAAATTTTAAATTATCCGCCCAAAATTTGGATATTGGAAACGACTTCATTTTTTAATAGGATGATGACGCCAAGCGCACTGCTCTCAATGTACGCCACTGGTGTCTCTGTAACTCTCCCCAAATTATGAAAACACCTCCTCAATCACTTTATTTAGCCCAGCAGAACATATTTGGAGAAATTCTGATGTAAAAAAAAGAAAACTTGACAAATAAACACAAAATGTGAAGTAAAAACAATAATCACAGAAGAATGATGAAAAATCGATGTAGAAATTACAAAAAACTGATTAAATCTATACCAAGACGCTTAAAAGCTGTTGTGGACACTAAAAGATATCTAAGTACTAAATTAAGAAAGAAATACAATATTTAAAGTTTAGTTGAGATTTTTGTTAAGTGTACGAAGACTTTTGTGGCGTAATTTTTTAGTAGCTTTTTGATAACTGATTTTTATAAAAAATGGTTATACTATTTTTAAAAAATTAATTACATCATTCCATTAAGAACAAGTTTCAGATATCATTAAAAAAATTACAATTACAATATATTAATTTTTATTAGTCGAAAACATTAAATTTTAAAAGAAATTGCAAGTGTACGAACACTTTTGTGGCCCACTGTATATATTTTACTTTTTCTATTAAATCAACTAAAAAGCGAAACATAACTCCCCAAATTTCTAGAATTAACATTTAATTCACACAAAAAAAGATTTATTAAAAAATTAAACTTGCAATTCTAAAAAAAAAATCAAAAGAATGAAATAATTTTTAAATATTACGAAACAGAATTAAAAAAAAATAGCTATAGTTTAATTGGTATTATTCGAAGGTCAGATATTTTTTTTTTATTTCATGTTTCAAGATTGAAATGTATGGGGGGGGGAGAAATATTTTTTTATTTGAGTAGTAAAGGCCTATAAAAATTCTTTCATAAAATTTCGCAAATATAGTTATTTATAAATACAGAAACACACTACATTAACTTGGTTGTAACTAGCATTTTATTCTACATTAAATTAAGACTAGTTTTTATCAATATAGTATGTCTAAACTAAAAGTTGAAAATATGAATATTTAAAGTAAGATTATGTACGGACACGTTTAATATTCAAATGACATTAATTACAAGATTCATTTTTTTCCTTCGTTGCATCGGGTAAAAAATTACTATAATATCAGACTTCAAACTCGTCTTAAAAGGAATTTAATATAAAAAAAATTGGTATTTTCTTTTTAAACACATGAAAAACAGCGGCGTATAATTAACAAAAAATTAATAAAAAAACACACATACACACAACTTTGATATTTTTTTTTACTTTAGTTGTTGAAATTGTCTTCATCGAACAAAATTACATACCTAATTGATAGTTCAGCAACTTTATAAACCCTTAAAGCAGTTTCACAACAAAACTAAAAACTACAGCAAATTATCCATATCGAAATATGGCGTGATTTCATGTTATTTTACATTTCTGAACGTCAATTAACTCAATAAAATTGTTAGAACGATTAGCAAGCATGATTGGTTGGAAGCGATTTTATGATTTTTATACCACAACCAGCTTTGCATCAAAAGATTTGACACTAAGCAGTCAGACTACTGAAATTAGAAGGGGGAAAAATCAGACATCGTCCAACGAAACTATCATGAACAAAAAAAAATGACATTAATACAGTGAATAAAAGAATAACCGAATGTTGAATAGAATTGTGTTGACCAATCATGAAAATTCTTTCGAAGGCGAAAGACGGTGTTAATGTTATTTAAAATTTAATAAGATTACTATCAAGAAATTTCATATGGGAAATTTATGAACAGTAAAAAATATACGTACCAATAAATTCAGAGAAAATGATATTGGAAATCATACAAGTAATTTAAAAATCGAATTTTTCGAAGATGTATAATTCGGAAATAATTTTAACATTAACCCCGCATCAAATTACCCAAACGGAACAAATATTTCTCTGAATCTTTGAAATAAATATAAAATGTAATATGAGGCAATATTATTCTTAATAAGCAGATGATTATATTTGAAATCATAAATAGCGTCGTTCTAGAGCAGACGATACTAATTGGGCTCAGAAACGGAAGTAATTTATTGTGCTTCAGAATTAAAATAATATTTTCTAAAGTTCCTAAATATTCTTTTTAACATGTGAAATATATAAGAACGTTTTTGTTACGAAATAAAGCCCAAATGATAATTATATTTTGTTTTAAAACAGAACTATTAAACTTTTCTTATAGATAAACTAGGTTCAAGCAAAAGGTCTTTATCTGTTATATTTTTTAATGTACCATTGTATAACATCATTAAGCCAATTTTGATAAAACATAGTAAAAATAATGTCATTTATACAATTTTAATCACAGTAAATATGAATTAAAAAAATTAAAGAATTTAATGATTTTGATTAAAGGCAACAATATGTACATTAACACACGTGTCATATCGGTTGCCTATTTTTGGTAATGGAAATGCTTAGAAAGTAGGAAAACATTTTAAGTTCATTTGAATACAGAATCCATACTTCTTTTATACTCTAATATATTTATAAAAAATAATAGCACTCACACACACACATAGCAATTTAAACTTGTAATTAACTTCGGAAAATTTTGTTAATGTCGCAACCGTATTGGCGACATTATATGAAACAAAGTACATGGTTGCCAATTCAGCACATACGACACATAGGAAATCCTGGTTGCCAACTTGGCGAGTTATTAATAGAGTTGGTGATAGTTATGATAAAAAAAAATATGCAAGTACCCGAATTACTTCGGAAAAAATGCAATCCAATTCAGAAAAATGTAGGGTACTTACGTATTATTACAACAATCGCCAACTCTATTAATAACTCGCTAAGTTGGCAACCGCGATTTCCTATACGTCGTACGCGCTGAATTGGCAAGCATGTGCTTCATTTCATATAATATCGCCTATAGGTTGCAATAATATGTAAATACCAAATGTAATTGATACACAAAAAAGAAAATTTCATGTTTTAAAGAACAAAAGATTGGGAACAAATGACAGCTTTTTATGTAATATTCAACTTAAAAGTCCTAAAGCATGTATTTCAGAGAACCAGAATAATAAAACAAGAATTTAATTAATTAAATTCCATTTATTAAAGCAAATTTTCCTACAAAATAAGAATCTACAATAACAAGATTTCAGAACTAAAGCAACAGGAAGGAATAGAAATCAAAAAAATATTATATGAAAAAAACTTACACATAAAACTTAGCAGATAAAACAATGAACACTAAATAGAGAGAGTTCCTAAATCACTCCTTCATTAGATAAAGCACCTTAATCTACTTTAGTAGAGCAGAATTGCTTTTCTTTCGGCGATTGACCACCCGTGAAGTTCTTTTCACAAGTCGATTTGTATTCCTCTTTGAATTCTTGATTAGAAGCTAAATCCTCCCGAAACTCACCAGGTGTTTGGTGAAGTTCTTCAGAACTGTCGCCACCTGCTATGACTTCATCTTGCTCAGGTTTGTTGATTATGCTTTGTATTTTTTCTTGATAGTTATTCGTTTCGTCGCGAATGCTCTTCGCAGTTATCGGAAGATCGCCATATTTTTTAACTTCATTCAACTTATGCAACCAATGGCCAAAGTACTCGTTTCCACGGTTCCACATTTCTTCAAGATTTGCCATGTCGTCATGATTCATGTGAGGGTACTTTTCTTGTGGTAAGGAACGCATTATTGAAGCAAATGATTCCAAGAGTTTTTGAAATTCTTGCAGGGCAGATTTAGTATCATCCAATAGGGAATACCACTGCAAAACTGGTTCGATGTGCTCTTTCATTTCACTCAATCTCCTGGCATATTCATTTTCTTGAGGATTTTCACATTCATATAGCCATGTTTCTGTGTCTTGAAGAATCGTAAAAAACTTTTTCCATTCGATTTCAGTGAGATAGTCCTTCAATTCACTGGATATTTTTCCTCTAGCATAATAAACATATTCCTCAACAATATTTCGCAAATCTGCCATTCTTTTTTCATTGAGATCTGCATTAATCATATCTTGCTCTTTCTGAATTAGATAATCCATTTGAGTTCGAGTCAGACTTGGAACAGTAGCTTTAATTTTCAAATCAAAATATTTGAAAATTTCTCTGCTTTTAGCATCAGATTCTAGATTTTCAGATGAAACATCTTGAATGTCTTCATTTAACTGCAAACTACTCTCTGGAGAATATTTAGCATCATCAGGAACAGGCACAAGTTGTTTTGAATTATCGTCATTAGATTCTTTTTGTTTAATAATGAGGGTTGCAGAGCAGATGTTAAAAATGCCATGTATATCGAGAGCCATTCTTATTTTTATTTTAACGTCATTGTTTTCATTTACTTCAGATGGGACATCAAAGAATGTATATTTTCCTATTTCTGGCATATTGCAAGAAGTGTCCGAATAGAAAATTTCGAGGAAGAAAGGAGTCTTAAAAGAAAAAGTAACCATTTTGGTTGCCGGGGCTCTATGAAAGACAGGAAAAACTTCAATTTTATCTTTAACATTTGATCGGTGACACAGCACTTCAATAGAGTATGGTTGAACATCTTCAATGCAAAAGTCTTTAGTTTTAAGTGCTGGAGATAAAAAAGCACATTGCAAAGCACAACCTCTAGCAACAGCCTCGTCTTGATTTAAAGTAGCCAGAGGATTCTGACCAAACACCCGATATATTATGGTCTTCAAGGCAGGTATTCGACAAGATCCCCCAACAATCTGAATTTCATGTATATCTTCCTTATTCAGCCCAGTCTTTGATAAAAGCTCTTTCATTGTAGTCTCAATGTCAATGAAAAGATTCGCTGATAATTTTTCAAACAACTCGCGCTTCATTCTACCACGCACGTCAGTGTCATTCATAAAACATTCTATATTCAATTCTAATTCACGAGAGTTCATACTCATTTGCTTTTTCAGAGATTCGCATTCCTGCATTAAAAGCATAACGGCTTTCTTGTTCGACATTACATCAAGATGGTAACGATTACCGAGTTCTTCAGCAAAATATCTCACTAAAATTCCATCAAAATCTCTTCCACCAACATTTGTATTCCAGACACTTCCTAATATTTTGAGTCTATCCTTACTAAACACACAAGCAGTAACAGTTAAGGAGGAATTACCAAAATCAACAAAAACTATAGTTTTTGGTTCATCAAACAAATGTTGTCGATAAAAACCATACGACAATGCAACAGCCGTTGGCTCATTCATTAACTTTAGCGCTTTTAAACCTGCTACTTCAGCTGAATCTAACATAGCACGTCTTTGCACATCTGTATAATATACCGGCACAGAAATAACGCATTCTCTAATTTTAGCGCCTAATTTATTTTCAGTAATACATTTTAATTTTGTTATCAACATAGCCATAATCTGTTCCATAGAAAAAATATTTTCTTCATTTAAGTATTTCACTCTTACGCCAAAATCTCCAGATGGCAATTCAGATACATTAAAAGACAAATAATTCAGTTCTTTTAAATTTTTATCAAATCTCTTACCCAGTAATGTCTTGAAACCATAAACAGTGTTATTAATATTCGGAATTAGCTTCGTTTTTGCTGCAACTCCAACATCTCTGGACTTTTCAGAGAAAGCAACATATGATGGCGTAACACGTAAACTATATTCATTATCAATTACTTCTATTCCACCAGATTTTGCAATGGCAATGAAGCAAGTATCATTTCCAATATCAAATCCAACAACAGACATTTTTTAACAAACGAGCACTGAATAAGAATTTAAAGTATGCTAATGCCGATCAGTTCTTTCGTCTTTTAAAATTTCTGTTCACAATACTTATTTCGCGCGATATATACACAGCAAAATAACACCAGAAAATTCTGTGTAGTATTTATTTGCTAGACTTTTCTCGAGACTACTCATCGAAAGTTGCTGATGCCAAAATCAAAGTAAATAAAAACTATAAAAAATAATAAAGTATTTTTTTTTCAACTAACTTCTTATATTTTATTCAAAATTAATTGAAATATTAATTTTATCCAGCAAACGATTTTTCAACGAATCTATTTTTTCTTCACATCATTTAAATCAAACGATTTTCCGGATTACGTAAGCGATATTTTTATTCATATATTTTTTTTTTACTTGTTCTTTTTACTCTCCGTTCACGATTGGAACCAATTTGAAACAAACTGTTTTTAGATTAGACGTAATAAACGTCGCATTTTTAATACGTAATTTAGTACCTATAATTAGTGCAGCATTATATCTGTAACACGAGCAGATATTTTTTTTTAAAAAAATTAATTTTAAATGCACTATTCATAGCACTCGTTTGAAATAAAAACATTCAAAATCGCGTTTGTAAAATAAATCATATGCATCAAGTTTACAGTAAACATTTTTTTTTTTGTTGCTGTTCCATTTTATTTATTAGTAATCAGATCAGTGTAAAAAGTTCTCGCTTAAAATTTCAAGTGGTAATTTTTTTTATATAAACAATTAAAAAAATTTCAAAGTATTAACATTTCAAAAAAAATTATATATATATATATATATATAAATTTAAAAAGCAAAGACAACTACCCTTAATTATAAATTAAACATAATATTGGTAACAAATAAATAAAAAATCAATGCCATGGCTTAAAAATTAAAAATCTTAAGGTATAGTTCACACAGACACACAACTAAAAGGAAAATTTCTTTAAAAAGCAATATATAAACCCATATATATATTTGAAAATTTAGTAAGGGAAAATTTAATTTCACATGTTAAAAACTTATGAGAAAAAAAAGCATTTTGAAAAGCAAAAATTGTAATTTTTTGTTCATTTACTAATAAAATTTGAATCACAATATGCATGTACTGCAGTTCATGAAGTAGTACTGAATTTGATGGAAGAAAAATTGCAAAATATTTCAAGTCAATATCAAAATGGTTTCATACATTGGAAAAAATTTAATTAAAAAATTAAAAATTGTATCTAACAATAATATAAAATGCGGTTAACATATTTTATTCTATCCCTGATTAAATTAATCTAAAAAATAATATTTTAAATTTAACAATCTTTATTATGAGATAAAAAGTATTTGGTGCAGTTTGTTCCAAAAATAAAGCAGTGAAAATTTCAAATATGTAGTTTTTAAGAATATATCGTCAAAATATTACTTATAAAAGTTTTTTTTTTTTTGAAAAATAAAATAAATGTTTGATAGATAAAATTAACAATATCTTGAAAATTCTATTAAAGGAATTAACACTACAAAAAAAATCTTAACATTAACTTTAAAAAAAAAAAAAAAAAACACTAAAAACTATTATTTCAGTTGTAAAATTTGGGATACATTTAATATTAAATAATTTTTGCTAAGTAAACAATTGAAAAATTATTTCAATTACTATCCAGGCACCCTAAAAGCCTTAAAATTAATGTTTAGAACATCATGAGTTATATTATAAAATTCGCATCCCACTATAAAGCTGATGAGGACTACTGGCTACGGACCTCGTAATTTTGAACCATAGTTAAGTGACGAGGACGACACCAGAGCTAGCACCACCTCTCCTAACTTCCACACCACACCAACGGGAGGACGTCTGAGCCTCGACACATTTGACAAGCAGTGGGCCCTTCTACAAAGTGGGTCTTCAGAGGCACTGAGATCGAACTTATGACACACCAGCCATGAGTCCTTGTCCTATATAATTAGGCGGCCACAGAATGTCATGAGATTTCTCCATGTAGTGAAGTTGTAAAGACTTATTAAATATAAGACTTTTATAGAATTATACAATTGTTTTGTTCTTATTTTCCTTAAAGATTATATTTAGCAAATTAATTATTATATTACTATTAAGAGTCATGCGGCAAATAATTGTAAATCATTATTAAATACCGAGGTAATTTATTGCAAGAATATAAAGGAGTCCCAGACACTTCAAAACACACTTTTACGTAGGTTTTTATTCTTCAATTTTGTTAAATATAAAATTACTAAGCAAGAAATTAATATTAATTCAACCATGATATTTTAGCAGCCATAAAATCAGTAAATGTGAGAAATTAACCAAAGCACACACACAAAAAAAAGTATTTTTTTTCGTAAATAGGATTTTAAAAATTGCCCTTACTTAAAGCAAGGTAAATTTTAAGTTGATATGCAAGGTTATGTGATTATGTCACCCTATGAAAAAAAAAGTTTTTTGCGGAACTCCTTCATTGCTGAGAGCTATACATTTGTATTGCATCAACTTTGCTTTTCGTTTAAAGAGGGAGGAAATCCAGACCTCATAAAATTAATCCGAAGGTTAGTAGCATTTGTTTTGAGACGCACGAAACCAGGTGCACGTTGACTTTTAACCCTTAAAAGGCTTGAACTCTTGGGAAATCTATGATAAAAGTGTTGCTTTGGGTCAATTTTAAGAATTAGGCAATAATTCTTTTCCTTTCTTGTACGTATTTACAAGCAACTTTGCGGCAACAGTACTCTTTTTTTAGCAAAAGAGTTATTACTAATGCACTGCAATTTAACAATCTATTTGTAAAGAAATAAACGCGTACAGAACAAAGAACAATATTGGCAATTATAATTTTGAATAGGATAAAATTGACCAAGATTACGCTAGAACATAGTTTTCCAATCTTTTTTTGAACTGGCCCCCCCCCCCCTTTTTTTAGCGAATATTTCAACACCACCTCCCCCCACTCCAGAGAAAATAAAAGCGTACATAATACATGAAAAAAACACGAATTAAATTTTTTTTCAAACATTTTATTGGTAAAAGAATATATTTTTTTAATTTAGTTTTTTTCTCAAGCTCCAATTTTTTTTACTTGCAAATCTGAAATAGCTATTGCGACGAATATACAGTTTTAAATAGATACAATCAACATAAAGTAAACAGTATTAAAGTTTACTTTCGTTAGTACATAATCAGCGTGTTTTTTATCCTTTTTTAGACTATATTTGGTTAATCTGCGCATGTCCCTCTATACCATCTCAAAACTCGCTACTTATTCTGGGTCTTTTACTGCCCCCTGAAAGCTTCAAATGCCCACAAGGGGGCGTTATCGCCCACGTTGAGAACCTATGCGCTAGAGTGTTTAATTTCCACAGCAAACATGGTAAGTACTTATAATAAGAAAGAACTACTTTGTATTGGTGAAAAAGTAATATGTCGAATTCTCATTTAATTTTTAACATCTCACGTTAATTTACAACACATGAAACTCAGATGTAGTTACCATGAAAATGAATCAATTTTATACAATTCATGTTAAGATTATTTAATATGCCTTACAAAAAGAGTACAAAAATGCAAGAGGAAGTTTATTCCAACAGATAACAGAGAAGTGAAGTTTGAAAATCAAATTCACATTTTTATAATACGACTTTTCGTTACTGGACTGTGAATTAAAATCACTTGGTTCTAGAATAATACAAGTAAAATTAATCCATTAGATACCTTTGGATTATTTATTTCTAACTAAAGATTTTGCAAAATTACGACTAATCTAATAATAATATTTTATTATCGCGAAATTTTACTTCCATTTTTGAAAGTCATGTAAGTCCAGGCGTTTGAGATGCAATACAATTAATTTTCATATACTCATCCCAAAAAACTCGGATGACAGTAGTAATTGATTTTATTTGTGGCAGCAAGTTAAGTGGTTGATGATACTCAAGTACAGCTACAAGATTGAATCCCAATTCCATTACAAATTCCTTTTTATTGCATTTCAACACTTAGTGTTATTGATGATTACTGCATGATTCAAAATGCTGAATTCTTGACCATCGTGTGGTGTGGAAATATGAAAAATGAAATTCCAGTTCAAAAAAAGTGTTTTCCTTATTATTTAATCATGACCCTATGTGACTATTTTCCAAATGCACATTGGAAGATTTAACGTAATATGTTAACATATGTAGATTTAAATAAAAATATCATTAGAATATCTGAACAGTGTTATAGAATATCTGAATAGTGTTAGAGGACATAAATCTTGGAATTATGAAGCACGCTTAAGTTACGAGACTATATGTTGCATAATTAATGAATTGGGAATTTTTTTAAAAAACGATACATAACAATTGATATAAAAGGATTTCAAATTAATCAAAAAAAATTCTTGAGAGAACATCCTTCCCTCCTTATTTAAAAAAAAAAAAAAAGAAACCTACACATTCTTATATACGTTTCATAATAATGAATTTATAATTTATTTATAGATCGTACCTTATGCCTTATCATACCTTATACCTTGAAAGACGACTGCTAATAATTATTATTGTCATTTATAAAATCAGTTTTATCATCGATTTTGGGAATCATAAACTAACAGTTACAAAAATATATAGATAAACAATCTTACAATTGAAGTAGGAAGATGGGAACTCTCATAAAATTCTTTTTATACCTCAGATAACTTAACACCGGGCGAAACAGCTTTTTGAACTAAGACCTTATGATAGACAGAAAGGAGTGGCTGACTTTCGCAACTGAGGTCAGCGAGTATATTGGTATATTCTTCCTTAACCGGATGCCATGTATTTTTTACAAAGAAAAAAAGAAAAAACATGATGCAACTTGTTTACATTCCATTCAATTAAATAAGAGTTACTGGAGAAATGAGTACATCAAGAAAAAGATTTTTAGAAAATTAGGTAATGACACACTTTTATATCTCGTTTTCATAATAAAAAAATATAATAATCTCTTTGCAAAAATAATTCAAAGTTATATACAATAAGAAAATGACAAAGGGAAAAGTCTTGTTGATAATTTACTCTATTGCCTATTTTAATGCCTACCTCTATTTCAGTTCTATGCGAATATTTTTATTTTGTCTAATGTGTTGCCCCATGTTTAATTTGATGAATAATCGGTTTGCGTTTAAAAGTCTTATTTCTCAGGCCCTTAATTTCCATGGGGTCTTCTTCGTGAATATATTTATTATAATTAGCTCCCCAAGTGTCAATTCAAGGTATTCATAATTTAAGGTTTAAAATACGAGTCAATTTCCGATTATATTTTTGCTCTTGAATTCTGTAAGAACAAGAATGCTCGGCAAGTCAAAAAGCATCAAAAGAGTGATTTCGTAATTTAGTATATACGTTATCATTCTCAATCAAATTACTATATTAAAAATATTAGTCAATTTCAAAAGAAACGTTCAGGAGCACATAAATTCTTTTAAAAAATTTTGACTCATGCTTTCAATTACAAATGTTGAAAATTTTGAAGTGAAAGAAAAAGGCCAATTCCAACAATTAGGAGATGTGATACAAAGTTTTAAGAACCACATATAGAAAAAATGACCTTAAAACCGTAAGGAAAAAAAAGCAGATCTTCAACTTCCATTAATCGTAGAAAATATTTGATATCCACAAATACTTTCAAAGAACACCACAAGTGAGGAATTTCTTTTCTTTTTTTGAAGAACTGAGAATATTAAAACTTGTCAAAAAAATGTTCTGTTTAATAATGAAAACTGTAAATATAGGAATTCAGTTGCTCCTCAAAAATAGATAAAATGAGTTCAACAGCAAAATGAATACTCGAAGATAACATTTGCAATAAAAATTAAATTCATATCCGATTTTTTTTTTTTTTTTAATGTAAAAACGACAGAAAGTTCTAGACACGCTTAATGCACATACGAAGCAATTTGACAAATTTCTTATTTTAAACTATTGAAAGAAATATAGGGATTAAGAAAAAGAAATGTGAAACTAATTGATAATATATATAAAAAAAAATGATCTACTTTAAAAAAAACTTCTAATAAAATTACATTGGTTACTGAACTTTTTGCAGGCCAAAATTCTAAATATCAGAGCCTATCATTAGAAAGCAATTAATGTATACCGCAGAAAAAATTTTCGCCAACGGCCCGAATATAAAACGATTTTTAAAAAAACAAACCTTTTCCCATCCAGTTTAAATATCTACTCGATGATTGAGATTTACTCAGAAAAGCAGTCTATAAATTAAGCAGAAAGAAAAAGGAAATTACTGGTATCAGACAACTTACGGCTAAAATAAAATAGTTGGTTTACCTAAGGAAAGTCATTTACATTGTTTACGAGATTTCAACAACACCCTTCAACGTTAAAAAAAAAAACAAGTGCATTTTTTTCACACAGAAAAAAATTAGCACCCTTTAAAATCTGCAGATACAAACCTGTCTACAAGCAAGTCAAAATTCTATCAGTATAAAAATTTTTACAACTTCAGATTTTTTTCCTTAGCTGTCGTAAATTTGTGACAGGTCAGTTTCGAAGAGTGAAAATTTGGCGAAATGCCATGTCGGTTGATGGCGAGAAACAAATGAAACCGGCGCCAAAGCGTCGATGTAGCAAGCGCCATGTTTTGTCATCCATCAGTCTACGATAGTGATTTTCCGACGTAAATAGAATAAAATGGAAGGACAAAAAAGACGAGAACTGATGACATTTGAACAGACGACGAAAGAATTAAATTAACGCGCTTATCGACAATAAGCCTCAAAACAAGAGGGGTGAAATATTTATTTTTATTTTCATGAAAGATTTATGACTTGAAATTTGGCAACAAACTTTCGAAGGATCTTCGGCTCTCACACTATTATAAATTAGTGTGTGAAGTGGAATGTAATGTTTAACGGAAAAATTAAATTTCCGCACAGAATTCGGTGGAAAAGAAAAGTAGGTAATTTCATTATGAGAATAAAAGCTCTGGAAAGTTGTTTGTA
Organism: Trichonephila inaurata madagascariensis; assembly: GCA_019973955.1. Taxonomy (NCBI): domain Eukaryota; kingdom Metazoa; phylum Arthropoda; class Arachnida; order Araneae; family Nephilidae; genus Trichonephila; species Trichonephila inaurata. Next base: position 186,020 of record BMAV01026534.1, on the reverse strand, counting down.
GTTGACAGCTTAACGTAATTATTTTCCTTCATAGAAAGATCGTTTACATAATAATAAGGTGACCAGTTCTTTTACAATGAAAAGGAGGAAGAAAAATTTTAGAAAAATTACAACGTAAATGTATGAAACATTTTATTAATTCAAACAAAAATACGCTATTTACGCTTTTAATTATTTATTTTGACAAATATTTTTCCATTAATTTTTTTTTTTTTTTTGTCGACATATCATTTTCTAATATATTGGAAATTTCAGAGCAAAAAATATCCTTCAGACTGAATTTTACGGTAAGCACTGTAGCTAAAATATTAACATTCAATTTTGATTTCTCACGAGTCACCTTGCAAAAATCATTACCAACTGAAAAAAACTCTTTCAACTGCTGCATTAGTTCCGGGACAGCACAACGTAAATTCAACAAGACTATCTAAATTTTCATACGGAATGTATTCATTTTTAAAATGGCTTAAGTATTTTCACCAATCTTCTCAGCATGTTGATTTTCCAATTGTTCTAATTTATTAGAATTTAAAAATGCATTCAGTTGTCTTTCTTTGTCAAACAGACAATTGTCATCGATTTTAATATCAGGCATTTCTTTCGATAAAAACTCAACACAATTTTCTATATCTGCCCAATATACTTGCGATGAAGTCAAAGAACACCATTAAAAACTGTTATTCCCTGTGATATTTGTTTCAGACCCTTCTTCGACATATTGGAACCATGTTTGGTTCGTCTCTGAATACAGAGATTAACAGATCAATATTAAAAAATATTGAAACGGAGGACACTTTTCGAAGAAGAACATAACCAATAAAAGGAGAACGGTTGGTCACCTTCATAAAAAAGAAAACCGGAATAACTGTACTCGAAAGGCTTAAAAGACTAAAAAAGAAGCTCATTATGAGAAATGGTGGAATTCACGCTGGACGGAATGCATATTAAACGCATGTTTTAATTCTGAAATATGAAAATAATTGACAAATCTCAATTTTAAAGTCTGATTTAATATTCTAATATCAGAAATAAAAATGTAGCACACTCGTGGAAAATTTATGTAGTTACTAACCTGCTGCAGTGTTTTGTCTCAATAGATTAAATGCATTTTTTTATGTATTTTACTCGTATCAACAGTAATCAATAATTATATCAAAATTAATAGTTGAGAATGAGTCAATAGATTTTGATAAAATATGATGCCTTTTGTGGAATAACCTAATACAGGTAGCAGTTAATCAGCTGAAATCCTTTTGTGACTAAAATACATAGAGCATCGTCACGAGAGTTTGAAATCTAAAAAATGTTTCAATTATCCAAGTGCTGATCCTTACGTATATTACTACAATATAGAATATAAAAGATTGTGATACTATAATACAGCTAGGTTATCAAATTTTCAATCGCATTCAATTTCAGGGGAAAAAACCCACTTCAATTCATTTGCAATTTTTACTCTAAAAACAGAATACCTTCCTTAAAATGTTCAATTAAAAGAAAAAGAATCTAATGCATTCAGACACTAAGCCTACACTGAAAAAGAGATTTTTCTTTAAAAAAAATTTAGGCACTCCTCTTGCAATGCAATAACACTTATTTCCAGAATGCACTCTACAAAATTGAAAAGATGAAATAACGGAGGGCAAAAAAATCCTTCTGAAGCCATTGAAAAGAACAGCTCCATCACCTCTGAGATGAAAAAAAAAGTCCCACAAAAACCCCCGTCGCTTTTAAATATTCCTACCTCACTTTAACTTTAACGGCATATGCGAATAAAGCACCTAAATTCAGCAAACTATAAACAAAATGGTCTCAAAGAAACGTGAATTTAAGTAAAAAAGCCATTTTCTTGGAACGACAGATAAAAGAAGATCGGCTTCCGAGGTATTACGGCTTGAAGCAGACAAGAGAGAGGTTCTAAGCCACTTTGTCGCGTGGTTTTGAAAAGAGAAGGATCCCAAATCGAACCATTCCTCTCCTCTTTTACCCCATTCTCATTTTCCCACCCCATCAATTCGTTCGATCCGTTCGATGAAGACCCCTTTTTAAGAAGAGATCAATCAACGGAGAGAGAGAGGAAAGGGACCCACATGCAGGAACTTGTGAAAAGAAATTGATGTGTGTGAAATAGAATGGGGAGGGTGAATGATAAAAGAAAAAGGGACTGTCAGGAGAACAAATTGATCATTTAACAAGAGTGTATTGGCAACGAAGTTGACAGTAGGAGGTGGTTTATTGTTTATCCCACGCACAAATTTAAGCTTATTGACATTAATCTCTAAAGTTAGAACAATTGAAACATTTTATTTTTGTAAAGCAAGTGTCAAAGGTTGAATCATTTGATTGTTATAAATTATGCTTAGTAGTCGCGATGTAGAAGGGGTGTTCTTAATTATACTACTGATGTTGAGCTCAAAACAAGTAATATAAAAAAAATTAAGTCAATTTCTACTTTAAATGGATGAATAGAAAGCATTTAATAACGATTGAAAATTTGAATAAGATATATATATAGGGGAAGAGAATTATAACTAATGATAGAGGAGGAATTGAAAAAAGAGCATGATTTGTTTGCATTGTTATAACAATGCAAACCCGGTTTGGCTAATTTGGCTGAAAAACAGGTTTTTGACGCCAACTTTTGTCTTTGTTTTAACAGTTACATTGTTACAACAATAGAGACGAATCTAAGATGGCGTCAGAAATCGGTAAAAATTAAACCAACACGGCTGCATCTGTAATTTTTTGAATAATTAGTTTCAGTCATTTTTAATTAATTATAATTCAGTTATCGTATTTTTACCCAAAACAATAGTATATAAAAAATTTCAGCTCAAATGAGAGCTTTAAAATGTGAGGAAAAAACCTTTTCAAGTTTTGACACAAGTCGCCAAAAGGGTCGATATGTGATACATATATTCTTTTGTTTGCAAGGCAACATCGGCAAACAAACAAGCCTAGAAAAAATTGTCGAACACAAAAAGCGTGATTTTTTTTCTTTCGTAGGACTTGCATTATATTAAACAGCGCATATGTTTAGTTTTAACATATACAAACACTTGCATCATTTAAGAAAATAAATCATAAAAAAAAAAAATTCATACGCCCGCGTTTAGTTCTGAAACGTAAATAAGTAAAAAATACATAAGAGTTTCTTTCGGTCGCCTCTGTGACAGAAAAGTCTAAGTTACATGAAATATAAATGTTATTTTTACTGTTGTTTTATTAATTCAAAATGCTTTGACTTAAGAAGACTTAAGACTCCAGATGTTCAAATTCTAAGCTTGCAAAACGTGGTTCCATTGTCACGAAACGACCCAACATTGAAATTTAGATCACAAATTATAAATATCATTCTTATTTATAACAAAAAGTATTTTAACATTTCAAAAGTTAAAAAAATCTTAAGTGAAGTTTTTTTTTTAAATGATTCATATTCGTGAAATCATACGATTGAATGCCTACGAACATATCAATTTTTCTATTATTTTGAAAATGCATTTTTTTCTGTTTTGAACATGATGTAAAAAATAAAACGCAATAACGTAGCCAATGAAACAAGGCACCAAACCCACTTTTTTTTTTCGATGAGTAATCCACGTAAAAAAACTGCCAAGGCATTAATTTTTTTTTTTTTGGTGCAACAAATGCTTTCAAAACAAAAACATTTCAAGAAAAAAACTGGTGTGTTACAAATAAAATTATACAAAAAACTAGTTTTTAATTTTATTGGTACGTTTCAGCTCTTTATACATATTTACATTTACTATTTAGTTTAATATAAATACTATCATAATATGAAAAATTATTTATAGTTTAAGAGACTTTAACTTCAAGTTAAACAGAAATGCCATGTAAAACAAAAATAATCATAATATTCATATAGTGCTTATATATATATATATATAATAAACTTAATAAAATTGTATTTATTATATATAAGTATTGTATTTATAATTATTTTGCTCAATTAAATCGTGATTGATTTATTAACATCGCACTTAAAAGCAATGAAATCAAGTGGCTAAGTGGTAGTGTATCCATTTCCACGCCACAGGTCCAGGATCAAACCCAGACTGGGCAAGGTTGACCCTGACATAGGTGCCCTGTTAGTGGGACTGTAGTTACACATGCTGGGGCCCCGTATCATTGATACGGCGGCAGCTACGCCTCTGCGTGATAGTCAGTTAATTAAATAAAGTTTTGTTTAATAATTAGGGGGAACATTGTCAAACTACTTGGAAAGGTGAATGTAGAAATAAATATGGACCAACAATAAAAATAAGTACAATTTTGCTACTCAGAGCAACTCAAACACTTGCAAACCGAAGTTTAAGAAATTCAGGGCACGAACCATTCCAGACCGTTTGAGTCGAAACATCCGAAATATTTCTTTCACACATCAAGTCCATTCACAATTTCCTATCTCCCCTTACCGAACTTCCTTCACCATTTAGTTCTCCATAGTAAATTCCAGATATCAACCCGGAACAAAAAAAAGGAAAGAAGGAACGGAATAAGTAACGTTAGATACAGCACATTTCTTAGTTTCTTTCCATCTGACAGCAGCTTTTTCCCTAAATCACAGTAGGTACAAAATATCCACCAGTGCACCGGAGGGCAATGGGCACTAAATAAGCAGGTGACGTCACAGGAAGCGTGGCGGTTCCTTGGCACGAAGGACAAATAAAAAAGGGAAAAAGGCGCGAAATCTTGCCGATGATGCAGAAAAGAAACTATTCCAGCGTCTGAGCCGTGGGCGTTCTAACCTTCGACGAGTATGACTATTGCACCCGTATTTTTTTAAAGAACTGCTGAGTTCGTTTGCATTTGGCTTAAGATTCAGAATTTGTTATAGCATCTTGCAAAGACATGTGTCGGAGGAAAGTGGTAATTTCACTAAGTGCAGTCGCATCATTGGATCGGTATAAATACGCGACTATAAAGAAATTGAATGAAGAGCTTTGGTAAAGACTTGGCGAAAGCTTCAATTTACTGCCAATCATAACAAGTAAACCTGCCAAATATGTCATTAACTTGATTTGGTTTTCTGAACCTACAACACAAGCTGTATTTTAGTCCGAGATTTCATCCTACATGTTGCAGGATAAGCGGAAAATGTATTCATTAGCTAAGTGAAATAGAAGTCAAAAGAATCTATAAGCTGTTGAAGAATCACTCCCATAATGTTTGTACGTCATAAAATGGTAATCCATACCATACTTCGACTTTTTTCGAATATAAAGAGCAGTATAATTTAAAACATTGCTTATTTTTAATTGAATCGAAGATTTTTTCCTGTATATATCTCAAATATATCTCGTATTTTTTCCCCATTAAATTCAAAAAGAGACAGTTACGTTTAATAAAAATTCGCTAACTTATTAAAAAAATTTCTACACTTTAAAATTTGACATTCGACAATATCTTATAAACACACATAGTATGTATTTTTTATATACAAAAGCCATTTTTCAGTCAGAAAATTTTTTCCAATTATCGATTTTAAAGATTAATGTTAAACAAACACTTAGTATTTTAATGGCTTAGTATTCTAAAAATTCATATTTTTAGCACTTCTCTTAACACAAACATTTTTTTTAGTTTCAGTCGCATTAAAAATTAAATAAAGAAATATTTAAAGTTAATTTAAAATTAAAACTGGATACTGATACCACATTTTTTTTCTGAAGCTAGTCTCTCATTACCAATTCCCAAATTTTAACTAAATGTTCGTTTGGGTAAATTAAAAATTGATTTTTTTCATTATCATGGGAACACATACCGTAGAGCTGTGTTCCCCAAACTTTTCATCGCCGCGGACCAGTTAACGTATGATAATTTTACCGCGGCGCCTCCGAGGGTAGGATGTTGATTGTTTATATTATATAGATTGTGTTTTGATTTAATAATTTTAATTTAATATGACTTCAGAATAAAATATAGTTACGCCGAAAAATGTATGTAAAGTGATTTCAATGGAAAGTCGCACAAAAACGAGAGAAATACACTCCAGTAAATAAAATAAAAATAATTTAATGTTCTTTGGGCGGCCCGGTACCCTTTTATACACGGATCGGGGGCTGGGAACCACTGCCGTAAGGTATCCATATATAAAAAAAATTACGAAATTTTCAAAGGATATTAAAAAATTAAATTGTTTGAGACTTCAAGAAAATTTATAATACAAATAAGTTAAATCCCAACAATATACCTTCTTTCAAGAATAAGTCTTCGTATAATTTAACTCATTTTTTACGCTATTTCACTTCTACAAATATATCCCTTCGACAGTTATTTTATTGACTCATTTCTAACATAATTTATTTCATGTATATGATTTACTTAGATTTTTCTACACACTGTAGATTTTTCTTTAAAATATAATTTTCCAAGTTTTGAATGCATATTATGAATATACAACTTTGAAAAACAGACATTCTAGAATTTGCGCACTATCTGTTTCCGAAGATGAATAGGCCTATGACCTCAATTGTAAGAAATTTTTCCGAAAATTAAAATTTTTCTTGTCTAAAAAGAAAAAAGCAGTCTCACTATGCCAAACTGATTGAAAATTTAACTGCATTTTTTAATAGGGTTTTTCAATTTAAAAAAAAATTCCACAATATAGTTAGTGTCCAGCACAATGATCATGTCAATACCATATGCTTTGATCTCAACGATAAGATCAGTGCTCAATCATAATTAATTGCAGTATACTCGTTTAAAATAATTTATCTGGAGGGTGGAGAGCTTATCGAAGTCTCTTTATTATATCCCGAAAAAAAAAATAGCTCTTCGTTCTGAAGATGGTTCCATGACATTGATCGATGAAAATACATGGTTGGAATAGCAAGATCAGAAAAGAATTGCTCAACTGTATCATGAGATCAAACCGCCGACTTGATAGTGACGTAATTGATCCGAAAAAAAATATGGATATGAAATGGCAGAGAAATGGATTTGATGAATTAATCATTAACTCCAGAAAGTCGTTTTTCCTAAGAAAAAAATGAATATATATTTATTAAATAGTGCGCAAAAAAATAGAAGCTAAGTCAACTGAAACAATAGCACTAATCAACGTCAATCTGGGTTTTGCAGAATTAATGAAAATATTTATTGAATGAAGTACACTGTGTGTGTATGTGAATAGAGTCATTTTTTTCCTTATTACATAAATATTTTCTTTGAAGAATGTCATAATATCTGTACCATCTGTATTATGACCACAAAATATAAATAAGCAAATACAGATAATTGTATTGATAAGGTCCAATGTGGAGTTATAGAACGAATTTTGTGCCTTATATACAATTTTTAAAATTCTGTCTTTTTTTTTATGTAGGCAAATATGTACGTGAAAGAAAAAATTCGTACAACGAATTTTAATCTGAAATCTTGGTACAACGAATATCTTGATTTCATAATTTTCTAAAAATCCCTGATTATAGGTTATATATCCTTTGGGGGGGGGGGGCTAGATTAGTAAACTCCTAAGACAAATGAAATCTATATTATTCTTTCCGAAAATCACATTCTCATTAAATGTTTAATACCCTTTCATATTACTGTAACGATTTTTTGTTGCTAATTTTCGAACGTAAAAAAATTTGTAAAACTTGCATAAATGTTTAATTTTTATTTTGTATAAATCGAATAAGTTTTTCTAAAATAGATATAAACATAGAAAAACGTTAATATTGAATGTTGTTAAAGCATTTCTTAAAGAGTTGCACAAATTTAATTAAAAATCTGTGGAATTGAAGTAAAAAATTACTTTTTGCTACTTTCCCATTATAATCACACTACGCATTTTCGTTGCCCAATTGGCGCATTTTGGCTTTCATTTCGAAATGCTAGGCTATCTAATAACTAAAAAGTCCAGTTAAACGACAATACATAGCTCCGAAAAAAAATTGCAAAAAACAAGTAGTATAGAAATATCAAAAAAATATGAACGTATTTGTGTAAAATAACTGAATTCCCTAAATTGCCCTACATTTATTACAATTATGACTCAAAAATTCTCCGTACCGAAGAATTATGATAGCCACTATAATCCTCGCGATAAGAAATAAAATTTGAATTTCTCGTGCAATTAAATAACAAATGCAATATACATTCATCGCCAACAATTATTTTAGAATTTACTTTATTTAAAAGGTCTCCCTGCAACAACAGGATTTGCATCAACGATTTGGGCAAATTTTAGCCACAAACTTTAACAAATATTATCCGTTGCTCAACAGTCAAATAAAATTTACCATTACCCGTTTAGAATGATATAGTGATAAATTTATAAATCTTGCAAAAACTCTTGCTCAAAAACTTGAATTTACTAAGGGATTCTGAAAAGAAATAATCGAATAAGCTTTTTCAAGTAGCACATATCACGCTCCTCTACTTCTTAAGCGGTAGAAAACTAATGTGTTTTTAATCCAAAATTTATGATACTGATTTTCGTCAATCAGTTTTAAATAAATTACATAATGTATCGACCGGAGTCAATTAATTCGGAACGAATCCATCAACAAGAACAAAAATATTTTAAAGCGGCACTTTGTATTTTTTCCTCGAGATATAAAAATAACAAGACACTATGTCTGCTAAAAAACAACAGAAGATATATAATTACTGTCAAACGCTGATTTATTAGACAATCTAGTAACTCCATCAAGAAGCATGAAATTAATACATATATTAAGAGGACAAGCCTTACCTAAAATGGGCAGAACTTTGATACAATGAACCGCACTTGATTGAGCTAGACACTAGCATGAAGAATAAAACAAGCCATTAATCTAGAAAGGCTTATCTACCTAATTACAACTATTGTCTATGAGAACTTTAACGTGTCTCTGTAAGTAATCGAAAAGAAATTTTATTTTTCTTTACGTAAAGAACAAAGTAACATTGCATTTAACAAGCAGGTATTTATACGTTACAAAGCACTTCTTCATGCATATATGTTCCTGTCCATTAGAAATATATAAAAATAAATTTGATTTGTACAAAAGAAAAAAGTTAAGTATATCTTTGCACAAACTCGTCTAACGATGTTTCAGGAAGATAAATGACAAGCAGCAATCTTCTATGAAAGTTGATTCTTGTTTAGATATTACTCTGGAAATTCTCCACTTCAGTACAAAGGACGTAAATGTATGCTTTTGTTCATATTTGTATTACACATGTTTTTTAATAATAAACCAGAATTAGGGCAAAATTTGTACTTTAAATTATGGCAAATTCACCAATTTATAGCGCAATTGATATAACTAGTACAAAATCTTTATAATGAATGTCATTTACACAAGCATTCAATGATATTTGTATTTAAATGTTTAAATGACTAAATTCTATTTCAGCATCTCTCTAATGTATTATGCATATAAAAAAAACTTTTCGTAAGATATAATTTCCAGTTCACTAAATAATTCAAATCCCATAAGTTTGTTGATTTATTTTTTATTAATCTCTCACTCAGAAGCAACACGAAAGCTATTGGCGAAGAATCACAAGTGATGACATTCAAAATTATGATGGCACCTCTCTCCAAACTTTCACTCTACACCAACGCGAGGACGTTGAGCTTGGACAAATTTTACCGTGCATCAACCTCTCTACGATGAGTCTTCAGTGGCACAAGGAGATAAGTCACGACTTGGTTGAAGCAACCCCTCCATTGAAACTATGACCACTAGGCTAAGAGTTTGAAACTATGATCACAGCAGCTAGCATAAGTTTGCGTCGATTTTTGCTCAGAATTAGATTTACTTCAAATACAAGGTTACAAAATTAGTGATAGTAGGGCCAAAGGGGTTAAGAGACACCTCATGTCCTTTTCAACAACAATCAAATGCTGATCTGATTTCGTATTCTAAAGTAATGCATATGCTATTGGCAACAGACCTAGTAATTTTGAAACTCGATCACGTGACGAGGACGACACTTAAGCAGGCACCCATTCTCTTACCTTTCACACCTCAATCAAATGAAAGTTAAGACACTGAGTAGGTACTCTCTTAACTTTCACACCCAACCATGTACGAAATAAGCCCTACATTAATTGAACAGGCAGCAATAACCATTACTACGCATGGGTTTCTTGGACAAAACCCTTAACTAAACACGTAAGTGGCCAACTATGAAGCTCGCAACTTCAACTTGCAAGGCTACACTAACAGAGCTATGATGCGATTTCCGTTTGCTTATCTTCATTTCTTTTTAAATCTCAACCAAAACAAGCAAAATAAAAAAAAAATTTAAGTCAATTCCTACTTAAATCAACAAAGAAAAAATTTATTTTAGTTACTTTTTATTAAATAGTTACAATTAATATACATATGACAGAATCACAACATTAAGTGATAATTAATTTTTATTCATTATCATTAAAAGTATCGTATTGTCATCCAAAACAATCATATACATAAAACTTCAGTTCAACTGAATGCTTTAAAACGTGAGAAAAATCTTTTGAAGTTTTGACACAAGTCGCCAAAAATGATGCCAACGTGGCTATATTTGTAATTCTTTAAATAATTAGTTTTAATCAATTAATTTTATTAATTATAGTTAAATTATTGTATTGTCATCCAAAACAATCACGTATAAAAAATTTCAGCTCAATTGAGTGCTTTAAAATGTATTTTATTAACGATTGAAAATTCCGCCAAGATAAATAAATACATAGAGAGTGTGAGCTAATAGTAGGAGAATTGAATAAATGCAAAAGAAATCTAGCTTTAGAATTGTAATAACGTAATTTATTGCTTTTCAATTCCAATTTTTTTTTTTCAAAAAATTCAACTTTGTAAAAGTTGCATCAAATACTGTAGCATCAGTGGCGTAACAAACCCCTCACCCTAAACACCGCATCGCAGGGGGAGGGGGGAGATTCTAGGGGACCCAAAGCCTGATGCTACGGTTTTGCAATCTTTAGAAAGATCCTGCTTGAGGCCCAAAACCTGACTTTGCAGGAGGCGCCCTAATACTCACCGTTACGGCATTGTGTACCATTTATTTATAATATATCGTCGCAGAAAATATTTAATTCATATAATAATGTGCAAATGATACAAAATGTCGAGATCCTCTAGTTGATATTAAATATTGATGATTATACATATCTAACGTAAGATGCACTAAAACGCATGCGTATAACGCGCATTCAAATCACGTTTAATTAAGCGTCAGTAAACATAATTATGAATGAAAACCATTTTATTTATTTCTTACTCGGACAAAAAAAAATGGTCAAGCGTAAACTTGCAAGCAATCCACTCTAAATGATATTAAAAAATAGTTTTAGAATATAATAATCAGATTCACCTTCAAATTGCGAAATTAACATGTGTAACCCCCGTTATTTAGACTCTTCCATATCAACAGTAAAGAGACTTTCGCGCCCTCTAGCGAACAGAACAATCTTCAGTGATGACCAAATTTCGGAACTGTAAGGACGTAATGAGCATGCGCTCCGATCCCTTTCAATTCTATGTCACCTGTTAGTTCTCTAGTATGTATGTAAATGTGTTTGTTTTGTCTAATAAACGTGTTTTAATAACTAGTGGACTTAGTAAAGAACCCCTTCCCCGTCTTTCCCTTATCATTTGGCGCCCACCACGTCATACATGTGAATTACGTAACGAAATTTAATATGAGTGAATTATGAATGTACGAATTATATGTGTGTGCACGTGTTAATTACATAAAATTATATTAATTTATAAAAAAGTGCAACCAAATCGGAAAAGAAATATTAATAGTTCTAGTACAATTCTGTGAATTATAAGAATCAATTGCTTCATTATATTTTTATAAAATAGATTTTGTTTAACAAAATTCTAAAAGAAAAAAAAAAAAGATAAGAAAAGCCATATACAATCAGGAAATTTCTCGTATTTTAGAAATGCCCTCAACATACGAAGTAAAAAATGTTTTACGAAAGCCGCAATTCATTATAAGTATGTTTAACATGGAATTTGTAGATGAGAAAATAATTTATGTCTAGAGAGAGAAGACGATAGCTGTGCTGAAAAAATAGGACAGCGGGAAGCAGTGATCTCCATGATCAAGGTTGATAGGTAATTGATCAAATTACAATTTTTAACAGGCTATCATTTACTTTCAAGCGAAGGTTATCGGAAGATCAGAAAGAGATCAAATTAACCGAGTGGGTGTTTGAGCTAGCACCTTGGTTTCAATTCCTCTATATTTCCTGCTAACATAAGTTCCTGTGACAAGTTACTACGTGAAAAAAAAATCAGGATTTCAAGTTGAGATCTTTCAGACGATTGTCAGGAATTATCACCACCATCATCATCATGGTTGGAAAGACAGCCCTGGGTGGCCCAAAAGTTTTTTTAGAACGTTGCATCTCCCGGGTCCTTTCTTTTACTAGATTTCATTAGATAACTCACCACAGTTGTAAATGTAGTATGATTCGAAGAATTAAATTGCTATGTGCGCAATGTGTTCCATTAGAATGTTCTTGAATACTCTCCCATTTCTAATCCACTCCTTGATGTGATATTCTGATAGCTAGAAATGTGAGAATTCTTTATTGCTGTTGATGACGAATGACTTTTTAGTGGCTTTTCTTCTACATCTAGCTTTTAAATTTTGAATAGAACACTTGTCCTGCTTGTTAATTATTTTAATTAATTTGAAACAAATGTTCATCTAATTTATTTCGATTAAAAGTTTTTAGGTTGTTTTACAAAAAAAAACTTAATAATTTTTTGTTTGTTTGAATTAAGGTTGTATTAGAAGCAGCACAATGAAGTATGAACAAACACTTTTCATTTCGAATCTCAATCATATACGAAGCATGACACGCAAGTAGGCCCGACATCGTTTAAATATCCTCATCACGATATACTCGAAGACTTGGATACCTAATAACATTAAGATTGTATGTGCTGTTCCAGATACCGTTGCACAGTGGATACTTGTGAGCTGTAAACAATCCAACTTCCTGACTCTAAGTCCTTGATATGGCTGCACGATTCTGCAAGGTCAACCTGACAATATGTCTGTCATCTCGTGCGTTAACCCTCTAAGCGGTCTGCACGTAAAGTCTTGCCATTCTGGAGATGCTTCAAAAATGCACCGCACGTATTTTTTTGCCGTCAGGTGGGGTTCTCAAAAGCGGTTAAGCTGTATTTTTAAGAATGCGGCTCGGCCGCTTTTGTGAATCTTGCTTGAAGGCAGAAAAAGCATCTCTGGAATGACGGGATTTTACGCGCAGACCGCTTGGAGAGTTAATAACGGGAGGTCGCCGAGATCCAGTATGGCGTTCAATATTATACTCTCCTGAACTCATCAATTCCATATTCACATAACAATCTTTGAATGCTGACCCAATGTCAGTAGCAATATTGCGGAATGATAAACGGCACTCTCAATAAGTTTCGATCCTGCAGCTACAAAATTCCGAAACGTGCTGGCAGCAGATTCTTTTACGAAGCATAAGCTATCGTTTCACAAACGATCGCCATTCAAATGCAATTTTTGAATGCCAGTAACTTTTAACATAGATTTTGCGATGCCGTTACTCACACCTGAGTCATTCGAATGCGCTTAAATGCTTATTAACATATTTCAGCATCTTTTTTTACATAAGATTTTGACGTTTGTATCATCCCTCCTTGTGTTGGGTAAAATTTTAACGGTCAGCATAGTATCCTTAATCAACCTCGTTGCCAAACATTTATGGGAATTTATTCTACCTCTTTAAATATATTTTGTAATTTACCATAGTTTAAAAAAATTAAAACTTGTGACTGATTATTTATTAACGTAGCAAGAAACTATCTACAACGAATCTCGCAATTTTGAATGACGGTGAAGTGATGAGGAAGACACCCACACTAGCGACTTCAAACTTCTAAGCCATGCCAATGAGAGGATTTTGACATGCATCATCCCAGCTGCACGAAATACACATGAGAATTTTAAGCACAAATAAAGACAAGATATGCACAGTAGTTAAGGCTCATTCACACCAAGGCGTACAAATGTCGAGTGTTAAGCGTCTAGCCAATCAGAGACTTCTTCTCGGGCGAGAGGAAGACTCTGATTGGCTAGTCGCTTAACACTCGACGTTTGTACGCCTTGGTGTGAATGCGGCTTTAGTGTTATAAGTAGGCTTTAACTGTAAAAGCCCTAGATTGTATATACAATGAAGCCATATTATAATTTCAATTTTTATTAAAAATTTGACTTTTAAGCTTGTTACCTAAAAAAAAAATGTTTTTCATTCATTTTAAACGAGTCAAATTACTATACAAAGAATCAAAACAGTAAGTCAACGGGCAATGAAGCTGCTCTAAAAACCTGTATTATCATTTGGATAAACAAATTTCAAGTTTATTAAATTAGACTACAACATTAATTACATGTTTTAATTGTTACTTGTTTGTAATTACTATGTTTGCATAAATAATAAGTCCAAGGTAAAAAAGGAATCGTCGAATAACTACAAATGTTTAATGGAATGTTCAGTTTTCAGAAATTAATCATATTTTCATTTAAAAAAATAACAGAATTAATAAAGAAATATTTACAATATATTTTTCTGCATCATCCACACTTTGGGCCATAACCCCTAACATCAATCCTAAGCAACTAACAGAATTCGTGCAAAAACCATCAAGGTCGATCCTGTGATCAAAGAACCATCACGTATTAGATTTAACCAACTTTTCAAACGAATCTCCTTTTTTTCAATAATTTCGGAGCGGTGTGACCGTGAAATCAAAACTTTAGACTTGCTTTGTCTACGTTTAGGTCAACGTACCCTTTCAGTACAAGATAAATGGCTAAGTTTGACAGGTGGTTCCACTAGGTCAGATTGTTAAATGAACGAGCCGTCTGTCTTTTTCTTTTTTTGCCTTCCAAAAATTTTAACAGAAAGGAATGGGCTATAGGGCTGACGTTCCAACCTGCAGGGAAGCAAATTAAATAAAATATATGGTTATTTTATACTCAAGTGGCAAAATGATTAACTCAATATTGTGATCCAAGGCTGATACATTGTTATTTTATTCTATAACAATGTAATAAATTACTTTTTTTTTCTTCTTATGTAGCAAGCGATACGAGCGAGATTTATATTGCTCCCAATTATTGTTTGGGAAGCAAGTTTTACTAGAATAAGATTTTAAAGTATTCGCATATAGTTTCTAGTATACAATATTAAAAAAAAAACTGCTCATGTTTTTTTTAATGTAACTTTTAACAAATAATTTTTTTAAAAAATATATCAGCAGCAACTTTCGTATTTGCTGAGAATATTTGTTAACAATACATCGGATTGCAAAATAACTGACAAAAACCCAAAACTCATTCCACATAAAATTCCAAGCATGCTTGCGTGAAACCTAGGCGAAAACAAAAAAATGGCTATTAAAACTAATTCGAATCTTTAAAAAAGACATCTTAACACAAACAGCATTGTAAATAAAAACTTGATAAGATATTTATGAAGTGACAATCTAGATAATCCTGAAAATTATACAATGCAAAATAAAAAAAAAGACAAAGTTAAAAAACAATTTGGAATTTTCATTCTTAAGAAAATGGCACGAAACGCGTATCAAGAGAAACTAGTAATTTACATTTAAAAAACACACAGTACAACTATAACAAAACAAGAATTCATAATATAAAATAAAAAAAGTATAAAATACTTTATCATTTTTACAAGTACTTGTAAAATGGAAAAACAACAAATGGTTTTAAAGAAAACTTAATTAGAGAGAAGATTGTTTATAGAATAAACATAGCTGTAGTTTTGTGTTCAATTCTTTCAAAATCGTTTGCTTTTACGAATGTTTCATCTTGTTCGTAGTTCTTTTTAAAAGTTCATACTTAACATAAAATCACCGAAATATTTTGAAATTCTTCAATTGATAATGATCCACTTGACTTTGGAAGAGGCATGAAGCAAAAATTCTACCCCACTCCAAAGAAAAAAAATTATTCAGGTGTATCGGAAATTTCTCGCTGACTAAAAATCTATTCACGAATCGTCAGATGGAAAGTTTAAGGAGCCATCAATGCCTAATGACGAGAGATTCTTTATATATAGAAAGGTTTTAAAAATACATAGTTCAATTTCAGATAAGGATATGTTTACGTTCATAAATGAATAAATATCGAGCTTTTGTATCAAATATTAGATTCTAATTCTTTCTTTATATATGTTACATGTACGTACATAAAAGCTAATTTAACTTAGAAATAAATATTCCAAAATTAAAATTATATTAATCGTTTGAAATTTAACTTCTAGCAATATAAGGAACAAAGTATTAGAAATAGTACTATTATATCACCCTTTAAATTTTGTCTCGAAATAAAAAAAAATTGTTTTTAAAAAATATTTACAATAATCATAAAATTTAAAATGCAGAATATACCCTACAATGCTGTTTTGATATTAAAAACTGCCTATGCAAAATTATAACTACGCTCTAATTTTTTTTAATATTCTAAAAATTGAATAGTTTAAAATTGCTCAACATATTGCTTGGATGTAGTTTAATAGCTCTCCTTTTTATTTATTTGTTATTCAGGAAATAATACACTACTTTTTTTACAACGCTTTATTCCATATCAAAGAAAATTTATTTTCATATCCACTGAATTTTGAATTAAGCATATAAAACGATTATGCAGAATAGGAATTTGACGTAATTAGAATTTATAGCAAGTTATACGAAAATAAATTAATGCCGAATCTTATCTACGTCAGTTGACTCCAAAACAAAGAAGAATTTTTAACGCTTCAAGGAAGACCCAAAACATATAACACATAATTCAGCCTTTTCAGAATCTGTTAAAAGATGTAATTCATGAACCAAAACACAAGAACTCGGAAAACTATAAAAGAAATGATACATCCATAAATAAGATTTCAAGGGCATAAAAATACAGCAGAGGAAAAATATACTTCCTGGGGGAAAAAAAAAAAATAACGCAAATTCTTTTAAAAAATTGTAAGTAACATCAAAAGAAGTAAACACGTTTGTTATTATTTTCAAAAATCTAAAAGAGAAAGTTTATTTTAAACAAAATATGCAAATCCTCGATTTTGAGCAAAAATGTTTAAAGAACAGAATACGTTAATTGTTTAAGCTATGTAAAATATTTTTTAGCATAATAATTTATTTAAATGTTGTAAAATAGAAATTGTTGTTTATAATGGGACTTAGTTTTTTAACTGCAGTTTTTATGCCATTTTACTTATTTGTTTTAAATTCAATGAATAATGTTAAAAAAACAATAAATGTCATCACATAGAAATATCGAAAAAGTATTTTAAGTTTATAATTTGATAAATTAAATTGCCAAAAAAGGTATGGAAGAAAGAAATGTTTAAAAGATATTTTTTGCTAACAATGGAGTTTAAATAATGTTGCTCATCTATACATATATATAAAAATGAAGTGTCTGTTTGTAATTTGAAATTAACAGCTTTTTATTACACGCATTTAAATATACGGCACCTATATGAAAAAATAAATTTTTAAAATTTTTGTCTGTCTGTTTGTTCTGACTAATCTCTGAAACGGCTGGACCAATTCTGACGGAACTTTCACTGGCAGATAGCTAATGTTATAAGGAGTAACTTTGGCTACTTTTATTTTAGAAAAAAATTAGGGTTCCACAAAAATAAAATTAAAACCAATGAAATAGTGAACAATATCCGATTCAAATAGGGATTATTTATTTCAGTAGTTATTATTTTTATTCAATAGGGATTATTTTATTTCGCGAGCCTGTCAACGATTTCTAGCAGTTATATCAAAACTTTTTGTTTGATTAAGTTTCTGCCACTCGCGACATTTCCCGTCTTTGTCCTTTGATCCTAATGATTTTACAGTCCTCACCCCATCGACAGTGTCAAATGTCATGCTTCCCTTTCACCTCTTGCTTGCGGCTTCGTTTGTGTTCGCGTTTCACCCTACTGCTACTTAGACCTATTTTGATCCTAATGATTTTACAGTCCTAACCCCATCGACATCATCAAAGGTCATCCCGTCCCTCTCACTCTTCTCAACAAAAAACAAAGAAAACAATAAAACAAAAAAGAAACATCGATTCACAAAGTAGAAGAATGACATTATACTTATAGCATAAGTATTTCTTTACATGGAATACATAATTATTAAGTTTTCGTAAACTCTGCGAATTCAATAAACACTTTTTTGTTAAATTCCACGTGGACGAAGTTGCGGGTAACAGCTATTTAACATAAAATAAATGCATCGGGAGAAAGTAATATTAACGTATTACACATCCATATACAAATTATTTACACTATTTTAAGCGTTTATTACATAAAATTAGTAACAATGTGTTACTTTTGCTGAGCAGAAGGTAGGTGTTTTCAAAAATCGACCCACAAGAGGGTTACGCAGTGTTATAAATAAATAAAAATTTATCAGCTATATATCTACAGACTTAAAATTTAGCAAACACGGTTTTTTGTTCAGCTGAGGTACGCAAAAAGCTTTTTTTTTTTGTTTGTTTAATTTACAATTCACGTAAAATTAACTCATTAAAAACTTCTTTATCGTTCAATCTGTATTGTTTAATTTTTCAATTCACCCGTGCGAAGAACGGGTATACCAGCTAGTTCTAAATAAAATTTCATTTTTTTTTTTTTAAATCTATAGATTTAAAAGTGATAAGATGTTTGAATTTCTTCACTTTAAAATATTACATTTTTTCACTCTTTTAGATTCTGTAACTTTCAAATACGTTTTGCAGACGACGCCATAGCTATAATTTGCATCCTGTTAATTTTCACATTCTATAGTTTCATTTTTTTTTTTAATTTTATGTTTTCAAAATTTTAGCTATATTTTTGAATTAATGTTTTTGCTCTTTTGAAGTTGTACTCTTTTTTGCTAACATTTCCAATTATATAATGTACTTTCAAAGTCATCCTTTCAATTTTTTCCAATTTCAGATTGAATACATGTGCAGATTTTACACCAAAGTGTTTTTCAACGTTTGTTTATATTCTTCACTATTTTCGGCTGAAGGGGAAGGCTAGGATTCTAAAAAGAGAACTGAACCCTACTTCACTGCCCTAAGTCAGTGACAGCTTTAGAAAACTTAAGTTTTCTATTTTTGGTCTACTTTTGTAGGTTTCATATCATTAGTTCTCTATTTCAGAATTTAAGCTCCTTGTGATTTGTTAGATATATATAATCTATTCATCATTCCCTTTGATTTATTATTACGTTGTATACATTAAAATTTTCTATTTAGAAAAAAAATTAAGACAAAAAGACATTTAAAAATAGTGCATAATAGATTCCCATTAACATATTTTGCACGAAATTTAAAGTCTAATAATTTCATAACACTGACCATAGTTTTAAATGTATTGTGAGCGTGTGTGCTGTGCGACTAAAATTGTAATTTTCGATTTCTGAACGTTAAGTCTCGAAACATAGAAAAACTTGTTCCAAGCAAATACAGAATCTAATTCTAGCTTGGTTTAATCACACACACAAAACAAAAAAGAACAGATTTAAAAACAAGTTAGAAACTAAAACTAAATTATTTTACTTAAAACAAATCTCTTAAAAGAGAATATTTCTTCACAAGGAACGCAAAAATTTATGCATGCATTACTTCCGTTCGTCAGTTGATGAAAATAAAAAGACAATTTTTAAAAAAGTTGTGAAGGGGAAAAAAATTGAAAAGCTCTCATACACCAAATGTACAATATAAAAATAAGTTACCTTTATGGAAGATTACGAATTCTTTCAAACGCAAAAAAGGCAATGTTTATGGAATAAAACTAAAGATGAAAAAAAAAAAAAAAAATTCTTTCACAATTACACAACAAAAACTTTTTAACAGAAAAAAAAAATAGTAACTGTAATCACAAATCCAAGAATGAGGGGAGGGGGGAAATTCCACACAAAAAGATTTTTAATAAAGAATGTAATGAAAAAAATATTCGAAACTCAAAGATTCCGTTAACATAAAATAAACAAACAAAAAATGCAAACAAAAAAAAATCCCGGAAAGCAATTAAAGTATTCACCCAGAAAATAATTAAAGAAGCATTTTTCGAAAGCCACGTAAAAGATTTTTACGGGAAGTACGCGATGCAAAATGTGTGAAAAGAGCACAAATTATTATTGCTTCACCTGGTTCTTTTTAAAGCGAAGCCAGTGAATTACTCAGGCAATATGCTTCAATTTATTTAGTCCTTTTTTTTAAAAAAAAAAAATGGACAAAAGCGTAGCGAAATATTTTGAGGTAAATAAGAAACAAGATATACACATAAGCACAGTAATTTTTCACCTTCAGAATTTAATAACTATGCACCAAATTTCCTTTAAAAATTAATCAACAAGCCTCTTAGAATTTGAGCCGTTTAATTTGTGGGTTTAAAAATCTTTCAAAAATATGGGGATATTACCTTTTTCTTGCTGTTGTTCGCATAAATTTAAAATGTGAAAATTATTCAAGTTTTCTTAATGGATTTTACGACACTTGTTCAGATAATCAATTAAAATATCATGAAATGTGAGCATTCAACAAACTAGAAACTTTGAGAGTTACAAAGCGAATGTATACCTCAAAATTATTCAATATTGTAAAACAGTACATTGACTCAGCGACCGGTTTCTATGAGCTCATACCAGTGGCGTACACAAAGGGGCACGGGTCTGGACCCACCCCAACAGCCCTTCATTTTTTTTCGATTGATAATCCTATGTATATAGTAGATAAAATTTAATTAAGTATTTATTACCAATTTATTTTATTAATTAATGTTAATTATAAATTAAAAAATTTACTTTTGTGTTTTGTTCCCAAAATCAACACAATATGTTTGGCGGCGTATTGAAGTATGAAGCAAGAATGGTAGACTTTTGCGACCTTGGACAGCGCCCCCCCCTTGAAATATATTTGGGCGCGCCATTAGCTCGTACATTCATTTCACTTCAAAATTATGCTCCACTTACGATGTGGTGGAGATTAGAAGTTGCAATATAACTTTCCTTATGTTCTTTTTAATTCCACATGACTATAAAATCAAAATTGATTAATCAAACATAATATTTACTCAACATTTTAATTCGCAATTCGATAATACATTTCTCGGGTCTACTGAAATCTTGCAAATCAAAAATCAAAAAATTAAGTTGACACAAAATATTTTAACAAAATTGCACATTCAAATTGA
>BMAV01026534.1:131748-158650 GCA_019973955.1 Trichonephila inaurata madagascariensis | reverse complement strand
CCCCCCCCCCCCCTTACCAAACTACTACACCAAGCCAAAGGGAAGACTTGGAGCCTCGACAGATTTAACGTACATCAACCCCTCCACACGGCGGGTCTTCAATACCACCAAGATTCAAACCCACGACTCGAAAAAGTTGGCCACGAGTTCGCGATTGATTGATTTATTGAATATTAACGTCGCACTGTTCAGCTACACGAGGGCTTTTGGCGACGGACCACGTAATTTTGAACCATGGTCAAGTGACGTGGACGACACCTGAGCTGGCACCCCCCTCTCCTAACTACCACACCACACCAACGGGAGGACATTTCAGCTCTCGACAGATTTAACGTGCATCGCTGCCCTACACGGCGGGTCTTTAGTGGTCCTGGGCTCGAACTCGTGACACGGCAAGCCACGGTCCGATACCTATACCACTCGGCTACCGCGGCCACCCACGAGTTCGCGAGCATGACCACTCAGAGATGAAAACTCAACTGTGGTTCGTAAGTTAGGAAATATCTTGCAATGGCAATGATAAAAAATATGTTTTTCATTTTCTTTTGGCACCAATATCTAATAATCTGTATGACTGCGGTATCTGAGTGGTCATGGTCGCGTTGTTTCTGTCGAGTCGCGAATACAGCTCTTTATAACACTAAGGAAACGCCATGTACATTTAACGAACGAGCATCTGAATCTCAGGCCCTCTTCTTCACGTTTCTGTTGCGTGGAAGACAGCAGAATAAGATGCCAGCTCAAGAATCACCTCCTCACTTAACAGCAGTCCAGATTACGAAATATCTTGCAAATAGTGCCCGAACTCATGTTGCTTAAGAATGTGATGTTGATTAACAAATTACAATCCATATATTTTTTAATCGAATGATTTCCTCCACCCTCTTCTTAGATTACCGCGACCCCAGTAATTTAGTGAAATTTAATTTAATTTTTATTTTTAATTTATTTTAATTAATTTAATTTTTAAACTGGTTTAGCCACAGACTAAACCAGTTTAGTCTGTGGCGTAACGTAGATTTCCCACAAATGTCCCCTCCCTCCCGCAAAGTCAGGATTTAAACCCTCAACCGGGTCTAATGTACTTGGCGTCAATCAGGTTTAGGCCCTCCCTAGAATCCTGGTCACCCCCGCGATGCGTTACGCCACTGCTAATGATTATAGGCGCGAATCATGGCCGATGAGTGAGTAAGTGAGTGAATATTAACGTCGTAATGTTCAGCTACACGAGGGCTTTTGGCAACGGACCTCGTAATTTTGAAACATGGTCAAGTGACGACACCTGAGCTGGCAGCCCCTCTCCTAACTACTTCACCACACCAACGGGAAAACGTTTGAGCTCTCGACAGATTTAACGTGAACCGCTCCCCTACACGGCGGATCTTTAGTGATACTGGGCTCGAACTCGTGACAAGGCCAGCCACGATCCGATACCTTGACCACTCGGCTACCACAGCTCAACATTAATTGGAGATATAATAGCCTTTGTGTTGCTCTATATCGCACAGAAAAATCACTAACTATTGAAGTAACTGAGGGTCGGCTCAGTGGCTTAGAGGTAGTTAAAAGGGGAGTCCCAGCTCATGCCGTCCTCGTCACTTGACCGAGGTTCTAAATTCCGATGTCTGCCGGCAATAGCCCTCGCGTTACTTTATAGTATGGCGTTAGAAAATTTTCAATCTCACTTACTCCCAAACCTACATGCATCATGTTCGTGACATACTAGCCACGATCCGATACCTTAACCACTACGCTACCGCGGCCACATGATCAGTGAGTGGCGTAACGGAGAAGATTGGTTCTCCCCTGCCCCACCGCAAAGTCAGGATTTAGGCCATGGCGGTTCTAACGTACTTGGCGTCAAAGGCGGGTCTAACGTAAAAGGTTGAGAGGTGTACGTTACGCCTCTGCTAGTGATTACGGGTGCGAATCAAGGCCGGAGAGTCGAGGGTTCTGTGTTTTCCCGTGAATGTGATGTGGTAGTTAGGAGATGGAGTACCAGCTCAGATGTCGTTTACATCATTTGAACGAGGTTCAAAATTACGAGGTCCGTCACCAACAGCCCTAGTTTTGCTTTGTAGTGCGACGTTAATAAAACTCTCTCACTCCCTTTAGATTACGAAAAAATAAGAAATAAATGCACAAATTTACAATATTATGTAACACGTATAATGTCTCGAATATTTTATCACACTTTCTAGTGTGTGCTATTTTTCCGCTCCTTCCCCTACCCTCACAAAACGTAATTTTTTCCAAGAATGTTGCAGGAAAAAAAAACAAGTTGAAAGACTTTAAGTAGACTGTCACTGAATTTATTTATAACATCACACTTCGGCAATCCATCATTAAAATATATAACACTATCTAACCACATGTTTGATGTCAGCCACAAGACGTGTAACTCATCAATCATATTTACTCATACGATTAATTAACATATAAGCAAAGGGTGGTTTGAGACTGAAAAAAAAATTTCCCTGTAAACTTGTCGATACAACAAAATTTCAAAATATTTATTTCTACCCCTTTAGAAGTTCGTGGTGGCAGGAAATAAATTGCTGGATGTCAACTCAATCTGAAAGTTTCTCACAGAGTTTACCTGCTGGGACGTAACCGTATCAAAGGAAAATCACTCTTATTAAGTGCTTCCACGGTGGCAACAGCTGACGCGTATTCTTGAATGAAATTGAATAAATTGTAGGGAGAGAATTAGCCTAAGATTTATAGATTCCGGGGAATCTTTGGTTTTACCGAAAAGTGCATTAGCATAGGTGTTATTTAAGATTAAATTGAAGTTGATTCGAGTAAGGCAATTTTTCTTTTTTCAAAATATTCCAATATGTATAAAATTAGGGACGGTTTATTTGAGTGGGGGTATTAATAAATACGTATTTATATTTTTTTCTAAACATTTCGAAAAGTGATAAAAACAATTTATTTTTTATGGAACTAACAATTTTGACAAAATATTTTACATGTATTAGAACCCTATTGCTTCAACAAAATTTACGATTAACTAAAATACACAATATAAAATGGTACTTAAAAAGAGATATTTGTTTTTCAGATAGAATATAATTATAGTAATGTATAGTTACAGCAACATAAACGCAATAATTCTTTTTCAATATTAAAATTTTGAAATTTTCCTAAAACATTTTTAGGAAAAAAAAATTGATGCTTCTAAATAAACTATTTTGTTTCAGAAAATATTTTCCTAACATGATTTTCTTTTTAAACAAATATTACCTTTTTTTTTTTCATGCATGATAAAAAACAATAATTATGCATAATTTGAAACATTCACTTTTAAAAAAAAATAATCAAGAAATATTTTTATATTACAAATGCTAATTAATTTTTACTGTTATGTTTGCTTAAAGATATGAATTTAAATAAAAAATTTTACAAGTGCCGAAATCATGAAATTTATACAAATATTTTTTTGGCTTATAACTTTGAAAATAAGTATTCAGAAATAACATTATAATCAAACAAAATCAAAACGTTACATAAGTATAAAAAATAAAATTACTATTTCAAAAATTTAATTTATAATTTTTTTTAAACTTGAACTTTAGTCTGGAATGGATGTTTTGATGGATTTTCATACCTAACTTTCTTTGAATAATTCTTTTAACCTTAGTAGTTATTTTTAAAAACATTCATCATAGATTCTCTTTTATATTTTAATTCATTCTTGATTTTTAATATTTTGAAAAAAGTTCAAAACTTCGCAGATTTATATGCATTGAAAATAATTCAAAACATCTAATTCGGAAAAAACTCCAATAATATCAAAATTTTATGTTTTAGAAAATTATACTTAAAATAAATAAATAAACCTGCATCAACTTTAAAATTACTAATTTCAAAAATTACTTCCATTAAAATAATCAATTCAGATATGCCTGAATTTTGCTTTGTTAGGGAACACTTTTAAAGCCATAAAAAAGCTTTTATCTCGATTAAAACAGTTTTCATTCAAAAAAAAAATTGTTTCCCTTCTACAAAAGAAAGTTAAGCACGATTAATTTCGAATTTTTTTAATTAAAAAACTCTACCAAAATTCTTATGGTCGCAGGTAGTTTCCAAATTAAATAAACCAAATAATATTTCGCTATTTACCTTATACAATGTTACTCCTTCTTTAGAACAGTCTACCCTTATGCAACAAAATAGTTATAAAATTTAATTTACACGGTTCAACAAACAAAATTTGCATTCATATCAATATATACATCAATTTTTATTCCTACAGAATACCATTAATTTCCAATTGTGTCC
Source organism: Trichonephila inaurata madagascariensis (assembly GCA_019973955.1). Lineage (NCBI taxonomy): Eukaryota > Metazoa > Arthropoda > Arachnida > Araneae > Nephilidae > Trichonephila > Trichonephila inaurata. The sequence continues at coordinate 154,363 of BMAV01026534.1, read as the reverse complement.
ACAGACAACTCCAGTCGAAAAATTAATGTTTTAAAAATTTTTAAGTACTTTTAAAAGCACTGTTTAATACTTCACAATTGCCTTAAATGTTCAGCAATAATTAATTAGACCTTCATTCATGAAAATTCCAATTATTTTATAATGAATTACTGGAAAATACATAAAAGAAAGCAGCCAGTATTATCAACCAATTCAAAACAATTTCTCAAAATTCACCGAAAGTATATGTACAAATGCAGAGCAAAAGCTGTGAGATTATACATCTAAAATAGATTATGTTTACACACAGAAACAGCGATATTAGTAGGAAACAATAGGATGGTAGAAAAATCAATACCACACAACCAAAATAAATATTTATTAAAAGCATTTCCTAAACCTAATTAATATCAGAAGCACATTCTATTGGAAATCATTCTAGCGTAACCAACAGTACAATTGTGCCCAAAATACAGAGCCAGGAACGAAGTTTCTTCCTCTGTGGGATCTAGAATTAAATTAGAAGATCGATCGAGAATGTTAGAAATGATTTGCAAACTACAGACACCGTATTTATTACCTGAGGTACAGAAATTGGAGTACCTGAAACGAAAAGCAACAGAGCGCAAGATAAAAAACAACCCGAGTTCTGGGATTAAAATTGTTGCTTAAGAACACACAATTATTTTTATTCTTATATATTCCATTAAATATTTATCCCTGACCACAGTATTTAAATAAATGTAAACGCATTTCTCAAATGACAACAATGTATTTTGTGGAATTTCTATTAGTAATTATTTTAATAATTACATTGTTCTAATCAATAAATTTATATACACGTATTTCTTTCTTTAAAAAAGAAAAACACTTATACGCCATTTAATTTCATCATTTCTTTTTTTTTTTTAAAAAAACAAGGCTGGACTGTGAAATTGTTTATAAGAAAAGTATTAAACCTTTTTTCCTAAAACTCTTTATTAAAAGAATTTTCTTTTTTATTAACATTAAAAAAAATACTATATTTTCTAACTAGCTGCACATACCCGGGGTTGAGCAGCCTTTTTTGAGTGTATAACTTTTTCCCCATGAAAATTTCCCCTTACCCCCTCAATGTCAGCACTTTCTGGTGTGTGTGCGCGCGATATGTGAGTGATTTCTATATTTGTGCCATTAAAATTCCCTTTTTTGAAATTTGTGTTCCACTTCTTTTCCTCGTCATCAGACAATTTTTTTCCCACCGTTTAGCCCGGCGTTGCACAGGATTTTTCGAGTGCTAAACATTCTCTTCCCCCTCCCCTCGGGAATAAGATCTTCCATCAAATAACGACTTTCGATTAATGGTTACAAAAAACAATACTGCTTTAATAAAAAATATTAATCTAAAACAATAAAGAAAACATTTCTGGAAAATGATAGGTCTCTGGGTAGGGTAATATCAGGTATGATAGGTAAATCAAAAAATCTGTTGTGGTTTGTGTTGATATACTTGTAAAATTTTCTTGCCCGAAAGCACCAATAAGCTACAATGCATAACTTTCATGTCTTAAGATAACATTTATACTCATTACCACTTTGAGTTGGCCTCGCAAATTTAATTGTATCGCTAACAAACAGAGTACTTATTGACAGTATCGCGTAACCATGGTAATAAGACAATTCAATTAATTAGTGAACATCAATAACGCGAACTACTGATATTAAATAAAGAGTGATTAATAACATTTGATAAAGGAGTTGCTTTAATAATGGAGAGGACTGAAATGCGACTAAGAGAGAAAGCAATAATTGTAAAGCAGCTTTAAATCGACGACAAGAAGACTTATTCAGAGATCATTCAATGGATTTTACAAGTATTCAATTAACTCTATTTACATCTTTCATAAACAGCGCGCGACCCGAGAGAGACATATCAAACAAAATACTTCGTTCATAGACAGGTAAATTTAAACTAAACGATTTGTAGAAAAACAAAACTCAAAATTTCGGAATGACTAAATTAAATGTTATTAAAATGAAACATATTATACCTCTTTGAATCTATGACTGATCTACGGTCGTAAGTAAAAAAAATTATAATTCGTTCTACTAAAGCTCGTTCGATTAAACATTGAAAAGAAATTTATCGAATTGTTGAAATTCCGCAATATAGAATTTCCCATACTTCCACAGTACTCGTAGCGCACAGACAAAAATTTTATTACAAAAACTTAAATTTTTTATACGTTGTTCTAAATTAATAAAAACCATATTCTTACAAATTTATGTAATTTACACAATAAATAATATCCAGATCGTGTTTCATGCTGCGATTCATTTTTTAAATCAATTTCTTTTGCAAAATATACGTCGTGTTGATTAGAAACAAGAATATATTATGTATGATTCATATGAATTTCAATTCATATTATTACTTTGAGCCTCCCAACCTGTATAGTGGTTAGTGACGCTGACTGCTGTAGGGTCTAGGTTCGAATCCTGGAAAAGGCATGGATGGTTGAAATGTATTGTACTTTCGCGGCATGGAAGTACTCTAAATAGCCGTCGAGCCACCAGTCGTCTCATGAGGTTGGTGGAAGGGGCAGAGAGGTGGGAGTCCCCTGACCACTTCCAGGGTGTTCTCCTCAAAATTGGGGTGGAACCGAGCAAAATCGTACTGTCACCTGAATGGTGCTCAAAGCTAAAGTTAACAGCAGGAGCAAAATTCTAACCCTAAGCCGCGGTGAGTTTCTTGGGCCTTGATCTAATGTTACTGTCGATCAGGTGGTATAAGCAGCAGCAACATTTTTTTGTCTGAATGATGCGGAGAAGATTGTATCTTCTAATCACAATCGAATTTCTATAGCTTTAAAAGAACTAAATTCATGACGGTTGCGTGAAAAATGATATAAGTTTCCTCTTGAATTCTAAGTTGACATTAGATACAATTTTAAACTTAATAATTGCGTAAGGATGTCCAAGTACTAAAATTCTTCAAAAGGTTTTCCACAAAATAACTAAAAATTAAATATTTTTTTACTTCTCTATTATGGTTGATAAATATAAATAATAAAATAAAGTTTTTGTGAAAAGCAAAAGTTGGCAACAGTGGGACTTATGAACTGATTGGCTGGCACGTGATTGCACACACATTTACCTTATGATCACATGAATTTATCCTATGGTGAAACACGGATTTTATTATTCGTCTCAGATATTATACAGTTTCTGTAATAGAAATAAAAAGTAATCAAAGATGCAATACCCATATCGAATAGCAAAGAGAGAGAGACATAATAAAATTCACGGGCAAAATGAAATAAATAAGGAGAGAAGTATTTTCCAACATACACTTAAAACATATATGGTTTTACAACAGTTGTACCAGTAAGCTGAAAAGCTAATAGCAAAAAAAATTAATATCTTTTTCTGAGTATTCCGGAAATGAAATGGCCAATTCAATATCTGCATAAAAGCAAAAATAAATCTAAAGAATTATCAGGGATCCTGTCTGAACTCCAATGAAAGGTCAAGCTATACATCAAATAAAAGTTGAAATTGATTTATTACAGCTCCAGATGTATTCTGACCATTATAAAAATATAATCGAGTCTAAAATTACACATAACGGACATTATTCTCTTCAAAGTAACTATTGCAGAGTGGTTCGCAAGAGTAACAAATCATCTCATTTCTTTATCATAGGGATGGTAAATATACATCCAAGGTTGTGAACCACTTGCTATCTCATTATTGCATCATTTGTTATATCAGTTACCATCAGACCAATGGTAAAGTGAGAAACATTATCTATTAACAAGTCTGTGGGAAAAACTGGACTGAGTATATAAAATAAATACCCAAACCGTCTAGAAGAGGGCAGAACAGTTTTTTTTTTCTCTCCCCTTTCACTCTCAATGACAGTTATACTACAACGCGTTGCTTTATCGTCTGGTCCACATCAAAATGACAGTCCGACGAAAAATTACATCATTATATAACATTTCGTCTGTTTTGTTTTCCCCTTCATGATCTCACCGTCCAAATGAGTGTTACTCATCCGAAAAATACTCTCAGAGAAGCCTCGACCTTCCTCGAAGGCGCTTTACACTTTTAAAAAACGGATGGAAACGGATTGAAAAAAGAAACAAAAAAAAAAGTCCCGAGCGAAGATCTCACAGCGATGTCGGAAGCCTCATCACACACACCCACACGTCTTGTGTCCTTCCGCTTGAGAAAAGCGAGCGGGAGGTCTGAGTCGGCGATTAAACGAAGAGGAATTGAAGGCTACTGAACTTAATGGACCAGCGCGTGGGCTGGTCTCGGGGTGCATAGAATAGAAGAATCGGCTGGTGCCTTTTAATTACTTGAAGCCGATCGCTCATTTCGACAGATCTTTATTATTCCCAGCATGGCATCACTTTTAAATGGGTTGAAGCTGTTATCCTTCTTCTTAATCATGCCCATGAAGCAGAAATTAGTTAATTCAAATTTTGTACGGCCGTAACTTTGATGGTTGAGGTAATTATGAATCACGTTTTGTTCCTTGGTTAATTAGCTTCCCTCACGAACATTTCTTAATAAATTTTAATGACTAATGATGTTTCGCTTGAAAACCAGTATTTTGTGTGTCTGAATGGTTATTTTGCTTACTAATTTTTCATTCATACAAGTGAAGCATTGAGTCAAAGATGGACTCCCCAAAACTAATAAATTTGTGTACTTAAGATTCCACAATAAAGTTTTAAAAGTTACTTCTCTGTATTCTGTCAATTTTAGAAGTCGCACATCGTTTTTAGAATTATATATCCCCTAATATTAAATAATTTATTGTATGCATATATATAAAATATTTTTATATATTACTATGATCTTAATTCCTTAATAAAGCATGCAGAAGATATGCCGCCAAAATTCTTAAAGTCCAAGACCAATTGACAAAAAATTTTTTTGTCTTTTCGAATACATTGATCTTTTATCCTACATTCAATTGTATTTTTTCTTCACAGTTAACAATAGAAATTTTAGAACTTTTCACACACACATTTTATTAATACACAAGTCATTCTTCATACTTCAATCATTTATGATTGAAAAAGATATATATATATATTGCTTTATGAAAATATCCCTTTTAAAGATATAATTTATCAATACCACTCTAGTAATTATATAACAGGCTTTGAGCTCCAAATATCATCGTTTTGGGAGACAAAAATTGGTACTCAACGAGTGTAGATGGGGTTGTGTGTGTGTGAACACCCCGAAGTGTCTCTAAACATTTACACCAGTGTTTTGCAGCTCAGTTCAATTTAATTCGCATCGTGCAGTACTCAGAATGGTAAAAAAAAATTATCAGTTTAAATGGTATCAATGATTAGAACAAAAAAATAATATAAATAAATAGTTTTAATAATGAGTTAGAATCAAATACCAAATTCAATGACGATATTCACAGTTGACGGTATATCTTTCAAAAATTTCGATTTTTTTTCCTTATTAGATTAGAATAACTAGCACAAGAGCTCGTCAATATATTTTTTCAATGAACCCTCCAAACATGGAGTTTTTAGTCATCTCTCTTTGTATAAAATCTTCATTTGTATTTGCTTTTTATAATAAATTACCTTGTTTTAAGGGATTATAAATTTTATTTTAAGTTATATTAGTGATAAATAACCCGCGAAACTGCGCTGAAAAAGTCCAATAAGATGTGTTGCCCGCGACAGGGGGATTAAATTCTATCGCAATGATTCAATCAGTGGCGTACATAAGGATGAGATTCAAACTTTACTCCCCATACCCGGCCAACATACAGTGACGTTACATACACCCCCGCACTGCGGGGGAGAGCACAGGATTCTAGGGGGCCCAAGGCCTGACTAATACTAAGTAGTATTAAGCCCTTGGTAAGAACCTCCTTGGGTCTCAAAACCGGACTTTGCAGGGGAGCGCAAATACTGTTACGCCACTGCCAACATATCTTTAATTAAGAGCACACACAATTCTTTTCTCTACATTTTCATCCACGCATTTTTTAAAAGTATAAAAAATAAATTAAGTTTGCGTACGCCACTTCCCCATCCCTCAATTTAAAAAAAACCCCACTGTTCAATAATAGTTACTTGCCGCACATGTGCAACGCGACCCCGATCCGCACGTGGGTTGCCGCGCCTCCACGTGTTTCTACTCGTTCCATTTATCGAGAAGAGCAAGATGGCGGCTCTCGTGAGCGTCACGCGATAAAAACGTTACGTAACGCACTCTCCCGCCTCCTCCCTCCCCTGGCTGCGCTCCAAGACGTGAGTGATAGTGATGCGAGAGAGACCAGTTTCTGGTAATCTGCTTGGCGCACCGAAATAGCCGGCTCTTAACAGGGGGCTAAATAGGTGGAAAAGATTTCTGCGTTAAGTGTCGAAAAGATATGGGCCAGTGTTGCTTGAGATACTTAGCAGAAGTGTATTGATCCCTGATGGTGTATGCAAGATGCTCGATACTGCTGAGGCATGTTGGAGTGGTAAATGATGGGGTTTTGGTTCGATGAATGGAAAGATGGATGCTGTTTAAATAGTAGTTGTTAAAAGCAGTGTGCGATCGATGGTAAATAAAAGAAAACAGAATATTAAAATGTTAAAAGAATATTCAGTGAGTAAAGCGTGAATATTAATAGGTTGGAATGTGAGTCAATAAAAAATATTTCTTATACATACAAACAAACTATATCAGTTGGAGATGTTTAATTTATTTAAGGTAGATTCTATATCGAGTTTATAGGGGTGGAGAAACTCAACGTTTTACACAACTTCCAACAAAAACTATTAACAGAAAATTTTTTTTAAATGCATAGTTGAATATTTTGAAATTAATGGGTGAATATATTTTTACAAATAAAAATTGTAATTTTTTGCATACGTTTTTAATGAAAGTACAAGATTTACTTAAATATAAATAATAGATTTTATACTGATGGTTGGTGTTTTTTTTTCATTAAAATATTGGCAAATAAAAGAAAAAATAAAATATATTTTTGTTCTGACAAATCTTATTAACTAAAGAAATTCAATTATTTGTTTCGGTCCATTTAATTTCTGAAATTATTTTCTTCACATTTGTTGATGAAAACATTTTACAGTGTTTTTCAAAACCCTTCACCAGTGTGTAGTAACAACCTCCGGACTAAAGTGATCATTTTGGTCTAGCGGCAAGTTACGTGCTTACGAATCCGAAAGTCGCAGGTTCTGTCCTCCGGATATGCGCGCCACTTCACCAGTTTTAAACCATTACAAGTTTACAATTTGTTTTGCAATCGGGTACTTTATCTTCTCACGGATAACAACTATTAAAAGTAGAATAAATAATGAATGAATGTACATAGATTGAAATAAAATTTTCATCTATAAATGATAATCCGTACATGGCAAAAAATACGGATGCCATTAAGTGTTTTCATATCTTTCTCCTGGATTTGCAACTTACGATTATCCCCACTTACGACTGTAATAAAGCTAGGATAGTAATATCCGAACTCTCCAGGGTGAATGAATGTTTATTAACGTCGCATTTCGAAGTTACAATTGGGGTACTGGCGACAGACCTCGGAATTTTGAACCATGGTCAAATAATAAGAACGACACCTGATCTGGCACACCCTTCTCCAAACCACCGCATCACACCAGTGAGAGAAATGTGAGCCATGACACATTTAGCATGCATCAGCCTCTCAAAACAGCGGGTCTTCAATGGCTCTAGGGCTCCAAGACACACCACCACGAGCTCGTGACCATAACCATTAGGCTACCGTAGCTACAAGATTATTCCCGGGAATAATTTTGCTGCATAACATAAGTACATATTGCATATTTTTTTACCTTGTTTGACTGATTAATATCCCACTTAGAAACAACACAAGTACTAGTGGCGATAGACCTCGTGACCTTTAACCACCAGTGTTGCACACAGAAATTTTTCAAGGGAGGATGGGGGTCAAGGGTTGAAAGTCCACCATTCTCGTATCATACCCCTCTTTTGATTTTGTCGATTTTCGGGAACAAAAAACAATAAAATATTAATTATTAATAACAAAATACTTAATTAAATTTTACGTACTATGCACATAGGATTATAATCAATCGAAAAGAATCAAAGGCTTTAGAGGGGGTCCAGACTTGGGAACGTCCCCCCCCCTGTGTGTGAACCACTGCCACCACTAAGATTGCACACTCTAGCTGAACTACTTCTTCAAACTTGCATATCATGTCAACGTGAAGATTTTTAACCTAGTCACAGATTTAGCATGCATTAGTCTCTGTACACGATTGGTATAAGGACTCTAAGCCACAACATGATAATAACGACGGCCAGTATTTTTTATATTATATATCAGGGATGGCAAACCATTGGCACGCGCGCCATTGATGGCACGCGGCACAATATTTTGGGCACGCCACCGATCACAACGGTTTGCATTTTAGTTCAGAAACTATATTATTACAAAGAACCCCAAACATGGAAAAAAATTTTCAAAGATTAAAATGTAAAAAAAACCACAGCCAACGATGTAGTAATTGAAGAATATTCCATAATTGATTCTTCAATCAGGGAATTTTGAATGAGATTTTCTCAGTTCAAAAAATTGTCAGAAACGCGCTCAAGTTTATTATGTACCTTGATGTGACATTATTTGATAAACTGAACTTGCCCCAATTCGATTGGTTAGAAATTGAAGAATTTAAAATGCAATTATTGATTTTTAATCTAGTTCAATAAGGATTAAAAAATGTATTGACACAAGGAAAAGTTGGAATTGATTAAAACAGAAAGATTAACAAGCAATGTAAATAATACACTAGTAACGAAATTTTGGAAACATGGAATTCTCGATTCCGGACACATTTAACTGTTTAAAGAAGCAGGTTAATGCTTTTTAACTATATTTTCATCGACCAATGCCAACGAATCGTTATTTTCAGAGATGAACATTAAAGACTTGTTTAGAAGATGTTTGGCAGATGACTCCTGTTCAGCATGCATTCTGCTAAAAGTGTAACATCTTACAATCCTAATATAAGTTATTTGTCATCTATATATATACTCTGCAACAACAGACGTCACACTAATGTTACTTAAATTTAATTACACGTATAACTGAAACAGTGCAAACTATATACTAATATATATAACTATACAGTGCAAAGCGTATTTTTTCGTAATAAATAATTTTGTGAATTCAGTAGAAAGTTATTTTTTCCCCAATAATCACAACTCAAAATTATTTGACGGCACGTCTATACCTCATTAAGCATTTCTTTAGAAAAAATGGCACGTTGATCCATAAAGGTTCGCCACCCCTGTTATATACAATAGCTCTTACGTACATAAATTCTATTTATGTGTTATTGCACAATTATTATAATGCGTATGAATGGAAAGTGTCTCAAATATAAATCCAATTTACGACTTGTTAGTTCGAACGAAATTCTCAGTCGTAAGTCCAGAAGACTAGACTTACTGTAACTTACAAAAAGCATCTAATTTATAAAGATCTTTAGACCTAAAACCAGTAAAAATAGAAAAGGAAGCGTTGAATAGTGGCTTATGGGATCACCACAAATCAAATGCTGAAGAGCTGTTCCACCAAAAATAGTGATGCCCTAAGTACCCCATCAGAGAGAATCCTTAGAAAATCCGAGGGAAGTCCTTTGATGTTTTCCGGATGTTCTCAAGTCTACTCAATAAAAGGATGTCCTGGAAGAATAGCGTGCGGTTGAAGGATTGACAATCACGAGACTGCAAAACTCCTAACTTTTTCTCGGGGAGAAAAAATGCTTTTGTTGCATAGTTGCAACAAAAGTTGAAAAAAAGTTTATCCTATTCAATACAAAAATTGTTGAGTATGCTTTTCCGAGAGTTATAAGGTTTCAAAGGAAACTTTTCATGTAATTCTGGTTATTTAACCCGTTTTAAATGAAGATTATTAACTTGCCATTATCTTAAGGATACCTAAACTTGCACTAACTAGCCTTTTCTGTTTATTATTTAAAAAAAATAAAACTTTTGTATTATATTATTTATTAGTTCTCGATTACATATGCAATGCATATTATAATACTTTTTCTATTTAATCAAAAATTAGTAAAAATCATCTAAAAATATTACCCAATAAGCATGCCAAAATTTTTTAGATATCAATTAAAGCTTTAAAAAAAATTTTTTTTAACATGGGAAAAACGTCAATGGACTAAACTGATGTGACGTCATAATCGCATGATCACGACAATCACGTGTTTCCAGCCAATGTTTTTAAATTCACGTTACGCCATACTATCGCGATAAATACAACAGTTAATCAGTTCCTGAGCTTCGCTATTACCAACGTTTGCTTTTTGCGGAATTTTTTTTTTTAAAAAAAACATATTTGTCTATAATAATTCTGTGCATAAATAAACAAAATCTTCTTGAAAAAAGTGCATGCATCGTACATATTTTTCTTAACTTTGAAAAACTTTTTGAAGAATCTTAATATTTGAACACGTTTACCCAATTATCAAATTTGAAATTTTAACTAAATTTTACAATAAAAACAACAAGTACAAATCTAATAGCAGTTTGTTTTTAATTCAATGAAGAACACGTGATAGTCTTTATTATGTGACAGTCATGATTTCAGCTCATTATTAAGATTTTATGCGCCATCTAATTTAATAAATAAATACAAAAATTGTATTTTCTTCATGATTATTTCCAATGCAGCAGGCGAAATGCAAATGTAGAATGTTTAAGTCTAAACTTCTTTAGTTTATTTTTAACATTAAATACAAACTATCATTATCTTGATGAATTGATTTAATTATTCGAACGCACCTTGTCCAAACACACACACAAAAAATCCTTCCAATAAATAGAAAAATCACTTATTTTTAATACTCCTTACCTTCAACGAGATTTGAGTGGGAATACTCGTTAACATGTATCCATTTATTAAAATTCCTAATTGACACAATAATTTGCTTGCGGCAAACTTAAGCCTTTTTTCCTTCTCTTTTCTCTTCCCTTCACCACCCCTTGATAAATTTTAGTATCCGTCTCTTCATGTGAACTAGTTAAAACGGGTATCAAGCGTTAAAGCGTTAACGATATTTTAAAAAAAGAATATTAAATCTAATTAATTCCACCAGAACACCGACAATAAAACGTTAAATAAAAATAAGCTCATACTTCCCAGCGCTTTCAAAAATCCTTAAAGCATTCAAATACTTGAAAACTACCTTCCACAAAGAGGAAGAAAAAATATTTTGAATACGAACGAATAGTTTACGTGCGTTGATAGCTCATTATACTTGAAAAGAAACCTTTTTACAACGTGGATTTTGACAATTCATTTACCTACCGATACTTGACAAATTTATCCATTCAATTGAGGGAAAAGAGGGGGAAAAAAACTGCACAAATATGTCACCAGGCGGTCTTATTAACACCACACAAGGGAATATCTTTATCAAAACTATGATCAAATGATGATTACGAAGAGGTGGAGGAAATCCAGCAATGTTGGGGAAAAAACGAATGGAAACCCGGACTAATTACTAATTAATTTTAAGAATAGGGAAAAGGAAATTAGAGGTTTTTAATCTGAGGACATCTTTACCACCTCTGCATTTGAAGGAATTAAAAAAAAGAGAGTGAATGGAACAGGGAAGTTAAAAAAGTTTCATCGCAGAGCAGAAAACTAAAACCGTTAATTAGTGACGAGATACTGCATCCTTGAATGGAATACGAGAAGCGTTAGCGTTTTTCCGAGAGAAAAACACCAAATCTAATTGAAAGGAGATTTTATACGAAACTGTTTTCAGCTTTGAATTAAAGGGAGGGAAATTACAGGTTAATGATGGCGTTGTACATCATGCAATGCGGCAATTATGTTACAATTTTATGAATGTACTGCTATAATGAGGTTTTTATTTTTATTTATTTTACTTTTCCTTCCTGTTTTTGTTTTCCGAGTATGAAAAAAATTTAATGAATTATTTATTTCCAACCAGTTTAAGAATATTTTAAATAGAAATTGAGTGGGTTGAATCTTGAGTAAATTTGCACTTTTAAGAGTTGCCTATGCATAAAATGAATGTTTCGACTAATAAAATATAACAATGAATAATAAAAAAATACATATTTTCTCCCGCTTTCACATAACCCTTGAGGCTAAAGTGTAGAATAGGTGGCCTCTTGGATTTAGCAATGTTTATCTAAAGGCTAAAATTAATTCAGATTTCGTTACTTCGGCTTCACTTTATTACTCTCGGAGCAACTATAGCTACATATAGGTAGATTGGCGAATGATTCTGATCGCCAAAAAATTGGTATCTCCGAGGGGCCACCTTTAACCAAATTCGAAAACTGAGGGCAATTTAAATCTTTCATTCAAAGTGATGTTCCTTTTTCTTTTAAGTTTTTGTCTTGTAGTAAATGAATAAATCTACATTAGCCAATAAAATGGAGGGGGGACAATATTAGAAAAACAATGACATGAAATGATTCTTCGTTAAAGTTGCAGAAGAAAAAACATTAAGGTTTAATGGTGTCTGATGTCATAATTTTGATTATTTTTCATCACTCTCCCACACAAATGCAATAGAGGTCTATTCGCAACGGACCTAGTAATTTTGAACCCATGATCAAGTGACGAAGACAAAACTTGAGATGGAATCCTACTCTCTGAATTTTCACACCATACTAAGCGAGGATTTTGAACGATATTTTTAAGTACATCATCATCACTACATGACGGGTCTGAGATGGAATCAGAACTCGACTGAAAACAACGATGTCTATAAGATTATGACTATAACCATTCTGTTACCAAGGTCGCCTTGGTAATTTCAAACAATGGTCAAATAATTAGGACCATAAATAATTACCGCATCGCGGGGGGACCCAGGATTCTAAGGGGGCAAAGTGCCTATGTGTTATATTATAGTTTTGTAATACTTTGTAAGATACGGCTTGGGGCCCAAAGCCAGACTTTGCAGGAAGGGGGAGGGGCTAATACCCTCCGTTACGCCACTGTTAGGACGACATCCGAACTGGCATTACGCAAACGCTAAAACACACCCAAATAAACCAAGTATATCAACCTCGCAACAAGATTGTCTTTGAAAGTGCTAGATGTTAATCACAGCCTATCGGCATTTTCCCAATCGGGTAACCGTGGCCTATAGGTAAGTTATATAACCGCATTGGGATCCAGGTTATGTAATAACAGTGACTGAATGCCAATCATGTTTTTATCAAAACGAGAACGTAACATAAAATTCAAAAATCAATAATTATAAAGAAATAGTCAAACTTTTCATGCATTTGTAACAAATTAATCTCTCCCGCAAAAGCAAAAGAGATCACAACTACATAGAAAAATACTTACAACAGTTTCGAATACTACATAGTTTTCTCTTAATTGTGTTCAGAAGATAGGTAGTTTACTTCGTAATACACTTAAGTAGAGAGTTTGAATTGGATGACACATTTCGGTTATAAAGGACACTCTCTCGTAGGAAGTTTTTTGATTGTGGAATTGGAATTTTTTTTTTCTACAGCAAGAGTCAATTCAAGCTGACATTTTCCATAAAAAGTCAAGCATGACGTCTATACAGATCTCTTTGTCAATAATTCATTTAAGCACCCACAATTCTTCTGGAAAGTCTGTTTCCAAGGCAAGGAAATTTTTCATTTTTTCCCTCGCCAACTTTGTTTGATTCCACGATCTTCAGAATATTAAGTAATATATGAAATAACCTAATCAGTAACTGATGGCTGAGCCTTGGTAACGACTCATTTCAGGACATTCTTAAAAAAATAAAATTTTAAGCGATTATAAAAAAGTTCCATATATACCCAACATCAACCAACTAGGAATCCTGCGATACAATGCGACATTTTTGGTGTGTCAAACACTTAAGAGAAGTGATAGGTCAAGGATGACCTAGAAATACTACTTTTTTTTTTGTTAAGCCAACGTAACTAAACTTGCAAGAGAAACACTGAAATGTATTGTATAATGCAGGATGAGTCAGAGTTCGTTGGCCATCTTAAGAACCTTTTCAGAAATCTGTTGATACAATGTGACATTTTTAGAACATTTGAATGACAATCAACTCAAGATGATTAAGAATTGTCACCATTTAAAATGCAAAAAAAAAATTACTAAAAGACTTATTTTAAACCACAGTGCCACCCAAGATGGTTGAGAAAAAGTTAATTTATCTTTCTCAAGTCTATACAGAGACCTTTTAGAAAAAAATGTGACATTTTTAGGATACGCAATATTCAAATTAGGGGACGAGTTTTTGACGACTAAGGCATGAGAGTTAAAATTTCAGAAAACGAGAAGAAAACTTGAAATTTCAGCGTCTATTTCTTAAGAAATAGACGCTGAATATATCAAGTATTAATCTAGGTAAGTAGTACTTGTGTTAAAGTTAAGTTGAAGCCAGCATCTGCAGGTATGCAATACTGAATTGCTTGGAATGACATAGAAATGCTACAATTTAAACTACCACCACCAATTCCAAAAGGAAAAGTTCCTGACACACTCCACTCAAAGATAATTTGAGGATTTTGTAAATTATTTTCAAATAAATACAAAATTATACAAATAAAAATGCATGCAATATCAGCTATATAATGTCAGCTGTAATATATGCTACACTCTCGGTGATCAAGAAATACTATAAGCCAATTAATATTGTAATTACTCTTAAATAAACCATACTGGCACGTCATATTCCACTTAAAAATAGCTAATGGTGCAACAGTTTTCACGATCTTCACTTTAATAGGATGTAAAACATTTGAGCTATTGCGAGTTGAGTACTCAATTGACCCAATCTGCTTAGGACGACTCCCTTTAACACAGTTTAAACCCAAAGAAATTTAACAGCGTCGTAACAAGAGGGTTAACAACTCGGTAAACTTACCCTATCATTACATATCCATGTTTAGTTTAATGTGATGTTCGATAAGACATAGAAAGTTTTGTGACATTACCCTAGATAACCAAGACTATATAGATTAACTAATGGACAGTCCTAAAAAGGTCTTGAGTGGCACACAATGTGCCATCTAAGAGATTTTAGATCATAAGTCTTTCTCTCAAACTCATTCTGAACCACGACAATGCTTCTTTAGGCAGAACTCTTAAATGATCTAACCAGGAACGACACAGACATACCATAGCACGAAATCGAAATTTATAGTAAAGCCTCGTGCCACCCAAGATGGTTCATAATTAAAATCCCCATCTTAACACTAACTTGAACCACGTAAGTATAGCACTTCTAAGCAGTCCCGTAGTACTTGGGACGGTATAAGAATCGGACACGTTCTATTTTCTCTAAGCTACTCAAACCGGAACTCGGAAGCCACATAAGGCAAACAAACCCAATTCATCAAGAGCAATGGAGAGTGCACAGGGGCATACATCCTTATTAGAGAGGCTCAAAAGCGCGGCATTGAAGACCTTTGTGAAACGTGATCCTCGAAAACCCACGTGAGAACTAAAGCACCTCACAGAAATCCAAACAATAGTGCACGGAAACGAGTAGGGTCATTAACAAGCAACCCAATATGCAGATGGCGGGAAAGAAAATTAAAAGTTGGATGGTTAAAAAAAAAAGGACCGTTTTTCTTCGTTTTTAAGAACTGGAAGAAAAAAAAGGTCTGGATATTAAGTCTCATTTTCATCAAGGGTGACATCAAGTACCTCAATCTCGGCGATGTGGGTCAATAGGTTAATGCTACCGCGAATAAAACTTTTTTTTTTCACAATGTAAGCGAAAAGATTCTTTTTAAATTTTTAAAAGCAATTATCGTGAGTGGATGTCAAGTGAAAAAAATGCTTTCCTGTAGAGGAACTGATACTCTTTAAAGGAGTGGGGAAGATTGATTCGACAGATTTTTTTTTCAGGAAGGCTCATTTAAATGTTTTAATTGAATGGACGATTAGTAAGATTGTTTAAATTCCAAGAAATTTATTTCCGCGTAGTAAAGTTACAAGTGTGGTTACTGATACTGTTAAATTAAGTTACTGGCTTGACATTAAATTATTATTTTTTTTTACAAGAAAGAAATCCCGAAAAGCAATTACGTACATCCCTACATTTCTTTTTATACAACAATTATAGCTTGATTATCACTATAAAAGCTGAGTGGGTAAATTTTAAATGTTCAAGTAGTTAAAAGATATTGTTTCAATTCGAAAATCAGATGGTCATTGTAGTAGATGATTTTTAAGTTGAATAATATATTTGAGAATGTGTATTCCGCCAAAAATCAGCTTTTAGATTTTTTTCCCCACCAATAATCAGATCAATAACTTTGTTTGAATTCAGGCTTTTTTCGCATTAAACCGAACTGGGCCTTAGTTAATTGTTTCTTAACACCACACTTAGAAGCAACACTACGGCTATTAGCAACAGAGCTTTGAACCACAATCAGAGGACGAGAACGGCTCCAGAGCAGGCACCCCTCTTCTAAATTTCTACATCACATCAATGCAAGGACTTGCTTCTATAGACTTAAAGAGCATCAACCTCTTAACCCTTTATCTACCGACGGTACTTATCAGTATCACTCACTTTAAAATTACATAGAACAACCATTTTTACGAATACTCTGACGATACTTAGAAGGAATATTCTTCTAAATCCACTCTTCCAAGATATATGGCAGCACGGGTTCTGTGATGAATATTTTAGCGGGAAAGGCGAATAGTTGTATAGAGAAATTACGTTTTCAGCTGATTGCGAAGATTGTCATTTTTGTTCCGAAAAAATAATTAATGTCAAAAGGTGTCTTTTTTTTGTATGTTAATGAAGACATTAGAAAATCATTTGACTATTTATTTTAAGTGAGCAGCGTGTATAATTAATTTTACAGTCGAATATCTTTAATTAATTAGCTCTAACGGATTAAGTTTACCAAAGTTGAGTATTTTGTTTATGTATATCCCTTAATTTTCAATGTAGTGACTCAAAAAAAAAATATTGCATGAAAAAAACGGC
The DNA here is from genome assembly GCA_019973955.1 of Trichonephila inaurata madagascariensis. Taxonomy (NCBI): domain Eukaryota; kingdom Metazoa; phylum Arthropoda; class Arachnida; order Araneae; family Nephilidae; genus Trichonephila; species Trichonephila inaurata. The sequence continues at coordinate 137,351 of BMAV01026534.1, read as the reverse complement.
AGCAAATTATAATGCGGTAGATAAAAGGTAAACACGAAGGAATCGTTAAGTTGCATTGAACTTATACCCACAGCATAAACAACGCTAAGCATGAATTCGTCACCATTACCACTCAGTAGGAGAGCAGAGATCTAACTCATGTCTTATCACTTGACTGTTATTCAAAATCATTTAGTTCCACCGCCAATAACTGGTTTTTAATTCCATTTATATTGTATGAGAAACTGAATCAGGGAGGGCTTTGACAACTCTCAACAAAATTTTAAATCTTAGCCAAGTGAACGGGGACGGTATTTGAACTGGAACCAGGGGCGTAGCTACCGCCGTATCAATGTTACGGGCCCCTACATATATAAGCAAAAGGAATTGTAGAATGTTAAGGGGGACCCCAAAAAGGGCATCCCAGAAATTGATACAGGGGCCACGCAGGACAAGCTACGCTAGTGACTGGAACGTTCTTCCAGCAGCTTTCTGCAACTCTAAAGCGGTGTTAATTCAAATCTAGAAAGCTAAGATATCAACCTCAGAAATGAAAGTCGCATCTCAACATTTTAGTAATGAATATGATTTTAATTAAATATGTTATTGGAAACAAATTAACGCTCCGCATGTTAAAAAATAAAAATCATGTCTAACATTTTTAAATTAAACCATTTAAATAATTTATTAGAAATTAACCGTAACGTTGGTACAAAAGACAATTCTAAATATCAAAAATATTGCTGAAAGAATTATTAAACTTTATGCTTGCATTTTTAATATTCCTAATCATGTGAAAAAAGTTTATTAGCTTCGAAAATTAAAAACAGTAAATATCCATTTACATAAAGCAAATAATTTCATTTGCGAAGAATAAAGGAAAACAATTTAAAGAAATAAAAGTTTATTTATTCAAAATATTAACTCATTAAATTCAAAAAAAAAATGTCTAAGACGGTTTCAAAGTCAATGTTATTCACTTCCATTTATGGTCAACATAACATGTTACGTGGCTGATCTCGGGGTCATGAAATCAAGTTTTCTCAAATGATTTATCTAACATAATTATACGTATGAGTGCCATCTGTCTTATTTATTAATAGTCAGAATACATTTGTTGATTCATTTTAAACAATCAAAGGAAATCTAAACTTATACATGAGAAAATACACACACACACATTGACAAAACCATGGCTTTCTTCCCAAAATAAAAACACAACTAAGGATGAAACATGCTAAATTAAACAGGATTCAGACGACTTAAGGTAGGCATATTGTGTTTACGTGAAAACCTGTCTTTATTAATAACATTGAAATTTCGAGGAGGAATTGAGTATTGAGAAAATTTTGAAAGATTACCCACATACTCCCCCCACCCGCGAGATAAATATTTAAACATAGCACCGATAGTCCGTTTAACACAATTCATTAAAAAGAAAATAGTTCACATACCTTGTTTTCTCAAAAATGAAGAATTATGTTTCAAAAATCATGGTTATTAGTTAGCCTTCTGAAGAATTATTTCATAAATTTTATATATATTATTCTAAAAATTTAAACAAAGTATAGCGTATTTAATATGAAAGATATGTGATCCAAAATTATTAAATTAACGTTACACTAGTGAAGAATAATTGATACATGCAAACATGCCTTTTATTTCACTAACTTTTCAAACGTAGCTTAAGGACTTGCCGATATAAATTTCCTGTATAAGAAACAGTAGTTTATATTAGTTTCACCAACGGATTTTAGTATAATCCAAAATGTAAACTCGTCAACTTCCAGACATTAAGCCGTTGAATTTTCCTTAAGATTTAAATATAGGAAATTGTTGTCTTTACGCTGCTTTAAAGAAATGCAATGGGTTTCAAGTGACGAATTAAATAAATGGCATCCATCTCATTTATCTAACTTTCATAAAACACAAGGGAGATTTGAAACCCTTCAGAGTCTAATCTTTTCGCCTTAATATACGAACCATCACGTAACGAAACTTTATATTCAGGCAGAAACTCTATATCAAAGGTAAAAGCCTCAATTATTTGGTTTACTCTCTCTCAGTCAGGGTAGAATCAAATTTCAAACAATATAACAAAAATGCGTTTTTCTGAAGAGGACACGATTTGCGTCCTCTTCAGGTTCAAAGCCATCGAGGCTTGCTTTGCTTAGAATTAAGGCTGCTCTCAGAAGGAACCCATACTGGTGACGGCACAAGTAATTCTGAGGCATGGTCAAGTGAGGAAAATGACACTAAAGTTGTTATCAAACGCGAATATTTTGAAATCCATTTTTAGAGATCAAATCCTATTTTATCCACCACTCTTTTGTACCATCAGTTAGGCGAAATAATTTTTTTTCGTCGTATTATACAGAAGAATCATTATGATGTAGTTATTGAGACTATAAGTCCAAATAAAAAAATTAAACATAAAAACAGGCTGTTGGCAGCATTTTTTTTTTCTCTGTCACTAACCTCTTGCGGGATAAACTAAGATTTTAACCAATTTTATTTAATGGGCAGCAACTTTCTATCATTTCGTACAATTTTGGGTAGAGTAAACATTGTTAGGCATGAGATAACGATCACTGGGCTGCAGCAAATCTATCAAGTGTGAACTCTGACGGATTTATACGCGATTTTCTAATTAATCCTCTTGGGAAATCTTTGAGCTATCAATTCGCGTTATTCACAACCAACCCTTCGGAAGAAGAGAATCGTGATATGCAAATTAACTTACTATAAATAGGCGAGGTTTTCTAGCTAGAAAGGGAGAAGGAGAGTAGATATACTCAGGCCAGGTGAGATTGTTACTGAAGGTATACTATTAGAATTAGAGTGATTTGATTCTTATTAGAAGGAAACCTTAAAGTGACGATTGTTGACTAAGATTGAATTAAGATTAGATTATATCAGATAATAGGTTAGATCCTTAATTAAAAGATGGATCAATTTTGTTAGTCGTCTAATCGCTCACGTTTTACTGTCGTTGTTCCACTTTCTCGGTTTTCATTGAGACATTCTCTTAATATTATTAGTTGAAATTGTGTCTGTTCTTAGTGTGTGGAAATAAATAGATTAGTTGAATCATGTCGAGTACTTCTTCCCTTCCCCCCACACATCTAGGTACCCGAGAGAGAGGCGTAAGGCTCTTACAACTCTACGGTTTAGTTGCAATAAATCAAAAAGCAACTGAAATTGCGCCAGAGAATATATGTTGCCAAAAAAAACAGAGCCCTGAAATCTTAAATTGCAATTCGAATCTTGGTGATCTAAGAGAAAATCAAGTTAAAGGTTCAGGAAGACTTAACTATGTAGCCCACATGCGCTACACATATTTAAAACTTTTTTAAAATTACTTCAAAGAAAGACATTTGGTGGAATAGAATCTCTAATAGGTCTTTTCCCAGTCACTAGCTCTAAGCCATTAAGTCATTAAAGATCCATTAAGCATTCAAAACCGTTTGAAACAGTGGTGGATTCAAAGCATGGTTCAATTGTTTCGAATTAGTATCTTTATTTATGCTCATTTGTTACCCATTAAGATGTGAGCGCGCATGAAAAATTGTCAAAGCTCAGTAACTAGAGATCGCATTTCGGTGTACTCCTTTGTTACAATTAATCAACATGCAGAAATGCAGCGTTTTGTAACGACAATTTATTTCTTCGAAGAGCATCATTTGTCATGCAGGTATTTTTCCTTGTTCCACTTCAGGGTGTAGCCACCAGATTATAAACACTCAAATTTCAATTTCATGCACACGCTTAATAACATAATTATGTAACTGTCAAACGACTTGGGATTCTGGGGCGTTTACGCGGCTAAATCTCAAGGAAATAGGGAAAATAAAAAAACCACACGATTATTCCTAAGAAGTGTCATTAAATGAAATAAAAAAAAGGAAGAATAACTCATCTAAAGAAAGACCTCACTCTCACAGCGAGAGCGAATTACTCACAAGAGTAATTAACAGTTACAGAGCGGCAAAAGACATTAAAAGAAGCTCTTAAAGGCAGCTCTAATATGAAATGAGGTGGAGGCTATGAACCCATTGCTGAAGCTAATGAAGAGAAAATAAATGTTACACTGAAAAAAAAGAGGGGGTCTACCATTGTTGTCTATCGTCTGTCTGAGGAATGGGAGTAGGCGAGAGGGGTTGGTAAAGAGGAAAAAAAAAAAAGAATTTTGGGGTGATCCAAGATTCCTCGCCTCTGCCCTAGTGTTGAAGGATGGAGTCAAAAAACCGCACACCTCTTCAACGAGGAAGAAGATAAACAAGGTATAGAAAAAATATTTTGAAATGATGCCATAAAATTTGAAACAGATTAATAACATCGTACTCGCTTGTGCGGTATAAGTTTTTTTTTTATATATGTTCAATTTAGTTAAGCAAAAATAAATTGAACTGTAATTAAAAATCATTTGATGACTATTCATTTCTAACTTTTTGACGTGTAACATCTTTCCTCTCGGTTGCTGGATATTTGTCGGAGTGATTTCGTGAAAAGGGACAAAAACGAGTAACAGGAAGTGACGTCAATGGGAACTTGGCGAGATCTTGGCGATAGAGCCAAGTTGGCATCAATTTGGCGACCATGTTGGCGAATTCAGGACCCTCTGGATTCTTCTAGAAATTAGTAGATTTCTCTACTAATATCACGCTCTGTGACGCGTGCGGATTTTTCTGCGTTTCCGCCGGGCCCGCTTCCCATGATTTTGAGCAATGATTTTAATTTTAACATCAGTTTGCCAAAAGCTGAGCCGCACATAACTTTTTTGAATGATGAACTCAAGCTCGAAATGAACACAAATCAAAATGTTTCGACAACTAACAGTGGTACTGTTATTGATGCTGTTTTTCAACGGTTTTTAAATACTTTGAAATCACAAGTATGTGTCATTTTAGTTATCATAAGTCTATTATCTCCGCTTTTCCCCAAATTGAACAAGAATAATTATTTTTGATAAAAAATTGCATTACTCCTTGTGTTGATTAAATAAAGTTTTGATTAAAGATATAGTTATTCGATAGAATATTATTTCAAATCATACCTAATTCATTTTTTTTCAGGATATAAGTTACTATTGCGTATTTACCAGGAGAACAAGTCAGATGTTACACATCATATGCGACTACTGTAAGGCTCGTTTCTTTCTTTCTTTCTTTCTTTTTTTTTATGAAAGAAGGAATAGGATTGTCGCAATCAAGTGGTACATTAAATATGCAATTGTTGTAGTCTATCAAAACATTCCCATGTCACTCACAGTGAAAAAACAAAACAAAAGGTTGACAGAAAAAATTAAGGCTACATCCGATGATGAGAGTCACACTAGAATAAGCCCCCTTGCCATTTTTTTTCCCATGAAAATTCAGGTTAAATGAATTTTAGAATGCTATAGTGGACGAATTCCGCAAATCTTATCCATGGTATTAAATTGTAACAGTACCCCCCAATTCGGAAATTCACTAGCTAACTTCAGTATTTCGGCGTTTTAGATTCCGCGATAAATTTAATGAACCACAGAGTTCATTATTTCTACGGGACTGACTGAGTGAGTTAATAATTATGTCTCACTGTTCAGCTACATGAAGGCTTTTGGCGACGGACCTCGCAATTTT